>CM053581.1:147631105-147652068 GCA_028627135.1 Pseudochirops cupreus | reverse complement strand
GGGCGGGGGAAAGACGGGGAGAAAATATGTAACTCAAAATCTTGTGGAAATGAATGATGCAAACTATAATAAAATTTAAAAAAAAAAAAAGAAAAACTGTCTTGAAACATGTGGTGATGGTGGTGGTGTGGTATCTATTATTCCGGGGTAGCTTCCCTCATCTGTTTGTGTTCCTCATTGTGTGTATCTTTAAAAAGGCTAGTAGGGGGTTAGGGAGGGATATATTGGGAAATGTAGATGATATAAAAACAAAATAAATCAATAAATAGGTATTAACAAAGAAAAAATATGTCTTACATGCTAAGCCAACCTGAAAACATGAAAAGGTTTGGCAGCAATGCATTCTTGTTAACAACATCTTAGGAATCATTACTCATATCCTTGACCACACCTAGGGCAAAGGTTAGGAATAAATACTAGTCTTATAGAGGAGACTCTCTGTGCATCCCCCAGGGTTTCATTTAATATTAATTTGGTCAGGATTATCATGGATTTGGCTAAAAGGACCTCAGAGGTTAACAAACACAATTTCTTTATTACACAAATAAAGAAACAAGGGTAGGAAAGTTAAAAAAAAAAAAACTTGCTCAAGGTCACCCAAGTAGTAACTGAAGCCTTTGAACCCAAGTTCTCTTACCCCAGGCCACTGTTCTTCCAGCAGTACCACATTTTAAATTATCCAGATAGAGAAGACAGTTATAGAATTATTCAATTAATCAATCGATAAATATTTATTAAGTCCCTACTATGTACAAGACACTGTGCTAAGTGCAAGAATTATTCACAAGTCAATGCAGACTTTCTGATTGTTTGGGTATCCTCTCTACAAGAATGATGAAGGCTTTGTCGTTCCTGAGGTTTCTTTAACATTTAATGCTGCTGACCACCACTTCTTCCTAGGTACTCTCTTTCTTATCTTGGTTCTTGTGATATTGTTACCTCCTGGTTCACAGATGGAGAAAGTGAGGCTGAGAGGTCAAGTGACCTGGCCAGGGTCACACAGTTGGTAAGTATCTGAAACAGGTTCCAAAACCCAAGTCTACCTGTCTCCAAGTCTAGTACTGTTTCCCCTATGCCTGAATAAACCTGCAATGCAGAGATAGCCTTTGCCTAGTGAAATTAGACAATGCCATGACTTTGCTGTGAATGGAAAGCAGTACATATACTGCTTTTGGTCGTGCTAATTATTTTCAATTACGTATTGAAAAATTCTAACACCAATGCATTTCTTTTACTTATGGAATAAAAGCGGTTTGTAGGGGGTTTTGTTGTAGGTTTGATTTTTCTTTGGTTTGGGGTTTGTTTGGGCTTTTTTGGAGTCAGAATTTTTTTTTAAATATTTCCTAAATGCATGCTGACACAGAAGAACAATACTTGAGATTTGGAAAAGACCATAAAGGGCAATTAGTTCAATCTGTACCTTTACAACATACATAAAAAGTAGTCTTTACCTTAAAGATCTCCAGTGAACAAAGACCCACCGTTTTCCCCAGGCATCCCATTATACTTCTGGATAGTTATAATTACAAGGAATCATCAGGCCTCATTTTGCTTGTATACCACTTGCACTCATTATTCTACTGCATCAGAATCAGTCTGATGCCTCAAAAAAATGAAGACTAAAGCTCAAGTCCCAGTCCCCAAGGATTTCTCTTCTCCAGGATAAATAGCACCCATTACTTCAACTAACCTTCATAAGACACTATAAAGGTCCTTTGAAGATCCTGGTCATTTGCCTCTGAGTACTCTGCAATTTATCAATGTCCTTCCTATTGAATAATTAATTATTATTCCACATGTGATTGTGCTTTATTTCTAAAAACATTTGAGGTCATTTGCCAATTTAAATTTTGCAACAGATACATTGAACTCTAGTCCAGTTAGTAGAAATCGCCTTTGCATCCAACTATTGCCTTTCTTTTTCTTTCAATTATTGATGATCTTGTAAGAGTCATCCATAACAAATACTCTGGTATTCTCTAAAACCAAAACCTTTTTCAATTATGGCTTGGCCTAATGCACAAAATTTGCCCAGTGAGTCATGCAGGAAAACCATCTAGAAATACAAACCACAGATCACTATTAATCAACCATATCTCTGGGACCAAATTTTCTCAGCCTTCCAAAAAGTCATTTGTAAAATGATAATGATGATGATACTAATAATAGTTTATATTTATACTGCACTTTTCAAAATTCAAATTGTCTCCACATATATCATCTCATTTAATCCTTACAACTACATTAATTGACACAAATCAGTGTATTATTCCCACTTTGCAATTATGAAAACTGGAGCTGAGAAATTAAACAAACTGTTCAAGAGTAGGGACAAAGATAAGACTAGATATCTGGAACTTCTTAGTGCTTGTCTATTATTATTTCCCCTTAAGTTTAACTTTTGGGGGGGGGAGGAAGGAAGAAAGTTGCCATGGATGGGGTAGAATATTAATAGATAATAATTAAAGGATAACAGATAAAGAGCTATATTGCAGGAACTCACAAGTTATCCAAGTCCCACCAAGTCATTTTAGAGGAAGAAATCATCATTTCCAGTCAATTATGTGATAAATGTGATCTTTTGTATAATATTCCTTGTGAAAGTCTATCTCTTCCTTACTAATGCCCACACTGATAATATCCTCAATGTATATGGAGTTTCTTCTCAGGGAACAAAATTACTATAGATGGGGAAGTAGGCATGTGGATTGAAAATTTTTGATGTTCTGATACATTTCTTGGGAAGAGAAGGCTTCATAGAAGACTGATCCCAATTTTACTATTCTGCTGACAAAGCAATGTTAAAATGGGGCTAGAGCTATGCTTCATCTGGAATCCTGTTCGAAAAGAGAAGTGTCCTTCAGTCTCCACAACTGTCAAACAGATGCAGAGAAAAGCGGAAGACGGGAACTGAAGATGGATTGAATCGGTACAGCTGTGCTTTAGTAGGCTTTCCCAGACAAACAGCTGTTTTTCGACTATCTTTGGATCTCCTAAACAAAGATTCTAGGTTCTCCCTCTACTAATCCAGGAAGGTTTCTCACTTTAACACAAGTGCAGTCTGCCATGGTTTGAATTAATTTGTGCTCAGATACAAAATTCTGTAGTACAGGATTCATGGAATAGCACTGAGCACTCCAGAGAAAGAAGCCTTTTACGGACTAAAACTCTGGGCCTTGGAAAAGCAGGAAAGTATGAGGTCTGTGGCTTCTAGTCTTCCAAAGCTTTCTGAACAGACCCATCTGAGGTCATTTGTCAGAGAGATCATTTGCAGAGAAACTTCCTGGCATCAGCTATTTTCTCAGATTCAACTTCGAATAGAGAAAATGAAGACTTTTTTTTTCTTTCTTTGCAATTTTGCTTTCTCTGTCTCCCCCTCTCTCTGCCTCTGTTCTTCACCCCTATAATTAATCTGCCACAGGTCTGTAACTAACAACTGTAGCTATGACTCTGCAAAGCACTATGCTCTCTTCCGTGTCTCATAATCTAACTGAATCAATAATGGGGCAATGATTCTGATTTCAGACAACTTCTTGGTTGAAATTACTCTATCGAGCCTTATAGTTTAAACATGTAGGGACATAACAGGAAAGAGAAAAGAAATCTGTTTTTCAGTGTTGACAGTGTTCTTGATTATCCTCTGGGTGTTTTTAAGAGAGATCCCTAATCTTGCTGCCTAATGGTTTGATAGGAGCCTCCAGAGTGAGGTTAGAAGACATGTGACTAAAAGTCACCAGGGAAAGCAAAAGAACAAACTGGCCCCTATAATTTCTCTGACTGGTCAGCATCATACGAAGTTTTGGAGAACTCTTAAGTTTGATAATGGAAACTACAGCTAAACCTTCGAGGTGATGCCAGGACACAGTTCCTACCAATGCAGACTGGTAAGAATGAATATCATGGATAGAATGTTAGAAAACAGAGGCTTATAAGAACCTAAGTAACTTGAAAGTTTAACTGAGCTTAATACCTCATTCCTATGCATTCCAGTATATACAACGCTTAACCTCTCCAATTAGGCTTCTCTTCATTTATCATGAATATCTCTTCTCTATATTTTACCTAAAATGATAGAATAATAATATAAATAATAAACATACATATGTATATATGTGTATACAAATACACACATCACTCAGCTTCTGGCATATCATATTTTCTCTCCTTACTACAAATGTAAAAGAAATGAGATGTGTCTTCCTGAAAATATTAGTTGTTAAACGTAACTTTTTTTTTCATAATACTACATTTTCTGCATAATACTACAACATAAGCACTTTTTAAAATGTGCAGAAGAAAATTTCAAAATGTATTTCTTTTCTTCCAGACTTATCTGAACTGTACTAGATGAGATTTTTTTTAGGGTTAGATAAATATGTGAATATGTTTAGAATTTCCAGGTTTTGTGTGTATATGTGTGTACACATGTATATGTAATTTACATGACATCTTCAAGAATTATGCCCAACTGGAAAATAAAATAGAAAAATGATTGAATGGATTTTATCCCACCCTTGGTTGGAGTGTAACAAACACTGAATCTGGAGTCAGATTAGATTCAAATCCTAGTTCTACCACTTATTATCTGTGTAACTTTACACAGGTTATTTTAACCCCTCTGAGCTTCAGTTCCTCATCTGTAAGATGAGAGGGTTAAACTAAAGGATCTCTAAGGTTTCTTCCAGGCAGCTAGGTGGTAAAGTGAATAGAGTGATGGGCCTGGAATCAGGAAGACCTGAGTTCAACTGTGACTTCAGACATGTACTAGCTGTGTGACCCTGTTTAAGTCATTTAACCCTGTTGACCTCAGTTTCCTCATTTGTAAAATGAGCTGGAGAAGAAAATGAAAAACCAATTTGCCAATAAAACCCCCAAATGGGGTCATGAAGAATCAGACATGAATGGAATAACCACAATAAAAAAGGCTTCTTCAAAATTCAAATCTATTATCCTCATCTTCTAGAGTAAAGACCATAGGGGTGGCTAGGTGGTACAGTGAATAGAGCACTGCCCTGGAGTCAGAAGGACCTGAGTTCAAATTCAGCCTCAGCTACACTAGCTGTATGACCTTGGCCAAGTCACTTAACCCCAATTGCCCTGCCTTCCCTCATCAAAAAGCAAAAAAAAAAAAAAAGACTATAGGTGGATGGTAAAGCACCAAATACCTACCAGTTTAGAGTGATGGGATGGCTTAGTATCTCAAGATATCACCTCAAGGCAGCTGCATGCTAAATCACAAAACCCAAAACCTGCCTATGTATGTATGTATGAAGGGGTGTGTATGTGTGTGTGTGTGTGTGTGTGTGTGTGTGTGTGTATCTATCTCCACAGATGTGCTAGGTGGCACAATGGATAAGCACCAGATCTGGAAGTCAGGAACACCTGAATTCAAACACAGTCTCAGATACTTACTAGCTGTATGATCCTGGACCAGTCACTTAGTCTTGTAAAAGGGGATTAAAGCATCTACCTCACATAATGTTGTGAGAATTAAAGGTCATATTTATAATGCATTTAGCACAGTACTTAGCACACAGCAGATGCTATTAAATCTTACTCCCTTCTTCTTGAGATAGAGATAAAGACAGAGATCTTCTCATTTTACTCATAGAGAGCAAACAGCTAAGAGTTGGCATGGTAGAGAGGAAAGGAGCTGATTTCAGATGGGCAGAGCGTGGGAAGGAAAAAGTAAAGTAACCAAATTATTCCACTTGGACCAAGAAGTACTATTGGTAAGGAAGGAGGAGGGTCTGGTCCACGCAGATGGCATTCGTGAAGAGAGTGGGAGTAAAGGTTAACTTCCTGAAATGCTCCCCACACCCAGAAGGCACAAAGAGGGTCAATACTGCAAAGGCCAAGAGCCAGAAAAAGTAGCAAAATAGACTACTCAGTCCAATTTACACAATTACAATGCTTGAAGCTTAGATTCATTTCTTCAGATTTCAGTCTGTCTTTTATTGAAAGGTGACAAGAAAAATTCAAATCAATTTCCTCCAAAATTATATTAGAGGTTTCCAAGATTCTACCGGTGTAGATTAATCTGCTACAAACAAAAACAAAGTGCTGATAATGAATGGTAGCCATCCACTCTCCCGTAGCATCTACTAAAAAGGGGTATTCATCTCATGATGAGAGGTGTTAAATATAAATAACAGAGAACATAAAAAAAATCTTTAAATTATTGTAAAATCTGTGAAATAGATCACCCTTAGCCCACAAGGACTGAGTATAAGATTCAACAGTACTCCTTCACAAATTCTACTATACATGCATTAAATTATTGATCAAACAAAATTATTTGGTGGCTCCCTCTCCCCTCTACTCCAAAATCATAGACCCTTGAGAAAATTATGATAAATTGCGATGTAGATGTATGTGCTTTCTTTCCATCACTGTTTACATTAAGCTCAATAATTTCCTGAACATTTTCTCTCAGTGATAAAATAGGTAATTCAATTCAAAAAAGATTAATTAAAACTTTTATTACATACAAGTAATTGTGAATACAAAGACAGAAACATAAAACAAAGTAATTTCTTTTGAGAGGAGGGCAAACAAACAAACAAAAAATTTCACATGTTAATTTTTAAGTGAGATAGGGAACCCATCAGATGCAAAAGTAAAAAGGGAGAGAATCCCAGGCAGGACTGACACCTCGGGGCCTATGTGCTCAATTTGATGGTCATCAGGAAATAAGACTTTTATACCCCCAATTAATCGGTTAAAAGTATTTTTTAATTTTAAAAATATCCTTTTTTTGTTGTTTTTTTTTCTTTTGCTGTCTAAACAAAAGGTTGCCTCATAGCACCTAAAAGGAAAGTCATTGAAAGTTATCCTAGTATGTTACAAAATACCTTCTGGTAAATACAAAGTGACAGAAAGAGAGAGAGAGAGAGAGAGAGGCAGGGAGAGAGCTAGATGGAGCAGTAGACAGTGCCAGGCCCGCAGCCAGGAAGGCTCATCTTCCCGACTTCAAATGTGGCCTCAGACACTTACTAGCTGTGTGACCCTTGCCAAGTCCCTTAACCCTGTTTGCCTCAATTTCCTCATCTCTAAAATGAGCTGAAGGAAATGGGGCTCTGTATCCTTGCCAAGTAAAACCCAAATGGGGTGATGAAATCAGACACAAATGAAATCACCAAACAACAAAAATGTACTGAGAACTATCTCGTAACACACCAATAAACTCAATAGGACTTGAAGCTTAGCTTCATTTCTTCAAATTCCCGACAAGATTTGTTTAGATAAAACTAAAGAAAAAATTCATGCATTGCAGCTCGGTAATAGAAATGGTAATAATATTGACCCTGCTTAGATTTAAAACTTAAGAAATAACAGATAACCTTCGAAATTTGGTCTATTCAAGATGATAGCACTGAATGCTTTATCTAAAAATGAAAGGAAACATTTAGAAAGACAAAGAAAATACCTCGTTTACAGACATGAACCAACATGTTATTACATGAGCCTTTCAACCAGACACAATTTAACAGATGAAAGAAAAATACTTTAGTCATTTCTGTGGAGAAGGGAGAGATGGGAAGAAGAAAAGAAAAAAGAAATTTACATGAGAAGTTTATTACATATTTTAAAAGAATAGCACGTTATACATAATAGACTAGCAGTTTCATGTACAATCACTTTTTTAAATTATATTATGATATGTAAATGCTTGTTTTATTCCATTAATTAAAAATAAAGAAAAGAAAAAAAGAGGAATATTTTAATGAAGTATATTGATTCCTAATTAGTCACCCTCCCCCCCAAAATGACCTGCCCTTATATTCTCTAATTCTATTGAACCTTCCCAGTCACCCAGGCCAGAAACCTCTGAGTCACTTCCTCCTCTCCTTTGACTATTCCATCCAAGCAGTTGCCGAGTCCTATTAATTCTGCCTCCACAATATCCCTGTTCCCACTTTCCTACTTTCACTTAATCAACTATTCTAATTCAAGTTATCACTTCTCACCTGAACTATTTTAATAACCTGACATAGTAATTAGTCTTCCGCCTCTAGTCTCTCCCCTCTTCAATTCCTACTCCAGACTGCTGCCTTTGTCAACTTCTTAATAAACTATTTTAATTGTGTCACTCCTTTGCTCAAAAAATGTCAGTAATTTGCCTACAGAATATACTAATAAAAGGACCTTATCATAGGATTTAAGACCCTCCAAAATCTAACCTCAAAATGTTAGGCTTATTTCACATGACTTTCCTTCACTTACTCTCCCTTCCAATCAAAATGTACTACTCACCTTCTCCCATAACAATATAAATCTTTCCTTGTCATTCACATTAAAATAGTTCTCCTTCATTTTGTCAGAATTCTAATCCCTGTTTCCTATGATGTACTGACCCTGTCATGATGCATCCTGTTATTTTCTATATGACTTGCCAATCAAATTAATAATATGACAAAGTTGGTCAGTTGTTTGAACATGCCGATTGGTCAGTTCAGTCACAGTAATCAATCTGGTAGCCACACTTTAAACATTCTTTTCAGGGTAAAAAAAAATTAGATTTGGAACATATCTACAGAAGAAAGGAGATTCAATTCAATTCAGCAAATATTAATTACCTTCTACATTCAAAGCTTTGGCTAGAAAGGAGTTTGCATTTTTTTTCTGGAGGGGCACACCATTTATACAAATGATTATGTACAATGTAATGTCAAGAATGAGATACTGAAAAATAACTGGGGGAAGATAAGGAAGGATCAAGAAAGGAAAAATATAGGAAGCTGTGCCTAAACTGTGCTTTGAAGTAATCTAGAAATGCTAGTAGGCAGAGGTGAAGAAAGAGTGCTTTCCAGTCATGGGGAAATCACTTTTGTAGGAGTGTTGTGCATTTAGGACAGTGAAGCGGCTGATTCAATTGGAATTGGCACTGCAGGAAGGAGGGAAACAATATGAAGTAAGACTAAAAAGATAAGTGAAGCTATGATAGTATAACAATCTATGTCAATACATAGCAGCAGCTTTTCTCAAATAAAAAAATGTGCAGTACTGTAATATTAGGATTGAGCCCAAATGCATTTAAAACATAATTTGTTCTACAGTTGATATGGAGTATTTCCAGATTTTATTTTTGACAAATAAACAGAATGTGATAACCTACAACTTTTAATCTTTGATTATTTCACTTGAATCTATATAACCTGGGAGAAGAGGTTTAAATCCAAAGTTGACCATTTGCCACTTCTATAACTTTGGACAGATCACTCACCCTCTCTAGGCCTCAGTTTTCTCTACCAACGAGAAGAGTTAAACTAGATGGCCCTTAACTTCCTTCCAACTCCACATCTATGACCCGATGCCCATTTTGGTTAAAATGTCTTTTCACAGATGATCTTCATCTCTAATGTTTTTGATAACCCCCATGGGTTAGTGAGAGCAGAAGTAGAACACAGAAGCTAACTGTGACTCTTCCAGTTTGCCTCTAGAATAGGCTAAGCATGGCTGCCTAGATAAAGGCCCTGTGGGCATTTGGTAGCGTCTGGATAGAGGGAAAATAATTGCACTCTAGTTAATTTATTGTCCTGAATACATTGTTAGCACCCAACCAATAATGAAAAGTCAGAGTGGAAAATTTCACCATTCTGAGAAAATGAGATGGATGAAGTACTGACTCCATAGCTCTTGTGTGTAGATAAGTTGCTCTAAATTCTTGGGTCATTGCATAGCTTCTGTAATTGCTGCCATTAACTCTGCCAATCAATGTTTCTCAGGCAGAAGTGACTATAACATCATTTTCTGGCTAAAGGTTGATTGCAGAGGCACAATAAGCTCAGAGTTCTCATGAATTTCTATTATTCAACGAAAGAGAAAGTGAACAAGGAGAACTGACTGAGGAAGAAAAGATGCAGGGAGAAGAGGAGAAAAAACATAAAAAGGAGACAAAGGGAAAAAGTCAATCATAGTTTTAAAAAAGTAGAATGAATTGAAAGAAAGGCAGCAAATATCCAACAGAAAAAGATTAAGACCAAGGAGATTTAAAAAAGAATAAAAGATATGCTAAGAAGAGAAAGATGGTTTAATGCATGAGAGCTTAGTGCTTGAAATGACAAAAAATAACACCAGAAAAATATTAAATACTCAGTAAAAAATCAGATAGAAAAAAACACTGGTAGAAAAATAAAGCTCAGGAGATTAAGAATTGGAAAATAAAAATAATTGATAGACAAGGAAAGAAGCTTGAAATATATTTTTAAAATAATTTGAGACTTGTTTCAAAGTATTTGTTTTAGAAAAATAAAACACTGAAAAAGAGAGAAACATAAACATACACAAACAATAATCTTGAATACTTTCTTCAAGAAAAAGGCCAGGGAGGTGGCTAGGTGGCGCAGTGAATAGTGCACTGGCCCTGGAGTCAGGAGGACCTGAATTCAAATCCGACCTCAGACACTTGACACACTTACTGGCCATATGACTTTGGGCAAGTCACTTAGCCCCAACTGTCCTCCAAAAAGAAAAAAAAAAGTCCTGGAATGTGAAAGTCATGTCAAATACAAGAGGTTTAGGAACCTCCACTAGATTCTTCAATCCTCGCTTCTATTGCTAGGTCAAATCTATTAAGATTAAATTTAATGGTTTTAAATGTAAAGTCTTATTGCTATTGCTCAGTTGTGTCTGACACTTCATTGCCCCTTCTAGGGTTTTCTTGGCAAACATACTAGAGTGGTTTGCCATTTCCTTCTCTAGGGGATGAAAGCAAACACAGGTTAAGTGACCTACCCAGAATCACATATTTTGTATGTATCTGAGGCTGGATTTGAACTCAGGTCTTCCTGACTCCAGGCCTAGCTCTCTTTATCCACTGAGCCGCCTACGTCTTATACGTGGGTTCAAAAAAATAAATTTTACAAATTAAATGAGGGAAGCTTGGCTAAAAAAAAATGTAGTTTATTTAAAGAGCTGGGGATTTTAGTGGACCACAAGCATAATACATATTAAAAGTGTGATAGGATAGCCAAAAAATTCTTGTAATTGTAGGCTACATGAAGAGAGTTAGAGGAAGGTAATGTTCATTCATACACTGTTATGATCAGACCATATCTGGGGCTCTGTGTTCGGTTGTAGCTACCACATTTTAGAAGGGCAAATGTTATAAGCTTGAGAATGACCAGAGGAGAGCAACTAAGAAAGAAAGAGTCTCAGGTTCATACTATACAGTGACTAGAGAAAGGGACTTGGGATATTTAACTTAGAAAAAGAAGACATGGGATGAAATGGGGGGAGTGATAGATGCCATCAAACATTTGAATGTTTGTCCTGTAGAAAAAGGGTTGGACTCCTACCTGCAAGACCATTCCTTCTAAGTCTCCTTTGCTGGGTCTTCATTCATGTCATCACCACTCACCATGGGTATCCCTCAAGACTGTCTTATATTCCCTTCTTCTATTTTGCTTCCCTCCATTAAATCTAAGCTCCAGGCACACTTGCCTATTTGTTGTTATTTGAACACAATCCTTCATCTCGATGCTGTATATCTGCCTGGAATGCTTTCCACTCTTCAGGTCTAGCTCTAAACTTTCCTGGCTTCCTTCAGCACAAATGCTACCTTTTTTCACATCCCACATTCCTTTTGTGTCTTCTGATATTATTTTCTTCTCCTATCTGTCTCTCTCTGTATCTCTGTCTCTGTGTCTTTCTCTGTCTCTCTCTGTCTTTCTGTCTCTCTGTCTCTTGTCTCTCCCTCTCTCTCTCTTTCTCTCTCTGTCTCTCTCTCTCTCTCTCCTGTTAGAAGATAAGTTCCGTGAGAGCAAGGACATGGTTTTTGCCTTTGTTTATGTTCCTAGCACTTGGCTCAGTGTATGATATATAGTAAAAATTTAATACTTGTTGATGGGCTGATTCCGTTCAGCCACAGAGAAGAATTAGAAGGAAGCCACGAAAGTTGCAGAGTGACAAATTTTGGCTTGACATCTGAAAAAAACTCTTCCTAGCAATGAGAGTTATCAAAAGTTGGAAGGGGCAAACTCAGGAAATAGTGGGTTCTCCTCACCGGAAGCATTCAAGCAAAGGGGAAATGAGTATTTTTAATAGATAATGTAGAGGGAATTCTTGGTGAAATACAGATTGAGGCTAAATGGTCTCTGATGTATTTCCTAACTCTGATATTCTTCAAAGTAATGAATGACTCCAATTATCACCATTTCTTCAAGAAATGTAATTGATATAAAAGAAATGCCATAAGGAAAAGGCAAAAAGAGGGCAAAAACTGCCACAGAAAGCAAATGTTTGATTTCCTTGCCAAGGGATAGGACAGTCAATAGGAATTCCAGTTTAGAATGTTCATTTGCAAAATGGAAGACAGGCAAAGTCTATAATAGCCTTCTGTCACAAAACCAACAACAAAAATGCGATTCAAAGGTCAAACAAAAAGTATATTGATTGTTCTATCCAAGACTACACTGTTGAGATATATTACAAAAAAAGACATTCTTTCTGCCTTGAATTTGGAAAGTAAAATCTCTGTATTTTACATCTGATTTAACATCTATGTTACAGAAATCTCTTTGGGGTATTTAGAGGAAATTATTTTTTTTAAACTATGTATGCATCACAGATGAAAGAAATTACTCAAATGTCAACTCTTAAGAAAATTATTGAAAGATGACCAAGGAAATGGTGATTTGATCTACCATCAAGGGCAGAAAGAAACAAAGAAGCTCATTTTCTTCTTAAAACAATTAGTCTATTAATCTTGTTTCTGAAAGTAAGTTGGTAGGCGAGAGAGCCAGCTGGGTTATATTTGATAATAGGCTACCCTCACTGAAAATCATCAAGAAAAAGTTGTATGTGCTAGAAGCATACAACTCCATGGGCTCCCCCCATAACCACCTCAAATACCTATAAAATATGACTCTAAACAAATTTTAGAGCTACAGAACCCAGAAAGTGACAGAGAGAAACAAATCTCCTGCTGAAGGCAGACCAGCAGGTGGACAAAAAGGGTCCACCTCATTGTGCTGGGAGCCAAGCCCAGCCCAGTGTGATGCTGCGGTTTTTAGTCCCAAGGTGGCTCCCGCATTTAGGAGAGTGGATCACTAGCAGCTGTGGCGGTTTCCAGAAATATCAACCCATAAATGCCAAAGGCAAAGTAAAAGGTCAGTGTAGATCTCAGCTGGATCTTGGGGGACAGAGTGCAGTTAGGCCTCTTTCCCTGGAGCAAGAAGCTGCGGCCTTGCAACCACCTCCACGTGGCTGCTTCCAGAGCTTTTGGCCTGCAGGTCATAGGGGGGCCAAGTGACCATTCAGAGGCTAAGTGCTCTTGGCTTCACCTGCCTGGATGTGGATCACAGTCTTGGGTGGTGGTCCTTAGGTGTGTGACCAGTGAGCCAAAGTTGGTGGGGGCTGTAGAGATGGTGCACGCTCCTAATAGCTCCAGCAGCTGCAAACCCAGAGATCTGGGACAAAGCTTTTCCCTCTGGAAGCAGAGTCCTACTGTGGCAAAAAGCTCAAAAGTCAAGTGATTGAGTGGCAACATGAGCAAGCAAAGGAAGCAAAGCAAAGCAAGCACAGCCATTCAACTTTGGATTCCTTCTTTGGGGACAAAAAGGATCAAAGAATGGAATGGGAGGAAGATGAAACAGTCAGAACTCCTGCACCAAAAATCTTCCAAGAAAAATATGAACTGGTTACAGATCATGTTCAAGAAGGATTTTGAAAATCAAGTAAGAGAAGTGGAGAAAAAATTGGCAAGAGAAATGAGAATAATGAAAGGAAAATCATGAAAAGAGAGTGAACAACCTGACTAAATAGTGTCTGAGGTCCCTTTAGACCAACTTAGTATCAACCACTGTCTGAGACCATGACCCATCACTCCACGGATGTGGCATCAACCAAGTTCTAGACACTGGCTTCAGACCCAGTCCCTTGAATGAGGGGACCCTGTGAGGCAGGGACACCTCTATGTCTTCCCTCAGCATGACGCAGCTTGGGAAGCTGAGACCTACGTCCCTTATCCCAAATGATTTTGGGCCCCATCTGTTTGGGGGGGGGAATGATGGGGTGCATGGGTGCCTGGGCTCAGGCCTCAGTTTGTAAAATCACATTTCTCCTTAGCCTCAAATCTCCCCAACTTTAGAGCATTATCTCTGCCCTTTTTCCCTGCCAGCACTCTACCCAGCAACCATTCATGAACTATTTATCTCCCCTTAGTATAATATGTACACCTAAGGAGTTGGAAGAGAAATTTCAGGAGGCCTACAATCTTGGATAGAAAAAATTACATCTTTATTTTCATTAACCTTTAACAAGTATATCTTTTTCCTATTCTTTAAAATATATGATTTTGAGAAGGAATTCATAGGTTTCATCAGAGAGGCAAAGGGATCTCTAGTATAAAAGGGTTAAGAAACTCAGCTTTAAGCTCTCAGACTTGGTCATTTTCTGAAGGTAAACTCTTTCTTCTATAATGCTCCTCAAAATTAATACAGATGTCTATATGGCCAGTTTAGGCATCAAGCTACCCTGAGGGAAATAAAACAAGCAACATATGTGAGATAAATCAAACCACTACCATCTTTACCACCATCTCCCTTCAGACTCTAATGGTGGCAGCCTGGAATTCTGAACACAAGAGCCTTGGTATTAGAAATATCCCCTCAAACCAACAGACCCGCATCTGGCTCAACCACACAGTCATCACTGAGGGGAGAAATTAATGTGGACAGGAGGTCCACCTTCTTCATCACTACTAGTAACAACTGCTAACCAACTGCCATCAATATGCAGATATGCTCAGGGACCCTAAGACTTACAGCACTTCCCAGACCATTAGTCTTGCTACAAATCAAATGGCACATGCAGGACAGTCATGTTAGCTTAGATGAAGCATGAAGACACCCTCAGGAGGAGACAGAAAACACCATGTGCCAGGCAATTCAAACAACCATTACCAACATTTTCACCACTATCTCCCTTCATACCCTGATGGAGATAGCCTCAGACCCTGAACCCAAAATCCTTGTGAATAGCAATGCTTCTTCCCTTGACTATCATCCTAGGAAGCAATCCTGGTACAGATGCAGCCTACCAACTCCTCTGGCAGGTGCTACAGACAAAGCTTCTGAAGACCCACAAAAGAAAGTTCATGCCATCAAAGTCCTTGACACTTTCAAATGATTCAACATCAAAAGTGATATGGTTTCATCAGTGGAAATGACATTAAAAAAGAGGTGTCAATATATGTTTTGATGCTGTGCCCCAAGGACCATGAGACATTTCCATCTAACTTGCAGCTGAAATTTTCTCTGCATTGTCTCTACCATTCAAATGTGAGTTACTTGATAGCAGGGATGCCTTACTTTTTATCTGTATCCCTAGTGCTTAGCACGGTGCTTTGCACATAGCATTTAATAAATGATATGTTTATTTATTCATTTATTCATTCACACAGAAAGAGCAAGAGATGACAGCCTGTGTTCCAATAGTGTGCCATAACAAAACAATGAAAGCAATGTCTCCATAATGTTGGTTGGACTTCCTGTGACAGCATTATGGGAATACATGAACAAGAGTTATACGAGATAGGCAAGCACGGATAGGTAATATGCATATCACTGGAGGAAGTACCCACACCAATGACTCACAAATTCATTCTAATTTTTGGAGCATTAGTATTTCTATGTCAGTATTCCTTTACGGAAAACAGACTTTGAAGGATTTTACTCCCCTCAGAAACTAATAATCAGATAAAAAGCATAAAGCTTGCTTTTTAAGTGACTCCACAATATAAAACAAGCTTAGCATCAATCAAAAGCACTTAATAAGAGTCTAAGCCCCTGGCACACAGTCATGTGTAATCATTGTTATTATTATTACCATTAGCATTATTATCATTAAGACTAAATGACAAGCATTGTACAAAGTACTAAGTGCAAGGGCTACAAGGTAATAAATGAAAACAATCCCTTCTATCATGAAACCATATTCTAACAATACAAGTATTAATCAATGTCTTGAGAAGTATGAAAGATTCATGGTAACATTTTTTAATGGGTTGAACACTTGAAAATGAGGAGTTTTACTTTTCTGAATTTTATTTTAACAAGTGAAGTGTTTTAGAAAAAAGGAAGTAAAAAAAATATTAGTTTATATATCATGGAACTATGAATACAAGACTTAGATATTTGATATGGATCAGATAATAAAAACCAGAATTTCAAGATCTGGCAAGCTGTACTAAAGAATATATAGTTTTAATGCAACTATATTTTGCAATCCAGAAACCCATTTATCTAGTCCCTATATATTTATATTTAACTTTATGCAAATTGTTTCATCTGAAAGTCTAGATTACAAAGGGGGAACTGCTCAACCCATAAATCAAGGTTATGTGCTTTTCCCCTTTGAACTATATGGGTCTATTAAAGAAAGGGACCAATTTTTTAATAAACACAAGCAGACATATATAGCCATGCCACATGGGGTTGCTATAACGAAAGTGATTTCCAAACTTTAAAATCTTTTAATTATATGAGTTATCAATCAATAAACATTTTTAAGCTTCTACTACATGCCAAACATTGTGTTTAGAAGCAGGAGTATCAAGACCAAAATGAAACAGTGCCTACTCTCAAGAAGCTTACATTTTAGAAAGTGGGAGAAAACGTGTATGTATGTATGTATATACACATATATATATATATATGTATATATGTATATATGTATATATATATAAAGAGAATAAAAACGGATAAATAAAAAGTGACTCACTACAAGATAAATTGCAAATGTACTAGTTGTTAGCAGAGCAGGAAATGCTTCACAAAGAAGTGTTTTGAACCTTGTCTAATGTAATGCCATGCATGAACAGCTTTCCAGAAGAATGCTACCATAAGCAGCTTTTAAAGTTCTGATTACACAGTATAGTGAACACTCTATTTATTCCATAACAAATCAAAGCAAAACATTCACAGAAAATCAAGGTATGGCATTCATAATATTACAACTTACCACAGAAAATCACAACTGCTTATCATTAAAATGGCTACATAGTTTTCACCAAAGTGGTCACAATAGTTTTCAATAAAGTACAATCATATAGTACATTCAATCATCCTTAAGGAGGTTCATCTCCTTAGTCATTCATCTCAGAGTACAATAGTCAAAGTCTTCCACTCATGGGGCACACTAAGTTAACTCAATCAGTCACTTATTCAGCAATCAATTACTAAGTATCATTAATCACTAAGTACAATCATTAGAAAATACACAGACCCTCCACCCCTAGGTCACTAGTAAATTTACAATTCCTCAGTCAGTACACAATATCCAAGTAAAGTCTTCTTTCAGCTTGACTCAGGGTGTTTTCTCAGATTCCCTGGATCCCCTTCCATGGTCCCAGATCCTACCTGGATTCACCAAACTGTCACCTGGGCTCAAAGGCAGACAGCTCCTTGTTCAGCTCTCCATATAGGTCCTGCTCCACATTGAAGTTCACAGGGTCCAGTCCATCTCAAATCCTTCACAATTTCTGTTCCTGGAAATTCAGGGTTCAACCAAGCCACAAACAGACAAAGTCTTAGCATCCCAATCATGCTTCCTCAGTCTTCTGAAGCTGGTTCAAAAAATTAGAATCACCTTATCCAGCCAGGGTGGTGGGAAGGGGAGCTCCTGGGCTCCTGGGGTTCCTGGGGCTCCTGGGCTCCTGGACTCCTGAGCTCCTGGGTTCCTCTTCAGCCTCCTGGGCTCCTCTTCAGAAGAAGCTCCACCACCACAAGTTCTCAGGAAATTCTGACTCAGTTCTCAATTTTCATTTCTCTTTTGTAGCTGCAGTGCCTCCAGATGTTGGTCCCAAGAAATTCTGACTGTCCCTCCCTAGGGCTTTTCCTTATATACACACAGCATTAGTTTCCTGTTTCAGCCAACCCCTTCCTGTTATGTCAATAACAGGAGACAGTAGTTCATACCTTCTGTTTCCCCAATACAGGCTTGATCAATTACTAAGTGCTAAGTACCTGCTACCTTTGCTTAACTTAAAACAAGGTACTATGTACCTGCTTACTTGCCAATACAAAAAGGGTCTTCAAATTCAAATTACATTACTATTCCATCTAGAAAGAAGAAAGGGATATTATGAGGGGTAGGCAAGGAGGAAGAATTGCATTCTAGTCTTGGGAATGGCCAATGCAAAGGGAAGAAGACTTGAGAGGAAGTGTCATCTCTGAGGATCAGAAAAGACAGTTTGCCTGAATCACATGGAGAGGGAGTAATTGTTTATCCTTTACTTTTGAGGAGGACCAATGACATCATAGGTGATGTCTTGACTTACCCGTGAATTAAATTTAAGTGAAGAAGAGTTGCACAAAGTCATCAGTCTCACTCTCTTTCAGAGTCATCCAAATTCAGTGGCAAGACAAAAATCAAGACAACTGTTGATGACCCAAGATGAAGCAAATTACTTCAGCATCTTCAATGTCTGACCAAGCTCTAAGAATTCCACAGTGCCTGCTTCAGCCACCTTCATGGCCGTTGGAACAAATTCTTATCTATCCATTCCACTGGGGGAAGTCTTCGCATTCTTAGGATAGACATTCCCCTAAATTACCAATGGTTTGAGGCCTGTCAATTACCCTCAACCTGGTTTAGCCTACATGCCAAGATGGTTTTATCAGGGTGGCAGCTGTATATATTACAGCCTCTTGGAGCCACAGGTGAGATTTGGGTGAGAGGTAGACACAAAAGGTAGAGGAATAGCCTTTAGAAGGGCTCATCAAGCCCTTACACCAGAGATGCTAGTGCTGAGGGAGTAATACACAATGAGGGAAAGAATACAGATTGGGATAAGGTTGTGAAGGTCTTTAAAAGCTAAACTGAGGAGTATATATTTTCCCAGAGATAAATTTTAGAGTTAATTCCACAAGCAACTGACATGGACAAATCAGTGGTTAAGGAAAACCATTTTGACAGTAATGCATAGGATAGACTGGAATAGTTACAGGTTTGACGAAGTCAGAACAACTAGAAGGCTACTGCTGTAATCCAGCTGAGATGTGATGACAGCCTGAAGTAAAATGGCAGCTGTGTGAGTAGAGAGAAGGGATTGGATGCCAGAAACATCATAAAAGAAGAAATATCAATGTTTAGCAACTGATTAGATCAGTGAATTTTTAAAAAAATATTTAAAATTAATTAACTCTTAAGGAGTAAGGTGGAGTGAGGGAGAATGAGGAGAAGTTATACAGTGGGGTACTAGAAGAATGGTGCTGCCTTAATAGAAATTGGGACCTTTGGTAGAAGGATAGATTTAAAAGGGAAAATGAGTTCAGTTTTAGGTTACTGAATTTGAAATATCTGTAGGACATCCAAATGTCCAACACAAATTAGTAATGCAGGACTGAAACTCAGAGGAGAGTGGGACTGGATATGTATGTATGTGTATATCTACACACACACACACACACACACATATTTGTATATATACACACACACATATATATATAATATATACATCATATATCTATACACACACACACACAATTGAACATGAGACCTGATGAGGTCACCAAGAAGGAAAAGATAAAGAGAAGGGAGCCTAGGACAGAATCTGTTTTGCTTTTGTCTTTAAATCCTTTGCTCAATATCTGACTCATAGTAGGTGCTTAATAATTCTGTTTTCGTTCCATTGCATTGCGTTACCGTCTTTTATGAATATTTCTTGTGTAGTCTCTCTATAAATTGCTTTTTAAGGCAATTCCACTGGGAGCACCGCTGGCTTAGTGTATAACATCATGAGGTAATTACTGTGAAAGACAATGCTATTTAGATGCATAAGGACTGGTACAACTATTTTTAAAACATCAGGTCTCCTCAAGTGTTATTCACAATGTATATATTTTTTATGTATTTGAAAGAAAAGTCAGGCATGATGGATACTGTTTTGGAAATGATATTTAAATGACCCGGGTTTGACCAAGTCCCTAAGACTCTCTGAGCCTCAGATAACTCCAATAAAGTAATTTACAAGCGTATGATCTGCCAGTAGAAAGCATGTCCACACTGACAAAACTACAGGTCTTGGTCATATGGTCCTACTATGACGTTCATTGAAGATATCCTATTATGTTGGTTCAGTTCATATACTTCACTGTATCAGAACTCTCTAGTCCCTCACTTTTGTTGGGAAAGGGCATTAACATAGAGATATGTATCATAATTATAATAAAACAATATAATTATAACATCTCAGCTATTCAAAATTATGAGGAACATGTTTGTTTTTCTCTTTTGCGGGGGGGTTGTTTGTTCATTGTTAAATATAGTTGAGTTCGCCTTGAAGTAAAAGGAGTTCTTTTATACAGGCTTTTGGGTTTGTTTTTTAAAAAGGTTTTTATTTTTAAAGTCTTTCACTTGGCCACTCTGATCAAGACAACAATGCAAGACATTTCATCTCTGATGAAAAATGCTTTCTACCTCCAGAGAGAGCAAACTGATGAATCTGAGTGCAAATTGAAGCAGACTTTTGTCATTTTCTTTGTTTCTTGCTTTTTAAATTTTTTTTCAACATGGTTAATATAGAAATGTTTTGTATGACCTCACATATATAATTGATATCATATTGCTTGCCTTTTCGATTGGTGGTGGAGAGAAAGGAGGGAGAGAATTTGGAATGCAAATTTTTAAAAAAATATTTAAAATTAATTAACTCTTAAAGAAAAAATGAAAATATATTTTTAAAATGTGTCAATCACCTGAACATTTTCTTTTTTTTATAAATTTTATTTTAGTTTGCATCATTCATTTCCACAAGATTTTGAGTTACATATTTTCTCCCCATCTTTCCCAAAACAGCCATCCCAGTGTATCCCCCCTCCCCCAGTCTATTCTCTCCTATGTCTTCTCCCCTCACCCCTCTGACTTTTCGGTAGGGCAGGATGGATCTCCCAACCACAGTGCCTGTGTATCTCAAGTTCCAGTTGGATATATTTAATAACAATAATTGCATATATATC
>CM053581.1:147610596-147630605 GCA_028627135.1 Pseudochirops cupreus | reverse complement strand
TATACATATACTCAGATATGTGCTTGTTTGCAAATGTAAACCCTCTTATATAAATTTATATGTATGTGTATGTATATATATATATACATATATATATATATATATATATATATATCACCTGAACATTTTCTGTATGATTCAGAATCATCATTATTAATTTCAGTTATTGTGATGCTCTAAGAATGTAGTTGGTAGTTACAGATGTAGGCTATGATGGTGAGACACAAGGCTCAATGGATATTAGCCTTGTTACTGACTTTCTTAAAAACAATCCCCAGTGTTGGCTTGCTTTTTTTTCTCTTTTACCTCTTCTGATGGTAGAATTAGGCATGCATAAAGACATGAATTCTATGACAGGGTAACAACTGCCTTCTTATAAAATGTCAGAAACTAAAAGGCTGATGCTAAAGTATCATTCTTGCAACTAATTTTGCTGTTCTCTAGAAAATGATCTTCACAGTTTTATCAAAGTCCAAGAAGCTCCCAGTATCACTGTGATCACTCTGGTCTCTGTGTCACTAAAACAACAAGCCAGGGGCACCTATGTAGGCTTACCTCCACTCTTCAATCTCATTTTCTGTATTCATGAGATAGAAAAACATTTCAAGAACTGATCCTCAGGTCCTTTCTGAATGCTTTAGTCCAAAGCTATAAATTCTTCATCAGAAGAAGATGATACATCTTCCTATATAATACCTAGTAACAATTTTCTCCAAGTTCTCTTTTAATACCAAACAGAACTCTAGGCACAGGCATTTAAAATTCCATCTTAAATGTTAGAAGATTGAAAGAAATATGTAATATATGAATGATTTGACAACTTTTTCCATGAAATCTTGAATATTAGAACATTTTATATCCTGGGTATGAATACCAGCTATACCACTCACTACCAGTATGACCTTGGGCAAATCACTTAATTTCTTTTCACCTCAGTTTACTCATCTGTAAATGACCTTGGGTTAGACTACTTGACCTACAAAGTCACTTTAGCTCGCAATCCATACTCCTATAAACCTATGAACATTCTGGACCTTAAGATGAATCAGCAATGGGACATTAGAGTGCAGAAAGATGATAGACATTTTCACCAGCAACCCTAAGCATACTTTTTTAGGGATACTATTACAGTTACTTAGTTATATAATAACTTTCCTCCTATAAAATTTTACTGTAATGCTTCATTATCGTATGGGAGTGACTTTGGTTTTATAAAGGTTTATACTCACAAAGTGCAGATTCTGGCAGTTTCTCCCAATTTCCAAAATCACAACGCCCCAAATCCAAAGGCTTTGACAAGGATCATCCCAGCTAAGTACAAAGAAGTTCTCATCAGACATTGGGTATCAGATAGTGAATTTTAGGAGTCACAGTAACTGAAGAAACTATCTTGAATCAATCCCTTGAAATACTGAACCCCCTAAGTCTTAAAACCCTTACCTTAAGAGCTCTGTGATTCTGAAATTCTCTCCTAGAATATACAAAAAGATAATAGACCCATGGGGAGTCTTAGTGTTCCTTGAATTAACTTTTGTTCTATAGGTAGACAACAAGGTAATATATGATACCCTTGTATCTAAAGGTTCAACTTTCACCACAACACAGCTGACACAAAAAATCTACATATCTAGTCCTCACATCTATACTGAATTCCAGTATTACATTGGCAGCTGACTATTAGATACCTTCTTAAGTAAATGTCCTATAGGTATCTCAAACACAACACATATCCCAAATGGTACTGATTAATTTCCCTCTTAAATGCCAAATTTTCTACAAATTTGTCTATTTCTGTTTAGAGAACCACCCTCTTTTTTTTGAAGTTATAATATATTCTCCCATGTCAATCAATTCTCCTATCCAACCAGCTACCTGTTATTTCAAACGCCACAAGATCTCTTTCATTCATTGTCTTTTCTTCACTTACTCATCATCAATTCTTGCCTGGATTATGGTAAATAGTGCCTTTATTGGTCTCCCTGTCTCCAGTTTCTTTCCCTCTCCAATCTGTCTTCTAAACAGCTACCAAATTGAAATTTCTAAATCAAATTGTCTATGTCAGTCTATACCTATGTCAGTGACCTGCTCAAAAAAAACCTTCAGCATCTTCCTATTGTTTCTAGAATTAAATATAAGTTCCTCAACCTGACATTTAAGACTACCCATGATGTGACTCCAATTTATACTTCTAGCATCTGTTCACACCATTCCTCTTTAGGTACTCCACATTCCAGTGACAATGGACCACTACCTGTGCCCCAAACTTGACATTCAATCTTCCAGCTTTTTGTACCCACCCAAGCTATCTCCTACACATGGAATGTACTCTTTCTTCATCGCTCTCTATGGCACTTCCATGAGGCTTTTTCTGATCCCTCTTCTTCTTAACATACTGTTCCCATTCTTGAATTACCCTGTATTTACTTATTTGTGCATATATCTTCCTAATAGAATGAGTACCTTGAAGATAAAAATTCCATGTTTTTTGTCTCTGTATCCCAGTGCCTATCACTATGCTTTTGCACATAGTAGGTATTTAATAAATAGCTAGATTTAAATTAATTTAAAAGTTCTTGGGTAATGACATCTCCAGTGACCAAAAGTTTTGATTTATTGAGGTATATGACATTAGCACTGGCAAGAAGAGTCAACTTTTCCTTATATGGTTTAAATCTGGAGGGATTTGATTCACTGACACCTGCCAGGTATTAGTGTTTGGCAAGTAGCACCATAATAGCCTGGTTTTATGAGTACTGTAAAAACTATTCAGGGTCAGGGAATAGAATGTACTAAGAAATGAGTTTTCTGAAATAGTCACAATTTTCTTCCCCAGCACTGTCATGTGATTTTTCACCAGCTGTATCTACCTTTCTAATTTTATGTCTTAGTTGCCAGTCACCCCTTTGAAAATACATACAAGTCAGTCAACTGAAGTTGCTCATAAAGATGTTTTGTTATAGTGATTACAGTCCCACAGCTCAGATCTTTTCATGGACAACTACTTATTGAGAAAATAAAGGATTTAAATGATTTATAACATGTAAACAATTTCAATGGTGTCTCTTTCTAATCTACAATATCATATATAATACATGAACCTATATTATGCCAATCCATCAATACGTTCTGTTTATCCTTTGTGAGTCATATTCAAATGCCCATTTTCTCTTGACATGCTAATCTTTTCACCTTTATACTCTGCCTTTTATTAGAATGTTATAATCCAGACTGAAAACAGGAGACTTTGGGTCCCATTCAATTCTGTCTTTCTGTTTATATTTACACGATATTACCTAGCACAGTACCTGATACACACATTAAGTACTAAATAAATGTTTCTCAGTCAAATTAATGAAAGAATGATACAGGACATAGTGCTTTCCTATAGTATGAATAAATAAATGAATATATACATATATATATATAAACATTTTAAAGTACTTTCTATGTGTTAAGTCCTGTGTTAAGCAAATGCATACAAAAAGGGGGAAAAAAGAACAGTCCTTAGTCTCAAAAAGTTTACAGTCTAAGTAGGGGAGACAATACATAAAAGAAAGTTTGACAGTGGGATAGAGTCCTAGATGTCTTAAGAGTACAGCATTGCAGCTAATGGCAATGACTAGAGCTTCTTGTATTTCACTAATTGTTAAGATGAAAGTGCAAGGGAACAGCTGAGCATAAAATCAGGGCAGATGGAAAGGCCTGGAGGAACTTAAGAGACAGTGACAGGACAGGGGGCAAGCCCTAGTGGCCTTCTCTCTTATCAGAAGGAATAGTTATTGGCCCCCCTTTCATCTAAGGCCAGAGAACAGTTAAGTAGCTGAAGTGAAATGGAAAGGCAAAATGGGAAGGTGGATGGTCTCCATTAGTGGCAGCTCTTCTTATTTACCCTGGATTCTGTGAAGACCCAGAGCACAGAGTAGGCGAAAGGAGAGACAGAAGGACAGAGAGATTCCAGTGACAGTGGCTCTTCCTCACCCTGACCCCCACAGACCCAGATGGCTCCTTTGGGTATTCTGGAGATACTGTGCACCTTCAGGGGCATGATATAAAAAATAATTTACTAGCATTTGCTGGTACAGAAATTATGGAACACTAGTTCTCTGATTGTCTATCTGTCTCTGTCTCTGTCCGTCTCTGTCCCTCTCTCTCTCACACACACACACATACACAGTCACTCAACACCATTTTTATGTACCTATTATGTGACAGGCACTATACTAAGCATTGAGGATGCAAAGAAAGGCAAAAAACAGTCCTTGCTCCCAAAGAATTCATAGCCCAGTGAGGGAGAAAACGTGCAAACAATTATATACAATAAAGATATATACAGATTAATTGAGGGGTAGTCTCAAAAGGAAGTTACCAAGCTTTAAGATTAAGGTGGACTAGGAAAGGCTTCCTAGGAATATGGGGAAAAGATACAGTGAAGGACCTGTTAGATTGGTATGGGGAGGATGAGGAGAGAAAACTGTAAGGAAAACCTAGAGAGAGAAGAGTATCAAAGAAGAACCTGGATAATATTGTCAAAGAATACAGAGAGGTTTAGAAAGATGAGGATTGAGAAAAGATCACTGGATTTGGCAAGTAAGAGATCATTGGTAACTTTGGAGGAAGCAGTTTTGGTGGAATTATAAAGCCAGAAGCTGTATTTTAAGGGGTTAAGAGAGTGACCAGAGAAGAAATCAAGGCTGGAGAGGCTCTAGCCTATAAGAGCTGCAGTATTAAAGAGTTGGTTTCTGCTTGTTTTCCATAGACCAAAGCACTCTACCATCTGTCCTTATTGCTGATTTTTTATGTTTGCTGTTTGTTTCCCCAAATCATCTTATTCTAATTGCTTTCATGGCTACATTCCTCTCCCAACCCTGTTCCTGGCTACTAGAATTTCAAATCATTTCATCTCATCCCGGAACTTCCCTTAGCACCTGAGGTCCCCTCACTGGAACACTCACTTACCCCTCCAGTCCCCTCAAAGACAGTCCCTCTATAAGGCCTCCCTTTTATCCCACTGATGAGTTCTTCTTGGAACCTGCATTTTAAATAGAGGCCTAAACCAGCCGTCATTCCCTTCCCAGCTTTATCCCCGGCTTCTAGACTTCAAAACTATCCCCCAGTGTCCGGTCCTTTCCTTCCCATCTTTTTTTAGTCCCCTTCTGTGTACATTCTTCCCATTAAAACGTAAGCTCTGGAGTAATGGGGCTATTTGTTAATTTTTAAGTGTATATTAAAACTAATAAGGTAGCAATAAAATTCTCCTACGTGTTTGTGTTCCCTTCTGAACTTTTATTTTCTTCTATGGTTTATGTGTTATTGATGCTTTTCATTGCATCTCTTAACCACTATCACTTTCCATTAAACACAATCTCTCCCCAAATAGAAGCCTTATCTTGTAATTAATATAAAATAAAACCTGTCAACACATTGGCCACATCTGAAAACATCCATCTCATTCCTTGCCTCTAGTCCTTCTCCTCTGCACCTAGAGATGATATGCTTCTCCATCCATCTTCTAAAACATGACTGGTCACTGATTAGACACAACCAAAGTTCTGAAATCTTTCATAGTTTTCCTTTTTATTGCTATTGCTGTCATATAAATTATCCTCCAAAATGTTTAATCCTTTCCGATTCCTCCCTTTCTTGGTTCTGTTCATTTTATTCTGCATCATATATGTCTTGCTAAGTTTCTCTAAATTCTTCACATTAGGCATTTCTCACTGTGGAATTACATTCTATTTCGGTTTTATGCCACACTTTGTTCAGTTATTTCTCAAATTATGGAAATACACTTTGTTGTTATTTTTGCTCATAAAAAAAGGGTGGCAATAAATATTTTCGAATGTGAGTCCTTTCCCAAGACTCAGGATTTTTTGAGGCTATGACAATGAAGTGTAAGCTCTAACAGGTTCTACCAAGCTAAAAGTACAGGCTCAATTATGGGCTATATGTCTTTTGTCCAAGAAGGTCAGAGAGGCTTATCACAAGGTTGGAGATCCCATAAATACTTGAAAATCATCCACTAATTTGTGTAGAGGTTATAATCTACACCAATGGAATAATGGCAGTAATAATAATACCTAACATTTACATAGCACCTTTAAGTTTGGAAAGCATTTTACAAATTCTTATCATTTTATCCTCATAACAACCCTGGAAGGAGGGTACTATTTTTATCCCCATTTTACAGATTAAACTGAAGCACACAGAAGTTAAGTAATTCGCCCATGGTCACACAGCTAGTTAAATATCAGAGGCAGGATCTGAACACAAGTCTTTCTGACTGCAGATTCAGTCATCTATCTACTAGCTGCCTCTAGGAAAAGGAGAAGACATACTGACAAAGCTAGAGTTCCCTGACATAGGACTATTATAAGCTACAGATGTTAGAAATCTTAATTTTTAAAGAAATTAAAGAAAGCAAATAAATGGTTAAAAATATGAATGCCAAATAGTCGTCATATAATTGCTGACATTGAATGTGATCTGCGTGGCACAGAATGGTTTTAAGTGTTACATGGATTATGCAAACTATTTCTCTTCTTGCATTAGGAAAAGGCGAATCATTTAAGGAACCTAATATTACCAGCTTCCAATCATAACAGCCAGTTTAGGTTTAAAATGTGTAACTTAAACCCAAGTGTCAGACTTAGGAAAAAATAGTTAAGTTTCTAAAACAGGTAGATTACAATGGAAAATTGTGTGTTAAATGACAGAGAAAGAAGTTGCTTCCTCACAGACAATCTTTCTATATTTAAAATTCATGGTGAGTGAAGTGGGGCACCTGCAAGCAAGTTGGGACAAAGATACAATTAAAAAAAACAACACAACACTGAAACATAACTGTAATCAAATCGAGCAAATGCTGAATAAGCCTCTGATTGTGGGAAAACGACAGTGGATAGATAGATGGGCACTTGAAATCATGCTGCTTCAAAGCTATCCAAAAGGGGTCACACAATTTGAACCCAAATGTAATACAGCTCACAAGGGAAGATATAGAGCTATCGAAAATAATGAGCCCTGGAAATAGCTACCAAGAAGGCTAAGCAGAGTTTACTCTACATGTTCATTCTATGTGAGAAAGACTGGAGATCACGTGTTGTCACTCTTATCAATCATACTGTCAGTCTTACCAATCACAAGTGGGCCAGTGTTAACATTTAGTCTATTCACTTAACTGTTTCAATTACTTATAAATATCCAGCTCAAACTACTGATGAAGTAAAGCTGTGATTATATAGTAGGTATACCATAAAAAAAAAATCAGTGAAATTATTATTTATTGTATAGAAAGCATTAAAATACACAGCTGTTCAATTGAAATATTTACTTTTCCGTCAACGGTTAAGCTATCAATATGAGCTCATACAAATAAGTAACAAAACTTTAAAATAAAGAGATTTTTGTTTAGAATAGCATTAAATTAAAAGTCCCTTCCAACTTATTTCACATAAGCAATGTTTCTCTAATAAGTCCCGTGAGAATTATGTGGCTCTTTACAGGACTTCAGTTAGAATACCTATCTAAGAAAAAAGGTGGTACCGAATGTCTCTCTGAGGTCTGTAAGACAGCTATGCCATTATTTTGAAAATCCTGAACTGGATCTACAGTCTTCCATAACTTAATATTGAAAAGATATTGAAATATTGAAAATACTGATGTACCTTTGGAGCATTGGTTTTTTGTTTTTTGTTTTTTTCCATTTCATGTGGCTTTAATGAAAAAAAAAGCAAAACAGTCAACAGAAAAAGTTTAGAACATCTTTATTTCAGTGATCAGGGACAGCTATCACTGTCCTACATGTAACTTTGCAAGAAGCAGCAGAATTATGGCAACTGAGTTCCAGTTAAATATCCTTTTAAATAAGTTCCTTTTAAACCAAAAAAAGAAAAGAAAAGAAAAGATGCAAAAAAAATCTATTTGATGGCTAAATCAATGTCAGTAGGCACTTCTTTTTTCACACAGAATTAAAGAAATAGTCTTTCTTTTAAAAAATGCTAAACGACATTTCTAAAGCTCTTAAAAAGTGTTCAAGGCTCTGAAAAACAAAGAGCCCACGAACGAATCATTCCTGCTGAGATGGCAATTTCTGAATGCAACCAGTCTCCTAACTTTTACTTACATGTGATTTTTGGCTCTCACATTAAGAATCTGATGAAGAGATTTTTTAAAAATATATTTCTAAATATTTAAATCAATATTAAAGTCATGAGAAAAGTAGAAAATTTCAAATTGTTTTGTCATGTTACTAATTTCTATATCCTGATTTCATTAAAGGGCTTTAAGTAAAATTTTAATTTTTCAAAAGAATGATAAAATAGATCATTCAATTTTTTGTTCTTCTTTTAACATACTTTTAAAAAGCTAACTCTCTTCCATGTCGCCTTGAAATATTTATTGTGCATGTATCTAATCAGCTTGTAACAAAAGAAAGAGAATAGAATAATTAAACAAATTGGAAAAGTGGTAATTATAACTGAACAAATTTAAACTGAGCCTGTCTCTTTATTTTTATTATTAGGAAACAAATTAAAACAAACAAACACCCAAACCAGGAATAAGAATGATTTGCTCCGTCTGATAAGCAGTAGAAAAGAATAAATCACTACCTCAGATTTTTCTTTATATTACAGCAGGTACATGTGTTCACAGCAAATATTACCAAAAGGATTATTGATTTCAAAATCAAAATAGCTACAACATGGAGAAAAAAAATTAAAAACAGTTTTAGATGAAAATAAATTTAAAGTTGTAAGATAGTTTTATCTTACATACATTAAATGAACCCTTTTATACTAAAATCAGATCAGAACTGAAAAGCCTAAAATCCTCTTCTTTTGGCTCAGATTTTCTGTAATTAGAATATATTTAGCAAATACCTACCACAGATCCACAACAAGTCAATAGTTGTAATACTATTGGTGTCAGAAAATAGTCTGTTCCACAGCTGCCTAGACACATGCATAATTTCTCTTCAGAGAAAACTGAAAACGGGACTTGGAAACATCATCTGCCAATTGTATTCAACGAATCTATTTAAAAAAATAGAATCCCTATGAAACCTTGAATTCTATTCACAATTTGTTTAAAAAATAAAAAAAAAAGTATTTTCTTACCTGAAGTAACGGAGAGAGGTTTGCTACTTCAACTCAGAAGCAAGCTCTTGAGAACACTATTGATCTAAGGTTGAAAAGTGTAACTGCAATCGCAGCTCTTTAGTAAGCCTCAAGGTTTCAAGAACAGAGGGAGGGGAGAGAATGGGAGGTTTCAGAATGAACAAGCACAACTCAGCTGGTAATTGTAAGAATAACAACGGTTGACTGATGGGCAGTCCCATACCTCTGCCCTCTGATGTGAAGCCTGGCAAAGATAGGAAAAGGAGAGAAAAGCCCAAGGTGTGTACTTTTGTCACTGCTGGAAGAACAGCAAAAATAGCACTTCTTTTTATGGGCACCACACAGAGTGATAACAGGATCACTGCAAATTCCAAGAACGGCTCCTTGTAACAGGTTCAGTTCACTGCTCAATGACCAGAATTTGGGCCTTTGGCATTGTATTTAAGTGTAATGCACCTATTCATGCCCTTCTCTTAAGCTGTTTGCATGCATAGCTATAACGAAAATAGATAAGCCAACCAAAAAACCACAATGATGATGACGAAGACGACGGCAACAACGAACAACAACGCAACCACAACCAACTCTCGATTATTCAGAAAACTGATTATCCAGTTTGAGACTAGATAGACAAAATTTTTGTTTCGTCTTTCCCCTCCTGCCACCTTCTGGCTACATTCCTCCCCTACAATACCTAGCAGACATAAGGAGGGTACCCATTTAAAGTGGCTAGGTACTAGGGATCATGGTATATGTTTTAACAAAAAACAAATTGAAACTACATGTTTAAAATGAGGGTGGGAACTGATCTACAGCTATAGATTCTACCCTTGTCCATAATTTGTAGGGACCTTTAAAAATAATTGTCTCTTTGCATCTTCTAGAATGAACATATGCTTCCGCATGCTCTTACCCACACCATGACTGGGCCCCCAATTTAAGAAGTATTTTTAACTTTGGTTAGATCTCCAGATATACTTATTGTTGGTTATTATAAATGATATAACTTTACTGGACTCTAGCAGTGAATTTAACAATGACATTGAGACTCTGCCCAGGTGTTCCCAGGGTATTCTAGAACAATCACTAAATCATGAAACATGAATCACTATCTCTACATTCATTTCTAATATTGCAGTGTGCCCAATTCCTAGGAGTCTTAAGACTGTGAAAGTAAACTTGATTTCTACCAAGAGGAGCATTTCATGCTTTTATTCTGTACTGTATTTACTCAGGACTATGCTCTGTGTTTTTGCAAATATAAAGTCAATATATGGTATAGTCCCTGCTTTCAAGGTGATTAGAATTTTTGCTTAGGATCTTGACAATTGCAAAGTGATTGCTATATTATCGTATGGTCACTCTATATTAGTGTTCAACAGACTATATAAAAGCACCATAAGCTGAGATGTGGTGATGTCTGAAATAATGAAATCAGTCCATGTCTCCCAGCCTCACAACTATAGCATTTCCCCATATGTTAGACTTGGATTTGGAAAGTCCATTGTATATCTATTGTCTGTTTTCTAGAGGCATGCATGTACAGTCCAACCATGCCTATGAACAGGAACAGGTGGAGACAGAGATAGATGAGCAAATTGAGCAAAGCTAACAGTTGCATTCCTAGGAGCTATAGCTCAGACAGTGACATAACTCATAACTTGATGAAAATGAGCTGATTTGTCTCAGCATATTGCAGTCATCTTGCTCTCTTGAGTTTTTTTATGATGCCACATTTTTTAAAAATTACTTGTACTTAATGCTATAGAGCTTACTGACAAGATAAAATTCAGTTTTGGCAACTTCCAACCTGACCATTAATAAAGGAGGGGAGTTACATTATTTAATACAGTCCAGGATGTACTATGTCACCTAAGATGATTTTCCAGGTACCTAAACCTGAATTCCCTAAGCCCCTTAAAAAAAAACAACACCTGCTTTTTGTCTTCTTAAAACAGATATACTTAAAATTATCCAATCCTTTCTTGATGACTGTTACCAATACTAACATCAATAGTTATATTGTGCTATAGCATATTCATGCCCTAAGAAGATTATTAATATGTGGAGGACTATTTATACCTCCACAGCACAAGGCATCTGATTACTATGATTTTTTTAATTCCTGTGTCTGCTTTTATATTATTTCTCTTTCTCCTCTGATTAACTGAAAAAAAAATGACAATCATTTCTTGATGTTTTAGTTTATCCATCTCTAGCAATCCACTCTTGAACTTTACTGTTTTAAAATCTTCATTGGAAACTAGATCATGAAGTGTGTAACATGCAACTGAGTGCAAAGTACAAGTAAAAAAGCCTCTGAGTAAGACCTGAGGGACTTTTCTAAGTAAAGATCTCAGTTTTAGCATATGAACTTTATGTCATCCTGGCAGTAAAAAAAAAATCTTTTTTCCCCCTTTTCTCCCTCCATCTCCCCTAACTTCTAGATATTTGAGGTTAGCAGATAAGTAACCTCTATAAAGACAAAGCATTACTGTAATCAAAAAGTACACAAAAGAGCAGGCATTAATGCAAATCATAGTTCCCAGAAGAAATGCTATTCACTCTATTCCACCAATGATAATTACACAGCATCTTTCTTTGATAAGCTACATAGAGGCGAACCTATTTTCTGACTCAGACCATCAAGGAACCTGCTCAAGAAGCAATAGATTCATTCTATTCTATACTAAGAAAGAGGTAACTTTTTTCAAGTGGAGAAAAAAAACCCTTTGAATACCTGTCTGTCTGTCTGTCTGTCTGTCTCTCTCTCTCTCTCCCTCCCTCTCTCTCTCTCTTTCTCTTTCTCTCTCTCTTTGTCTCTCTCTCTCTCTCTCTCTCTCTCTCTCACACACACACACACACACAAACAGAATGTGGGTGGAAAACTGGAACAATTATCCCATTGAGGCCTTCATACTTTCCATCTTTTTTTTTTATTCCAAAAGCAATAAACCAATAAATTATAAGTGGCAACAATAACAGGTGACAAAAACCAAGTTTCTCAGTAATCTTGTTCTAAGAGTTGCTGGGCTAACATGGGTGATATTTGGGCAAACATTGCAGACCCAAGCTTTGCTATGTTCCTAAATATTTTATTGGAAATTATTATTTGAGCAAAATAGCATTTTGAATAATATATATATATATCCAAAATGAATTATATATATATATATATATATATATATATATATATTCAATCTTCCTCAATCATATTTGTTGGCTAAATAGAACCCTTTTTAATACATGTTGGTATATAAAAATAATTATTAATAACGAGTCAAAAGAAAAAATGATAAATAGGAGACAATGTTGCCCCCAAAGTCAGTAATAGACTTCTAATGTAAGGGATTTTTCATATCTCACAAATTTATTCTCTTCTACTTTTTTATGCTTCTCCAAGACCAATGCCAGTATGGACACAGAGGTCCAAGCAATGCAAAGTATTTACCGGGAAAAAATAACTTTTATTGGTGATAATTCATTGTCTCATCATATAGCATCACAAAAAAGCAAATCTTACTGGGCAGAAAAGAAGTAGAGCAAAAAAAGGAGAAAGTTAATGGTCAGTGCTTTAAGGTGACAAATTGAGGTTGATAGGGCACTTTCTTTTCCACTCCAGGGTCATATAATGGTTCTCAATATCACAATGACCTGATTTTACCATGCCAACCCTATAGATGTTGGTCAATTCTCCCTAAGTGTCTGTAATTCTGGTGAACAATGGTACTTTGGGATTATTACATTCTGACTGCCTAGGTTTCCCACAGACATGACTACCTAAATGTCAGCTTTCAGCATGTGATGCAGTGAATGTTGTCTTTTCTATAAAAATATAACTCCTATTAGTAACATTATAATTAATTAATTGCCCATTCTTGCTACATGTAAATAAATAAATACTGTGTAGATTAAAAGTTGAAGAAGTGCTAATACCATGGTATAAGTGAAATTCTAGGCTCTGATATTAACAGTAGTAGAGTTAATCCTAATCTTGACTTTACTTTCTACTTATCTCACCTTTAGCCTTATCTTGGTCTCCTCTGGTAAACTGCAGAATGGCTTTTATCAAAAGTCCTAAATATCATTCTGCCCTTAATTGTTCCACCCTTCCTCTGATTGTATTCTACTAATCCCAGTGGCCTAAACTGTTAGAAAGAACTACCTTTCTGGAACCTCTAAGGTGAGGCCATGTAGTCCAAGTTGCCTAATTTACAGAAGAGGAAACTGAGACTCAGAGGGATTGGACGATTTGTCTAAGATCAGACAGATAAAGAGCCTGCGAATGAGGCTCTCTATCCCCAGAACCTTGTGCTCTATCCACTGTGCAGTGTTTTCTCTTTTACAGATGATAAAACTGAAGCCAAAACGAGTCAAATGTTTAGCCTAAGGACAAATAGAGGGTTAAGGGCAGAACTGGGACCAGAATCCAGGTCTCTTGATTCCTGCTTAAACAGGCATCACTTAAGTCATCAACGATCTTTCAGTCTGGTGATTTTCATTTTACTTGAGGAGAAGAAGCCCAAACTTACAAGAGGTGATATCACTTTCCCTTTTACTAGTACATAAATGATGTTTCTAATCTATATAATTCAAACGCAATATATAATTATAACGGTACTTGATACTGTTTGTGTGACCACTTCTACAATGAAAATGTGCTTCTTTGAGTGATTTTACTTCTAAAAACAAATTTCTATCAAATTCAAAAAGAAAAAAAGGAACTACTTTTCCTAGATATATGGCCTCTCTCTGTTCCAAAAGTTCTTACACTATTTCTTCCTGCTCATAGCCAGAAAAGATAGAGAAAAGATCATCTCCATGTTTACTTCTGTATAATAAGACTGTCTTTTCCAATCAGAAAATGGTACCCTTAACAGCCAGGCTTCTATGCCACAGGTTCCAGCTAACTCAAATGCTATATTTCCCGCCTTAAGCTCACTGTTCCAATAAATACTATTTTGCACAACATGGCTTTACATTGCCTTGAACAAAGATCTACAGTTGTTATTCTAGCATTTTTAAAGATTTTTGTAAGAAATTGCTTGCATTTCATAAATGGTCTAATGCAACACATACAATCATGTGCACATGCAAACTTTAAAACAATCTGAACAAATCCAAACACAGTTACGTGGCAATTCTCTCACATAAGTATAGAATTAATCAAATCTCACTTGCCCAATTTTCTATCTGCCTCAACACATTTCCCTGGTATCATCAACTTTGTGACCATCTTTCTTCCCTGAGCCAAAGGGAAAAGTCTAAAACCTAAGTGAATTCTGTAAATTGTAGTCCCAGTCCCTGAAACCTATTTTAGCATGAGAAAGGGGAACTCAATCATTTGCTATCAGATAGAGGAAGATTAATTTGTCACTATAAGAGTTTTAAAAAAGAACTGAGTCTGTACCAGAAGAGGAGAGCAGTAGAGGGCAGGACAGTGAGCAGTGGCACTGAAGTGGCAACACAATGACAGTCATAGAGAAGGTTGAAAAGGTCTCCATAAACAGTTTGAAATGAACATTCTTCAATGGACACTTCTGTCTGTGACCATCCCTTCTGAGATGTTTAAAAAGTTGTGCTCCTCCAATTTCTTCTCTGTTGCCTATGGCTGGAAGGTAGCTGTTTCCTAGATGCATCCATCTTAAAAAAAATTCTATTTCCTAATTTTGTTCCATATAAAAATATACCTTATAATTCCTTTGTGTTGTATGTCTTTATATTAGTTGTATGCAGATAGGTGTTCCAAGGAAGGTTTAGTGATAGCTTAGTATATACAGAACAAAATTGGGTCAAAGAAATGATTAGACCACTCTTCAAACTTTAGGATTTCCTAGCCAGAGGCCTGAGTAGATTGTGATAGAATCGTATGGTTTTGATTTTTAATATTTTTTTTTATTAATTTCCCAAAAGACAGACCTAAACTGGATCCAGGTCTTTTATTCCTTTCCCTTAGGCTAAAAATGGGTCAGAGCACTATTTTGCCATCTGGGACAAGACTAGGGTTGTTGATCCAATGTCATCACTCACTCCATCTTCCCTTTCTTTCCCTGGTGGGGAAGGGAGGGGGGTGGTAAGTTAAGAGAAGTAACTAAGGAGTAGGAATGGCATACTGGGATGAGAAATAGGTATGGCCAGACATGACCAATAACTACCATTTTTCTGTAGCAGAAGCAAGACATAAGCATTCCTACTTTTTTCCTTTCACTTTCTCTTATATGGGCAAAGTCTGCCAGACAGTCACTCACCTGCTGGCTTTACCTCCCCCCTCCCCCAAAGTACAGGAATCAATTCAAGAGCTATTTCTATTACACAGACTAGCCTAGCTGCCCTAAGACACAAAAAGAAAATTAGAGATTCAGTAACTACACACATTTCCGCAGAACCCTTACAAAGTCATTCTGATTCCAATTTTTCATTATCGGACCAACCACATGATGACACAATCAGAAGTGCCCAATAAGTAATAGCTCATCTGTTATGCTGATTTAATCAGAATGATGGTTCAGCACCTGAAGGGAGATAACCCTGGTTGCATCCGCTGCTATACAACTCAACTAATCCACAAGCATTTATTTAAAAGTACACATACATCTCTCCAAATAATTTTATCTCTTAACAATGCTTAATAATCAGCCAACAAATATTTATTAAACACGTACCAGTGGCAGACACCATGATAGGGATACAAATGGAGTCAAAAGACAGTGCCTGCCCTCAAGGAGATTACACTCTCACATCATAAACCCAAAAGAATAGATGGGGGCTTTCTAATGCTCACTGCATAACTAATCGAACAGAAGGCTAAAAGAATTCTCCAGCTACAAAGGACCTTTCTTATGATTCTACTATCCTACTTCAAGTACCTTGCAATATTTCAAAACAAAACCATTGTCACTGGCAGAGGCAAAGTATTTATTAACCTGTACCACTCTGAAAATAGTCATCACTGTTCAAGTCTTCATCTAACCAAATTAAAATAGGTCTATTCTAGTTTTCAGTGTATAAATATAATGGTAGAAGGTTTGAAGAGGAGAATCTCCAAACAATTTGATGAGATTAAAGGGTTTGAGTCTTTCTTTGTCAGGGATCAGGAAAGCAGCATTCCATGAAGAGCACTGGCATGTCTATTTGCATCTTATTGAGAGGATAGCAATAACTATTGACTTGGTTTTTAGGGATTGGTGCTGCCCACAAGATAATGGGCTAGCTGGAACACAGGAAGATGTATTCTTATTAGAGGAACCATCTCACTGTGCTGGCCCATAAAAGAGAACAATTGCTTTCAGCCCTTTGTCTAACTACTTGTTCCCTTGTGCCTTTCTTTTCTTAGAGGGGAAAAGGCAGAAGACAGGTTGAAATGCAGGAAGAATTAAGAGAGTTCTTCCTGTTTTTGCTCAATATTGTAGAGCATTACAAGTGCCACTCCACACTTACTTTCTCCCATCCCCCACACTGGGTTAGCAAGTAAAGACTATTCTTGGCATTTTCTTGGCTTTTCATTGGATTTTCAAATCCAAGAGTCAGTGGCATCTTAGTCTCTAATAGAGTACTGTAAAAGCAACATGTGACTTCCCAGGTGGCCTAAGAGGAGAGTTTTTTAAAAAGCAGACATTCCAACCCAAGAGACAGAAGTAGCCAGACAAATTAGAAAAGTTTCAGCAGAATCACATGGCACATTCAACTCAGATACCTCCAACCATCTTTTTACTATCTACATTGTTTTCTATCCTCACCACTTTCCAGTTCTAGAACCATAATTAAATCAATACCACCACTGCTTCTGAAAGTGGTATGTCCATCTACTTTCTTACAGTTCTACTCATCAACCCAGTAACTTTCTAAACCAAAATACAGCTTCCCTGGACACCATTCCCAAATATTTGTAATCTCTTCTCTAAAATAAGGTCCTTGAGGGCAGGTATCTTCTTCACCTTTATATTTGTATCTCAAGGACTTAGCATAGTGCCTGGCATATAAGATACACTTAACAATTTAAAAAAAATCTTCATTCATTCATTCATTCATTCATTCATTCATTCATTCATCCATTCACCTTCCTTGAGGGCTAAAGTCTTGGGAAGAGGAAACATTGTGAGATCCAGTGAGAAAGCTAGTCAGTCACCAGAATATCAAATGATCGCATTCAGCTCCTTCCAAGTTAGACTGCTTTTGAGTGATTTGTGTGATTTCAATATATATTTATGGGTTTCTATGAGTCTTTTGCATTTCCAAAATTTGTTGTAGGGTAAAATAAAGGCTATCTCATTTCAAATTTTCATTTGTTATATAGAATGCCTCTAGGGTCTGGGACCTCTTTCACCTACACATGTGGAAGCCTAGACACGAGCTGTATATGAGATTATCTTATTAAAGAACAGTTAAAACCTTCTTTGGAAAATTCCCCAAACCAGACCCAGTCCATGTGAGCCCAGAGTTTTTGGGGAGAGGCAGGTTACAAATAAGATTATTTTATTTATATATAAAATAACCTGATTAAAGATGTGCATAATACAAACGTCAGAGATGTCAATCAAAATATATAAAATAATTCTCATAAACTTGTTAATATTTTTATACTTTGAATAAAATAAGTAATCAGGAGGTGGCGAAGTGGTGGAGTGAATAGAGTAACAGCCTCGGAGTCAGGAGGACCTGAGTTCAAATCCAGCCTCAGACACTTAACACATTCTATCCGTGACCTTGGGCTAGTCACTTAACCCCAAATGACCTTCCCTCCCCCCTCCAAAGAAAAGCATAAAATAAAATAACATAAGTAATCAGCAAAACCTAACAAATTCACATTATTTTATAATTATCATTGATTAACATTAATTATGTCCATGAACTGTCTTTATAGCTTTCAAATTTAAAAGAAGCAGATCTCTCATGGACTTGGATATTTGCTATATCTTCACATCTTCTATAGTGACAGAATGGTGCTATGGTAAGATAAGGATTTCTAATTTGGAGTCCATCAATATATTTTGTAGGATCCATGAACTTCGGAAAAAATTTCATCTTTATTTGAACATAACAAGTTTGTTTAATAATGCTACATATTTTTTTAATTTTGTCCATTTAAAATATTATTCTGAGAAGTGACCTAGATTGCCAAAGGAGTTTATAATACTAAAAGTTTTAGATCTCCTGAAGTTAAGAATATAGATTTTAAAGGCAGAAGAACTGAGTTTGAGTGCCATCAGTTACTAATTTGTATGACCATGTATAAGTTATTTAAACTGAGTCTCAGCTTCCTCATCTATACTTAGAAAATTTGTAACCTTTTTGGTGTGAGTACTCTAATGAAAATTACCAATTCTGTCCAACTCAGTAGAGAGTCAGAAACTCACAGCTGAAAGGAATATCTGAGACTATCTGATCTAATTCATGCCTGGCCAATAATTCCCTCAGTAACAATTCCATGAAATAGTTGCTTATCACCACGACCACCACCATCACCATCACCCCAGGACCTGCACTGAGCAGGAAGGCACTACTTTTGAAGCAGCCCATCCCATCTCCAGGTAACTAATTATTAGGGCATTTTTCCTTACATTAACCAATTTTCCTCTCTTCAAATTCCACCCATGTTCCTACTGGGTTTTTTTGACAGCTGAATGTGACAAATTTAATCACTATTCAATTCAATTGAACATACTTTTACTAAATGCATATTCCCCCCCCCCCAAAGGGGCAAAAGACAATCCCTGACCTCAAGGATCTTACAATCTAATGGAGGAGAGAAAATGTGAGCAAATATATACAAAGCAAGCCACACATATGTACACACACACATACACACACACACACACACACACACACACACATAGATGATAAATAGGAAATAATTTAAAGATGGAAAGCACAGGAATTAGGGTAAGATTTACTATAGAAGGTGGGATTTTAGTTAGTTCTTAAAGGAACCCAGTGAAGTCAGAAGTCAAGTGGAGAAGAGAAAATATTTCAGACATGGGGAACACTCAGAGAGAGTCCAAAGTTGAGAGACAGTGTCTCATTCACAGAATAACCACATACCATCCATCGTACTTGCAAAAAGCAAACAAAACATTTTGTGAACATAGTCAGAATTTTGATTAGTATCAATACTCAGCAGATTACTGAAAAAAATTATTTTGTTAGTTGCATCTGAGATAGTGTTGAATATTTTTAATGTATGGGTGAGATGTACTTTGCCTAAGGAAAACCTTCATGGCATCATCTTCTTTTACTGAGTCAAAAAGAAACATTATATTTACTATTTCATGTTATGTGACTGTGAAGACATCTAGTATTTTTATTTTAAAATCAGCTCCAAAAGCTTGCCTGTTCTTGTAACAAGTTTTCATTGAAAATTCTCATAATTTGTACATATACTACTCTCATGAAAATTGTAAAGCTCTGTGAAAGTGGGCATATGTCCCTTTACTGTAGTATTACAAGTCACTATTTTTCCCCATTTTTCCAGGAATCTTTCTCTTAAATATTGTAAGAATAAATGCCTGAGTACCCTTAAAATTATAGTGCCTCCAGTAAGGATTTCTTCAGGGCTATTGCCAATGGTCTTGGCCCTATATTTTGCCACTGGACCCTTATGATTCTGGAGGAGAGAGTGAGGATGGTGATTTTAGACTGCTCTGCCTCACTTAAATTCAATTCATTTGCAAGTCAAGACATCCGTTTCTTGATGTCATTGGTCCTCTTTGAGAATGAAGGATGAACAGCAACAAGAACTGCTTCTGTGTGTATTTTGCCACATCCAACTGCTCTTCCCAATTTCATCTTCTTAAATATTGTTGCTACTTCTTATCCTATGTACTGGGGTGGTAAATAATACTGGAGCTTTAATCTAATTAAAGAAATTCTTAATCTTTTTTGCACCATGTACTCCTT
>CM053581.1:147589547-147610096 GCA_028627135.1 Pseudochirops cupreus | reverse complement strand
AAAAACCACACCTCCACCTCAAAGCACCCTGCAGTTTCTCCCAGTGAATTATAGGCAAAACACCTGCGCAGTTGATGTGAAGGGTGTGTGTTCCTTTAAGTATTAGCCACTCCCTGGCTCCTCCCTAACTCCACCTTTGTACACCTAATTAGCCTAATAAACCTATGACTGACAGTTTTGTGTCTTTAAATTCTGCATCTCTATCTCCTGCTCTTTGCAGGCAGGCTTTTTCCACTTTGCAGGCTTTTTCCTATCACACCTCCTGCCTGCTGAAGAGTGTCACACTAACCTGGTAACTCTATTTTAAATCCCTATCAGCTTGCAGGTCTCCTTACCCCACCCCTTGCCTCAGTGTAACAATAAACTCCTGTAACTCTGCCAAGGACAGCTGAGTCCAGTAATTCTTTTCGGACATGAACCTAGAAAGGATTTCTCATTAGAAATCCCCTATACTTATACCCCTCTTCATTGCCACTATATATTCTCCATACTAGGACCCATCTGAACACGGCAACTCTCTGCACGTATCTGCAGGCTTGTTCCGTGCAAGAGGGATTAAAATTGTTCTGCTTGGCTCCAAAGGGCAGAATAAGGAGCTGTGGGTGGAAGATCCAGTCTGCTTTCGGCTTGATGCACAGAAAATTTTTTTTAATATTTGAGTTATCTATAAATTAAATGGGGGGCCTCAGGAATTAGTGGTCTCTTTCTAACCGGGTTTTCTCAAGCAAAATCTATATCACTACTTGTTGGATATGCTGAAGATTAGATTCTTACTCATTTGCTTGATGACCTCTTTCCTAAATGACTTTCTATGATTGAATGACCAAAAATGTTTGATTTAATATGATGATAAAATAAAAGAACTCAATAATAAGATAAATGTTGGGCGTAATGTAATCTCACAGAAAAACTGGTTACATTTTTAATCCACATTTATTTTATTATCAAATTCTTTATTCTTTTTCTACTTTTATTTGGTGCTGTTGTTGTTTTTCATTAGCATCCAACTCTTCATGACTGCAGTTAGGGTTTTCTTGGCAAAGATGCTACAGCGGTTTGCCATTTCCTTGGCTAGTTCATTTTACAGATGAGGAAACTGAGGCAAAAAAGGCTAAGTGACTTGCCCAGGGTCACACAGTAAGTGAGGCCAGATTTGAGCTCAGGTATTCCTGATTCCAGGCCCGGCACTCTATCCACTGCATCACCTAGCTGCCCCATCTTCATGTTAAATGAAATATTTTTGACCACTGAATCAAAGAATGTCATTTAGGAGTGTGGCTATCATACAAATGACTAAGAATCCTCTCTTCAGTGAATCTAATATGCTCACAGGAATTTCAGGAAAGTTACTTTCATAAGATAGCTATATAAATGTGGAAAGCTAATACTTCTACGCAGTAAGTAAAGCAAGATAATAAGTATTCATCCAGCCTTTACTATATACCACCCATTGTGCTAAAACTCTAGGGATACAATCAGGAGCAAAAAGGACAGCCCCTGCCCTCAGGGATATTGTGTTCTAATGGAGAAAGATAAAATAAAAGGGAGTTGAAAAGGAAGGGTAAGGAGAGAAGGGTTCCCCCTGCAGCATAGTGAAGTCCAGGAGTCCAAAGCACAGCACTGTCTGCCCTCAAATGTAGGTCCCAGAAGAAACTAACCAATTGGAGAAGTGGCTGCCGTGGAAGAAGCATCTTCCCAAATGACAGTGCCCTCAGGCTGAGGGAAGTTCTAAAGCAGAGACAGCCCCTGAGTCATGGTGGTGCTGTGCAGAGAATTCTAAGAATCTAAAATAAAATGCTAAAACTCAATGTTATCCCTTCACATTGATGAAACAAATCTGCATCACAGAAAAATCAGCATTATTTCTTAAACTAACTTTCAAATTTAAAATAGATAACAACAGTTTCCTAAAGCTGCTACTGAGACCATAAAGAATTATTTCTCTTAAACTAAACTTCAAAGACCTAATAAATATTTTGAAGAGTAGTGCTAACATTCTGATTTCCCATAGCTCATTCCAGAAGCCAGAGCAAACAAACACAGACAAACACAGTAAGATTCTGCACCTCTTCCCCTGAGTCATAAGCAATTGCTTTGGGAACATAAGGTTCTGGGTTCACTCCCTTTGGAAGATCTAGAAGTGACCCAATATAATTTGCATAACCCCATTCAGTTGCCCAGCAGGAAGATTAGAGAAGGAAAGACCAACAGAAAGAAGTAGAAATGCCACTCCAAATCCCACTCCCAACCCTCCCTCCTAAAAAAAAAACAAAAACACAACTTTGTGAGTTGTGCTGATCTACACAGGATGCACAATCCTGAGAAACAGAGGAGGGAAATGGTAAAAGGGATAGACTCCCAAAAGCTAACCCAGAGCAGAAAAGAGAAAGAACTGTGAACCCCAAGTATAAAAAAATAGACCTGAAATGTGGCTCTGGAAAAGTGGAAGAGGGATAACATTGTCAACTGAGGTTGCTCTATAATCTATCTATTAATTCCTCTATAAGATACAATGATCCCCATCTTCAGAGGGACAAAAATGCTAAACTACAAAGGGAAAATAAAAACAAACAAAAGAGGGATCATGATATCTGATAGGAGCAAAGCAAAATAGTGACAGGGCAACAAGGGGTAAAGAAATGTTTCCTTATTTTCTAAGGACTCAAGTGTTAGGGCCCTTTAAGTTAAAAATAAAAGTATTCTTTGAGGGGTGGGTACAGAGTTTGAATTCTTGTGAGGAGAACTTGTGACCGTGTTTGGAAGAGTGACTGCTACTGAAGTTTTCAGGCACCACCTGGATGGGAGCCACATGTGAGAGAAGAGGTCCCCAAAGAATCACATCAGTACTGAAAAGGGTTAAATTAGCATATACCTTCCCAAAGAAATTGTGTGCCAAAGCACTTTTTCTCTCCTAGAAATACTTTTTTAGTTTTCATTGTAAACTGCAGGGGAAGGAAGGAAAGACTGGGAGAAAAGGAGAGAGGGAGAGAAGGAGAGAGAGGGAGAGAGAGGGAGGGAGAGAGGGAGGAAGAAAGAAAAGGAAGAAAGGAAGGAAGGAAGGAAGGAAGGAAGGAAAGAAGGAGAGAAGGAAGGAAGGAGAGAAGGAAGGAAGGAGGGAAGGAAGGAAGGAGAGAAGGAAAGAAGGAAGGAAAGGAGGGAGGGAGGGAGGAAGGGAGGCAGGGAGGAAGGAAGGAAGGAGGGAGGGAAGAAATGAGGAAGGCAAGAAGGAAGAAAGAAGGAAGGAAGGGGAAGAGAATAAGCATTTATGCAGCACTACTATATTTCAGGTTCTGTGCTAAGCATTTTATAAGCATTTTCTCATTTGATTCTCATAACAACCCTGAGAGGTAGATGCTATTATTTCCCCCATTTTATAGTTGAAGAAACTGAGGCAGACAGAAGTTAAGTGACTTGCCTAAGGTCAAACAACTACTAAGTTTCTGAGGTATATCTGACCTCAGGTCTTCTTGACTCCAGGTGGAATGTTCTATCCACTAAGCCACCTAGCTGCCAGAAGATTAAATGAGTGAGAAGTAGCTGCATACACTTACATGAGACTAACTAGATGAGTTTAATTCTCTGCTAGTCTAGTTAAGGCCAAAGAGAAGACAAGAGAAAGAGAGAATGGGGACCTAATTGGGGGCAGGGAGTTCCTGGAATGTACTAGAAGAATTCTAGTTTACAAAACCAGAAATTTAGTGTCACTTGCATAAGACAGCAATCTCACCATTGGTGGAGACTGATTACTAGATGTTTTACACTTGTGTTGAGGAATGTTAAGTGTTCCCCTGAACTTGTCTTTTTGAGTTACCATATTTTCCAGAAACATGGAACCTAGAGTATGCAGGAGATCCTGAATGTATCTAGGATAAAGTCTCCCTGAACTTACATAATGTGTTGTTTGCATCCCAAACTGGACTCCCTGTGTGTTCTTGGGAGTCAAGACAGACACCAGTCAGTCTGCACTACCCTGGGAAATTGCTTATGAAGCTGGGACCATTGTAGATAAGAAGACTCGCCAATCTTCGTAGTGAAGCAGTACCTAAGGGAACAGAATGTGGCTTTTGTGGTTGCCTTGCTTTTCCCCTTCAGGAAGAGTTTCATCCTTTTTTGTACTTTTACTACACCTTTCCCCCTTCTGTATCATGGCCCTTTAATCATGTGGAGATTTCTGGTACCTTTTCTGTCCTTTGTCCTGCTATTATAAATATGCAAATTTTTGTGTGGATTGTGGACTCTTTGGGTTCCACATGCATGTTCATTTCTCTTGTAATAAACCTAGTTTTCACATAAATTTTGTGAAGTTCTGATTTCCTGTTGACAATACGCACAAGCACACACACAGAGGCATGCACAGACGATTTCCATTTGCCACTCACAAAAACCTTGCCAGGAAGACATTATTATTATACCTCTCTCTTCAAAAGTTGGGAGTCTGTTACATTCACCTAAGTGCCTACTATAGATTTCTGAAAATTATTTTCACTTCTATAACAAAGCAGAAAAGAAATAATTCTCAGTTGCTCACTTGAATATACCATTACAAACCTAAGCAGTTATTGTAAACTAGACTGGCCACAGGAAAACAGAAACATGGAAAAAAAACTGTTGAAATATTCTATTTGACTGTTGGATCTGATGTAGCTGACAGTGGCAGCCTATTGTTAAGGCAGACTGAAGGAATATTTTAAGATGGAAATACATAAAAATAAGCTATATTCAGGTAATATTCCCTATCCTCCTTTTATTTAATGATCTAAGGGATGGAAAAAAGCTTTAATTTTTTTGTAATACTGTTTTTTTTTCTTTGTTCTTTTCAAGCCAACCAATTATAAATAAATCTATTAGTTTAGACTTTTTCTCCAGGTTAATTCTAGAATTTAGTCATTTCATAAAAAAGCACCAAGAAAACAGGCCATTTATAGTATAGATAAGTCGTGAGGCTCACTCACACACACACACACACACACACACACACACACTCACACACACACACACACACACACACACACACACACACACACACACACACAGAGGATGAAGTTGGTCAACAACCCTTAGGAAAGTCCTTTCTGAATGCCACTATTTCAACAAAGTTGACACAAATATTTCATCAAGACTATTTTTGGAGAGCCAACATTTTCATTTTTGTTCTATTTTCATTTTCTAAATGTGCTACATACATTTTAACTTAATGAAGTAGCATCAGAGCCCATATGAACTAAAATTAACACTTAAAAACCCTTAAAATACATAGAGAACAAAGTTGCCTGAATTTGCTAGCAGCTCAGTTTAAAGGGTGGCCGTGTATTGTAAATGTTGATAAAAATTTTACCAATATGCACCACCATGTTTGACCAAACAAGTACTTCAATAACCTAAACACAGCTGAGAATGAAGAATGCCTTTCCTCATACTTTCCAACTGCTAATGTATTCTCTTCACTAACTACCTTATATGTAAGAATTTTGTGTTTGTTTTATATTTAATCTGTAGGTGTTTATTTCCTATATACTTCTGTTGTTGTTGAGTCATTTTAAAGTAATGTCTGACTGTCCATAAATCCATTTGGGGTTTGCTTGGCAAAAATACTTAGTAATTTGACATTTCCTTCTCCAACTCATTTTACAAATGAGAAAACTGAGGTCAAGTGACTTGGCCAGGGTCACACAATTAGTAAGTGTCTGAGGTTAGATTTAAACTCAGGACTTCCTGACTCTAGGTCCAGAGCTCTATTCATAGTACCACCTACCTGATCCCATAAACTTCTACATGAATATTATTTCTCCTAATAGTATTTGGGCATCCTGGAAATGTGGACTTTCATTTTGTCTCAGTTCATAAAGACCAAGGAAAAAGTACCCAGAAAAAAAGTAGGTGACTGATGTCTGAGGTTTGATTGAAGTTTTAACTCTGGTGCAAACTTCTAGGTAAAATCTTTCTTTACCCACTCACTTTTTAGTACTCATGACCTTCCTTAAATAGTCTTTTAAAATTTGCTTAGCTATACTAAGATATCCCTCAACAAACTATAAGCTTCCGAAGTAAAAAGAATCTTCATTTTTCTCTCTCTTTCATCTTTACTACTTAGAACAGTGCCTTATACTATCATAAATTACTAGATCTAATTTAAAAAAAAACTCGTTATAATGATCATTTGGGAAGCTGAGTAAAGTTCAGATAGCTCAGTGCAAATCCTTCTGTTCCCATTCATCAGAAATCACAGAAGACTAGAATGGTAAGGGACCTCAGAGATCATTAAGTCCAACTCTCACACCATAATACATAAGTATGCATAATAATGACCAAATCATTAAAAGTTTGAGAAGCAGTGTGGAAAAGTGGCTAGAGATCTATCTTTGAAGCCAAGGAGATCTGCATTGGAGGTCAGCCTCTGACACATTTTTGATTCAGATTCAGAGTAAATCACTTAATCTCTCAGTGCTCTAGGGAACTCTTTAAGATTATAAATTCTGCAGAGAAGGTGCTGATCAGACTTGGTAAAGGAAATTTCTGTGAAATCTATTCCCTATCCTATCATCTATTTGTTTAAGAAAGCAGGGAAATGTACATTTTTAGAAATACTTTTTTTAATCTAAATTTTTCATATTTTTGGACATTTTCTACTATATGGAGAATTTATTTTTATGTGGAACACTTCATTCTCCAACAAAGTCAGATAAATTACATGTTAGTATAGCTTGGTTTCAGTAGGGTTGGATCTGCCTTCAAAAAGCACATCTCTGACCCTCTCAGATTATACCTTTCACCAAAGTAGCACTCAGAAGTAGAGGGAAAACTCTAAAAATGAAAATATAATTTGCATGTTATCCAAGCTCATTTTTTAGCAACTACCTCAACTTCTATGAAAAATAAATAATCCTCATATCCTGCCCTTCAAAGATGAATTGTATGACCTGTCCAGCCAGTGTTCCAGTGTTATCTTTTAAGTATAAAAGATTTTCTTTAGATAGTTCTACCAGAATGCTCATTGACTATTTTCAAAAAGTAAGTTTTATTGATATATTTTATTTTTACATCACCCAAATTTTCCCCTTTAATCCTCACTCTCCCTTACTCTGCCAATCGTCTTTTATAAAATTCTTTTTTTTTAAGAAAAAGGAATAGAAAAAAATCAGCAAAGTCTTTCCTTTTACAAATAAAGAAGGGAGGAGGAAATAAATATTTATTTAGGCATCTACAATGTGGCATAGGACCATAGTTCTAGATTTGGAAGGTACCTTAGAGGTTATTTACTACAATTCTCTCATTTTATATAGGAGGAAACTGAGTCTCAGAGAGTTTTAGTGACTTACCAAAGGTCACAGAGTTAGTAAATAGCAGAGCTGAGATTCAAATTACATTCCTGCAATGCTAATTCAGTGTCTTTATACTGACTCTACATGTCAGACATTCTATTACTTCAGTCAAATGAGAATAAAAGGACCTGTGCTCTGCCATCTGTCCTCTCAATACTCAGTCACCTGACTGGTCCATAGCATGGGTTTCAAGTTGTCTTACCAGAGATATTGAGGAAGCCAAGCTGTGAATATGGCTATAAAATGGTCCAAAGATAACTTTTCCGTGCTGTGATCTATTACTTTGCAATTATTAATATTATGCTCTCTGATCAACTATTTTACTATCATTATCAATCAGAAGGGATGCATGCAATGAAATTTGTTTTGTATATCCTCCCATGCAGTTTGACTGCTTATCTAAAGATTGCTCTCATTGAATAACTCATGTCAGTTGTATAAATGAAAGGAACACATTCACAGGCATTCCTAGGACTTCTCTGGTCTATTATAAGAGAAACCATTTAAGCAGTTTTTCCAAAATAAATAACATCCATTTGCATAGCGGCTTAGTCTCACATCAGACATGATAATGAATATTTGTCTATCTATCTTTAAATTTTGAAAGTATAATTCCCCTCCTTCCCGCCTCACTGTTCATTTTCAAATTAAAGTTAGATTTCTTTGAAACCTTTTAACTACTCCAGAGACTGGGCATTTAACTCCCTCAAACTAATTGTGACATCACAGAATCTCAGTTTGAGGGGACCTCATAGGCCATCAAGCATAACACACGACTAAACAAGAGTCCCCTGTATATTCACATCCTACCTACAACATTCCAGCCTTTGCTGGAAGAAAGTAATAAGAGGTAACCTGCTACTTCCAGACTTGAAGACAGGTATTATGTCACCATGCCTCCCTTTTCCCTCCACTCCAAAGATCTCTTGAAAGAAGCCAAACATTCCCCATTCATTAACAATATCTGCACGTGGCATGATCTATCATCTCGACTCCCCTCTTTTTGACTATCAAAACAGTCCAAGGAATTCCTCTGCAGGTTAGTATTAGCATTAAATATAACCCACTTTGAGGTAAATCTATACTAGAAAGTTAGGAGGAGAGTAGAGATCATTGAAATCCACAAACAATCCAGCATACTTCCTTGAATATCATCTTCTTACTCTATTAATGGCTTCAGGAAGTCGTATTTGACTTTTTGACCTCCACAGTCTCTCACTGACTCCTATCTACCTCAAGGTGACAGTAGCAATAAGTAGTGTACAGGGAAAAGACGGAGGAGAAACATTGATAATCTACTAATTAAAAGTGATCTATGGGTAACAGAGAATTGGCTGTACATCTATTAATAAAGATGGATCAAGAATTTATGTAGACATGTATTTGGAAGGAAAAAGTAGCTGACAGATACAGATTACCAGAGAAAAAGAGGGCACAAAGGCACTGCCTTTTGTATTAACACAAGAAAGCAGTTATAGAGTTTTCATTTTTTAAAAAACTTGTGCAAATTATAAATGCATTTCCCCCCATATTATAGTCATTGTTAACATACACAGTAATCATGTCTGACAGGGTAATATGAATTTTGTCTCTTTATTATCCCACTGCTTTTTTTTTTAACCGTGAAGATAAAAGTGTCTCATGGAATTTTTATTTTTTGGAGGTGAGATTTCTGTTGGTTATTGGTCAATCATTTCAGTCATGTCGAACTTTTTGTGATACCATTGTAGGGTTTTCTTGGCAAAGATACTGGAGTGGTTTGCCATTTCCATCTACAGCTCATTTTACAGATAAAAAAAGCTGAGGGAAACAGGGTTAAATGACTTGCCTAAGGTCACACAACTAGTATGTGTCTGAGACCAGATTTGTATCACGGAGATGAGTCTTCCTGATTCCAAACTCGGTGCTCCATCCACTGCACCACCTAGAGGCCATTTATGCATAGCAAGGACTTTATGTTTTAAGAATTTTACATTCCAAGTGGCAAGGGGACCTATCTCATATAGCAAAAGCCACTGAAGAAAGAGAGTTTCTTCATAATTCAAGAGGTTCAGATTTTCTAGATCACTGTACAGGTCTTGAAGAATTATTTTGATCTCTCTTATATGCACTGTGAGCACAGAGTACACTAATTGTTAAGGCATGAGCTATGTACTCTAACAATGTGCAAACATCCTTGAAATTTTTTTTAAACCATGAAACATAGTGTGAGTTTTATTTTGCTTAGAAATAGAATGCTATTTATTTCCAAAGTTCCTGTTGTTTGCCTGCCTTTTGACCCTGTTCAGAAAGCTCTATACCACAGGAGCTCTAATGCACAGCTGGGAAAATAACTGTCACTGAGCTAAACATCTTCCCAAACTGACACCATGAAGTTGCCTTAGGGAACATCACATGTTGGTCTGTTGCCTGCCTGTGTGTACAGCCTTGTTCTCTGGGATTTAATTTTATTTGAACTCTCTTTTGACCCTGAGACACTATATTTGAACACAAGGGCTACATGGTATTTCCATGAGTTATAAAATACAAGCATTTTTAAATAGCCTGTTGTTTCCTGCAAAGTAATGAAGTTAACCAAGTCCATGCACTGCAACTACTTCCCTTCAGGATCCTTATCTAATTGTTTATGCATATTCAAATATTTCCATATAGAATATAGAAACATAAGACATACCTTACTGAATCAGACTCACGGAGAAGTAGCATTTCTTGAGTTGCTCTCTAGTCTAGTACCCATTTGCCTATAGAAGTAACAGGAAATGTATTGCAGCAGTTCAGTTTTCCTCCATTATGAAGATTAGGTATATTCTAACCTCTCTCAGAGGTCACTCTTGATTTCATTACTCAGAAAATTATTCAAAGTTTTTTGTGAACCTCTGTCTCTTTTTTCCATACATATACACACACATATTCAAAATTGATGTTTCCATCTTGTTTACAGAAGCATTTATTCAACTCCTTAAATGTGCAAAACACTGTGCCACGCAATTCCTTATTTCTGTCAAGGGCACTATAATCCTTCTAGTTTCCTTGATGCTGCCTTTGACCCTTCATTCTCTGTCACATCCCCACCCCCACTTCCAGTTGTCATCTTTTCAGTTATACCTCTACATCTCTTACCAACTGGCCCCTTCTCTCTCTACTCACATGGCCACAATTGAAATTCACTTTCATCATCTCTTTCCTGGATTATTTCAGTCATCCCCTAATACGGTTCTCTGTATCCAAACGCTCTTCCCTTCAATATTCCCTCCACAAAACCACCAAATTGTAATTATTAAAGCACAGTTATAACCATATCACCCCCTGCTTGGGAAATTTCAATGGCTTGCTATTGCTTCCATGGAAACTCCTCTTGTTGTCCTCTTATGCCCTTCATAATCTGGTTCTGGTCTATCTTTCCAGAAGTATTTCATATAGTTCTCCCACATGTACCCAATTCTCCAAACTGACCTACTTTCAGCTCCCTGTACACAACATTTCAGCCCTGCTTCTGGACCTTTGCAGAGGTTATTCTCCATGCCCAGAATGCTCTCCTCCTCACTTGCACTCCTTGGAATCCTTAGTTCTTCCCAAAACTCAGCCCAAGATTTATCTCTTATATGAGACCTTTCTTGATCCCCTTCCCAAATTACTTTTGATTAACTTTATTTTTATACTTAGATTTCTATGTACATGTTGATTTCTTCATAAGCTCCTTGAAAGTAAGGATTTATGTTTATTTTGGTCTCTTGATCCCCTCATCCCCCTCTCCATCTAGTACCTAACATATAGTAGTCACTTAATAAATTCCTAAATTGAGTGAACAACCTAACATATAGTAGTCACTTAATAAATGCCTAAATTGAGTGAACAATAGAAATATTAAGTTCAGATAAAACCCAGTCCTTAACCCTCAGGAATTAACAGTCTACTAGATCTGAGAGACATCTATACAGATCTTTCAGCTGGAGTCCTGGGGATGAAGGAGTCTATCAAAGGGGAGAGTATTGAGGGAGCAAAGTGCCAAAGTCAGACCTCCCGGGACCCTGGCATTGAGGGGGAGGAAGATGATGAGGCAGTAAAAGAAAAAGTTAGAGAGAAAGCGGCACTAGGTAAATGCAATATCTCTGAAACTAAGGGAGAAAAGAAGGCCAAGGTGGAGGAAGTGATTAATCATATCAAAACATGCAGAAAAGAGAATCAGGATTAAAATTAATGTAACTGAATTTGGCAACTGGAAAATCTTTGTTGACGAAGCAGTAGTAATAATAGTATACTAGTAGTAATCATAGTAATAGTTGCAGTAGTAATGGTGGTAGTGGTGGTCGCAGAAGTAGTAGTAGTGGTGGGAGTAGTCGTCATCATAGTTGTAATAGCAGTAGAAGTATTTACATAACACTTTAAGGTTTGCAAAATGCTTTTAAAATGTTGCTTATCCTCATAGCTCCGGGAAGCAGGTGCTATTATCACCCTCAGTTTACAGATGAGGAAACTGAGGCAGAGATTAAGTGCCTTGCCCATGGCCACACAAGAAATAAGTCATTTATAGACATACAACTGCAAGGAAGAAGGGGATGGCATGTCAAGTTCAAGGAATAATTCTTCCTTTGCTGAACTCAGGACTTACTGTCTATATCACTGATTTTGGAGAATGGAGAAGCCTTGAAGAGACGTGATCCTTTTTCATTGTGAATCACAGTAATGCATGGTATAGACTGTTTGCTTAAGAGATCAAGGACATGAAGACTTGTAGGGCAGTTGGGAGTTGCCCTTGGCATATGGATTTTCCGTCTTGTCTTTATGCCCACTTTCTTCGCCAGGGACTATATGCATTGGTGGCAAAGTGTGACCCAGCTTTTTCTGTGGACTACTATGTTATAATATGAGTCAGCACATAGCCTACTATTAGGGAAAGTTTCATGTTTAAAAATTAGTGGTGTTGCTTTGATTGATTTATTTAAATGGGGCTCATAAGATGCAGTAGTGACTAAGAGGCACTAGAGTTTCAACTCATCAGAGTTACCCCTAGTACCTAAGAGTGAGTTGTAAACATATAACTATATTTTTGAGAAATCTTTCCAGCATGGGTACAAGTATAATCAAAAAGTAATCCCTAGTCCAGAAAGAGAGAGACTGAAAAAAGGTTGAGGGCCCTTTCCATGCACATGTGTGGTACTTAGATCTTTTTTTACCCTATGAGAATACAAGTCCTCCAAGCCAAGATTTATGGTTTATACTTTGCTGTATTTCCTAGATTATTTAACAAAAGTGCTGAGCACATAGTAGATATTCAGAACCAAATGCTTTATAAGTGAATGTGGACACAAAATGAAGAACTAAAAGATCTCCCAGGCACTTCCATCTCTCAATCTATAATGCTGTGATATTGTTCAACCCCTTCATTTTACAAATGAGGAAAAGAAGACCCAAGGGGTAAAGTGATTTAACTAGGTCACACAGCTAGTAAGGAATTAAACTAGACTTGGGATCTATGCTCTCTGACTCCAAACCCAGTGATATTATCACTAAATCAAATAAATAGACCGCAACAAAATGGGCACCTCAAGCTTTCTTATTAACAACTATTAAATCAAATAGTGAATGTGGGTTTGTATATAGTAATACCTCTATTTTCCAAGCATCCTCCAGCAGGATTTAAGCACTTTGGAGGCAAGGATACTCTCTCTCTTTTGTTTTTGTCTTTCTATCCCCAGCATCTTGAATGGTGCCTTGTATACAGTAGTTGCCCATAACTCTTAAGAAGTAAAAAAAAAAGGGGTAGTAGGGGAAAGGCACCAAAATACAGAATAAAATACTCACAGCAATATTTTGCAGACACAAAAATATTTGAAAGATGGCAAATGTTCATCAATTAGAGAAGAACTGAACAAACTGGTATATTAATGTAATGAAAATTTATTGTGCAATGAGAAATGACGATTATGAGAAATTTTGAACAGAAGACTTATAAAAAGCAAAGTAAGCAGAACGAGAAGAATATTATACATAATGGACCCAATAATGTAAATGAAACTGATCTAGTCAAACTCTGATTAGCTGTACTGACCAATCCTACTCACAGAAATGATGATGAAACACTACTTACCTCCTATCGGTAGGGAGGTCAGGGACTATTAGATACTGCCGATATAGAGAGATTGTCAAATGAAACCACTGTGTTGGTTGATTTTGCTTAAAAGGGGAGATTCAAAAGTGACAAGGAGGAGGGGATATGGTTAATGGAAAATAACTGGTATGAAACGAAAAGTTAAACCAGCTTGCTGAATTTAACTGAAAGAAAATCAGCCCTCATAGAATAAAAATCAGGGTCTTACTACACAAAATTTCTAAGTACTTTGCTTCTATGACTTTAAAAGTCACACATTACTAAAGTAATCATTCATTTCCATTTTCCTTCTAGCATATTTATTCTTCTATTGACTTCAAAAGGATCTTGGCATTTAAATAAATGTCACGCAATAGGAGAAATGACCCATGAAGTTAAGTAAAGTTAGATTTCTCATGAAGGTTGTTTGTAAGTACACCATATACCAAGTAGTATTCTAATTAAATTTACAAGTTACAAGTAAATCAGCAGACTGACCTCATGAAGTCCCTAATGATGAGCTTTGGCCAGATAAAATTTTTTTATTCATTTTCAGTATCTCTGGGTACAAGTCTTAAATCACACAGGAATAAGACATGGGGTTGTTGTATTGTTCAGTTATTCAGTCATGTCTGACTCATTGTGACCCCATGAATTATACTATCTATGGGGCTTATCTGGCAAAGATACTGGAGGGGTCTGCCATTTTTTTTCTCCAGTGGATTAAGGCAAACAGAGGTTAAGTGATTTGACCATAGTCACATAGCTAGTGTCTGAGGCCAGATTTGAAATGAAGTTTTCCTGATTCTGCTGAGCCAACTAGCTGTTTCAGAGTCAAGGGGAAACAGAACTTACTTTGAATCATATAATCCTGGGAGTACAAACAAACCGACAGGTTGTCTAGTCCAATTCTACCCTCTCTCCACAATCTCTGCTTAATGTAAGACTTCCTTTTTCAACATCTTAGAGATGTGGTTTTACAGTCCTTCACTCATAGTATTTGTTACTATGTGCCAGACACTGTACTAAGCAGTAGAAAAAGAAAGGCAAAAAGCTCAGATTATAATGGGGGAAGCCACCCTCTACTTTACTGGTTATCAACCTGTGGGTTGCGACCCCTTTGGGGGTTCAAAGACCCTTTCACAGAGGCCACAGGGGTCCCCTAAGACCATCGGAAAACACATATTTCCGATGGTCTTAGGAACCAAGACACCACTCCTCTATCCGTCTCCAGGCAGGTCTGCCCACATGCAGATATACCCACATACAAGTATTAAAGGGTCATGGCATTAGGAAGGTTGAGAACCATTGCTCTACTTGAATACTTTATGTGATACCTCACTACTACATATATGTGGTCTATTTCATGTTACGATATGGACTGAACCTGTGATTTCATTGGTATAGGGAAATCCCAAGTTAGAAATTGCCTCTTTAAATGCAGTTTGTTATCTCTTTGCAACTTTATATTCTTAGAGAGTTACCAGAGCACTGAAAGGTTAAATTCTTTGCCCGTGTCACAAAAGGTAGTGTATGTCAAAAGTAATTCAGGTCTTTCTAGCTTTGAAGTCAGATCTCTAGTATATCCCACTACCTCTGTTCCATGCTGAACAATGATAAATGTTAGAAAAAACATATTGCATACTGGACCCAGGGATACTATACATAAATCCTGGAAAAATACAATTTATAAATAATTAAAGTTGCAGGCTACTCAATGGAGAGATACATGGTAACTACTAATAGGTTATACAGATTCCAAATGAAGGCATACAAAAGGGATAAAGGATGAGTTATTTCCTTCAGGAAATAAATGAAATAATGATAAAGATAAAGAAGATAGAATAATCAAATAGTGACAATAAGGGATAACAGATGGCCAACCAAAGTGCTACAGGAGTACTCATGTACTATAAAAAGACCTAGAAAAATATCTTCAGGACATCAGGGAGACCTTCTAGGGAGGGTTTATGAGAAAATTTGAAGAGTAATTCTAAAGAATAAGAAATCACAAATTAGCTGAAATTTGCAGCAATGAAAGGACTTCAGACCCCTTGAAATATAGAAAAATGTATCATGAAATCGGTGATCATGTCTCTCCTTAATTTTTACTTGGCTAAAGTAAATATCTCCAGTTTCTTCAATTATTCTTCGATTGTCATGTTTTTATAATATTTTCCCCACTTGCATGTAAAAACAATTTTAACATATATTTTTACATATTTTGAATTCTGAATTTTCTCCTTTCCTTCCTCCTCTCCACCCTACTTGAGACAATAAGAAATCTGAACCTATACATGTGAAATCATGAAAAACAAATTTCCATATTAGTCATTTTGTGGAAGAAAACTTGAACCAAAAAAAAGTGTGTGTGTGTGTGTGAGAGAGGGAGAGAGAGAGGGAGAGAGAGAGAGAGAGAGAGAGAGAGAGAGAGAGAGAGAGAGAGAGAGGAGAGAGAGAGAATTTATTTAGACACCATTCATTCTTTCTCTGTAGGAAGATAACATTTTTGATCATGAGTCCTTTTGGATTGCCTTGAATCATTGCATTGCTAAGAATACCTAAGTCTTCCACAACTGTTCATCATACAATATTGCTGTTACCGTGTACAATGATCTCCTGGCTCTACTCACTTCATTTTGCATCAGCTCATGTATATCTTTCCAGGTTTTTCTGAAATCATCTTGCTTATCTCATTTCTTATAGCCCAATAGTATTCCATTATAATCATATACAATAACTTGTTCAGTCATTCTCCAATTGATAGGCATCCCCTCACAAATGATATGAAATCTAGGCCAATTCCTACCCTTTCTTCTAACAAACTCTAGTTTCTGGTTGCTTCTGGATAAAAACAAGTATACCAAAAACACAACAGCTTGCAACACAACACTTTAGAACACTGTAGTTATGACTACTACTAACCTGTCAGGATAGCATATTACATAGTTCCAAAGACTTGGAATTCAGATAAAAATAAGAATTTAGAGAATTTCTATAGTGGGAAAGGAGCAAGAATGGATCAGTTCTGGTATCCTACAATGGGATGAATCTATTATATTTCAGTGGGAGGCAGGATATGGACAAAAGGGTAACCCAGTCATTAATATCTGAAAATGTCATCCATGTTTCACAGAGGAGAACACAATCTGATCACTTATAAAGCAATCCTAAAATTGTACATGTGTGTATATTTGTATGTACATGTACATATGTACATGTACACACATATACATGTACATATATAAATAAAAGTCACACACATACAAGTTACACACATATACACGCACACACACACACATTACTTGGTATTTAGAAGGACCACTGCAGCAGTATCAAGGTTCTAGGAATGTCTATAGACATTAGAGTTCATATGTGTATGTGTTTATATATACATATACACATTGTATACATGTATATATACATGTATAAACCACTCTTCTTATATGTATACATATATGACTTTTCTTTATATGTGTCTATATGTGCATAGATGTATGTATAAATAATTCTAAGATTGTTTTACAAGTGACTAAAGTGTGTTTTCCTATGTGGAAATGATTCTTCATTGAGAATAAAACAAATGCCAAGTACTACAGCTTAGCACTGAATACCCTCCATAATCTGGATCCATCTACCTTTCTTCCTTTTTTTTACAAACAATGCTTTATTGCTACTTCTCTACTCTTTTGTTATTAAATAACTATCATTTCCCAATGAAATCTTCCCCAAACAGGCCTCACCCTAATGCCACCATAGCAAATAAGTTCAATCAAGAAAAACAAACCACTCATTTGGTTATGTTTAAAAATGTTTGACTTCTTCCCTACCTCTAGTCTAACAGTGCAATAAGAGATAGGAAGGGGTGGCCAGGTGGTGCAGTGAATAGAGCACGAACCCTGGAGTCAGGAGGACCTGAGTTCAAATTCAGCCTCAGACACTTGACATATTTACTAGCCGTGTGACTTTGGGCAAGTCACTTAACCTCAATTGCCTTCCAAAAAGAAAAAAAAAATAGAGGCTAGATGAAAGATAGGAAGCAAGTTTCAACATAAGTCTTCTAAAGTTATAACCAATCATTAGATATTTAATCAGTTAATGTACTCATCATATAAACTATCTATACAGACTTTTCTAATTTTGGCATATTTCTTCATATTCCTAACTTTTATAATGGAATGATATTCCACTATATTCATAAACCACAATTTGTTTGCTCTCTTCCCAATTAATGGATACTCACATTGTTTTCACTTCTTTGCTCCTGTAAAAAGTACTGCTGTAAATATTTTTATATAAGTATGATCTTTTACTTTGTCTCTGGTATCCTTTATGGGATATGCCTAGAATTGGCATCTTAGGTCAAATTGTATGGATGATATAGAAAGTTCTGAGTATAATTCCCAATTTTTTTTCAGAAGGGTTTTCCAAAGTACCTCCTTCTATTCAACATTTTTTTTAAATGACAGAATCTTTTGTATTTATGTTATGTATTGATTGAGGGCACAGGGTGTTAAATAGTAAAAACAGAAATGACATCAACACTGACTAAAATAATTTTATTAACAAGTTAAAATAATACCATAAAGAGATCAATGGAAAAGGAAAAGGACTCATTTGTGCAGAAATATGTATAGCAGTTCTTTTCATAGTAGCCAAAAATTAGAAACTATGGTGGGGGGAGGACATTAATTCGAGAAACGCTGAAGGAATTATTCTATCTGAATGTAATGGAACACCATTGTGCTATAAACAATAGAAAAAATATGGTTTCAGAATAACCTGGTAGTATTTGTATAAACTGAAGTAAAGTGAAGTGAGCAGAACCATAAATTTATACAATAAAAAGAACACTGTAGATACAAAAAAAATTTTAAATACATAGTCATCGTCCTTTAGGAGTTCACATTCCAATGGAATATCTAACCTTGTGAGCCAAGTTCCTGTTCCAGATGTAAGATACCTTCTGAGTGTACATTGTTCTCTGCTATATTATAATAAGCCTCTGGAGTGAATTCAGTGTATTCCAAGAGACTGAACTTCCATTCCAAAAGTGAATTCAGTATATTCTTAAGTAGTCATTGATCCTGATGCCCATACACCTCCCCTCCCCCTGCTGACTATACCCATCGGTCATGAGTGTTGGGGAGTTAACAAGCTAAGGAAGTTGATGTTTTAACCACAACTACCACTGTTACTTATATATACATACACACACATATATAGAATTATAATATATAATTATATATTAAATTGTTAATATACATAATATATATATAATTATCACAGGACTATAGATACTATCAATTAATTCTCCCCCATCCAATGGCTGGCTAACAATCACTTCTTACTATCCTTACTACTATCCAAAGCCATAGTCAGTTAAGACAAAAATATCATCCTCCCTATTATCTCCATTCTTAATTCTCCGAGGTCCATACTCTTCTCTGCCTTCCAGGTCCATTTTGCTATCTTGAACCCACACTTTATTATTAATAAATTACATTTCATCCTAGATAGCTTCATTTCATTCCTTCCATTATCCATGGACCTCAAAAACCTTAATGCGTACAAAAAGTATTATATCATTTCTAGTGACAGGTGTTCCTTTTCTCAAGCCTCACCTCAACCAGGAAAAAAGAGGACCTGGAAAAGATATACTCCTATTCCTTCTTCCTCCATGTCACTTCCATTCTATCTACTTGCCACCATAGTGGAGCAAACTGTCTTATTTTAATGTTCATTCCATCCGTCTATATTACCCATTCCAATTCTTTCTTATACTCACCTACTAGAATCCAGGCCATTTCTTTTTTTTTAATTAACTTTTGTTTATTTTTAGTTTACATCATTGATTTCCATAAGATTGTGAGTCATAAATTTTCTCCCCATCTTTCCCCTACTTACCCCCCCCAAACAGCAATCCCACTGTATATCCCCTACCCCAATCTGTTCTCTCCTTTATCCTCCCCCATTACCCTTCTGACTTTCTGGTAGAGCAAAATGGATCTCCCTCTCCCAGGGCCTGTATATCTTATTTCTCAGTTGCACGTAAATAATAATAATAATAATAATAATAATAATATATTACATATATATATATTTTAACATATAATTTTAGAACTTTAAATTCTAGATTCTTTCCCTTCCTCCTTCATCACTCACCCCCACTGGGAAAACAAGCAATTCAATACAGGCCATACATGTGTAGTTACGCAGAACATCTCCACAGTGGACATATTGTGTAATACTGACAATATTTCCCTCCTTTCTATCCTGCCCTCCCCTTGTTCTATTCTCTACTTTGTCCCTGCCCCTTTACAGAAGTGTGTGCTTCTAACAACCCTCCCCCCCCAATCTGCCCTCCCCTCCATCATCCCCCCCTCATCCCCTTCTCCCCTACTCTCCTGCAGGGCAAGATACCTTTTAGAGTGTATGTCATTCCTTCCCTAAGCCAAGTTCAATGAGAGTAAGGTTGACCAATTCCCTTTTGCCTCCCTGTTTTTCTCATCCATTGTAACAATTATCCCTTGCCTCTTCTATATGAGATCATTGACCCCATTCTGTCTCTCCCTATCTCCTCTCATTCTATTCCTCTCCCATCTCTTAATTTCATCTTTTTAAAACATCATCTCTTCCTATTCAATTGATCCTGTGTCCTCTGTCTATGCACACATATATACCCACACTGCCATATGTATTCATATGCACATTTATATTCCCTTCACCTATCCTCATACTGAGAAAAGTTTCATAAGTTACAATTCTCATTTTTCCATGTTGGCACATAAATAGTTCAATTCTGATAAGTTCCTTATTTGCCATGTTTACCTTCTCATGTTTCTTGCATTTGAATGTGAAATTTTCTATTCAGTTCTGGTTTTTTCCTCAAGAATGCCTGAAAGTCCTCCACCTCACTGAATGACCATATTTTCCCCTGGAACATTATATTCAATTTTGCTGGGTAGATGATTCTTGGTTTTAAGCACAGCTCCCTTGATCTCCAGAATATCATATTCCAGGCCCTTCAATCTCTTAATGTAGAAGCTGTTAGATCCTGGATTATCTTGATTGTGTTTCCATAGTATTCAAATTGTTTCTTCTTGGCAGCTTGTAATATTTGTTCCTTGATCTGGGAACTC
>CM053581.1:147451939-147589047 GCA_028627135.1 Pseudochirops cupreus | reverse complement strand
TTTTTTTTTATTTGTTTGGATCTATTTTATAGTTATCTTGATTTCTCATAAAGTTATTAGCTTCCATTTGCTCCAGTCTAATTTTGAATGAATTATTGTTTTCAATGATTTTTTGAAATTCTTTTTCCATCTGGCCAATTCATTTTTTTAAGGCATTCTTCTCCTCATTGGGTTTTTGGGCCTCTTTTGCCATTTGAGTTAGTCTATTTTTAAGGTGTTATTTTATTCAGTCAGGCTGTTGACCCGCTTTTTATGATTTTCCTTTCATCATTCTCATTTCTCTTCCCCAATTTTTCCTTCACTTCTCTTACTTGATTTTCAAAATCCTTCTTGAGTTCCTCCAGGACCTGTGACCAGTTTATATTTTTCTTGGAAGCTTTTGATGCAGGAGTTTTAACTTTTTTTCCTTCTTCTGGTTCCATGATTTGATCCTTTTTGTCCCCCATAAAAGATTCTATGGTCTGATTGTGCTTCCTCTGTTTGCTCATCTTGCCAGCCAATTACTTGACTTTTGAGTTCTTTGCCACAGTAGTACTCTGCTTCCACAGTAGAGAGAGCTTTGTCCCAAATGGCTGTGGTTTTTGCAGTTGTCAGAGCTGTTGTCAGAGCTTTGAGGAGGGCACCCTCTCTACAGCCACCACAAGCTCTGGCACACTAGAATTCCTCATCCCAGGACTACTACCCAAGACTGTGACACAGAGCCAAGCAGGTCAAAGCAAGAGCAATTACTTTCTGAATGGTCATTTGGTACCACTACAATCTGCAGGCCAGGAGCTCTAGAAGGAGCTGCAGCCACAATGCTGCACACCTCTTTTCCTGGGGGCAGGGGCTGGAACAAGCTCTTCTCTCACCCTGGATCAACAGGGTTCCCCACTGACATTTTACTTTCTCTTTGCCACATTTGGGTTGTGAAGTCTGGAAAATGCCAGAGCTGCCAGTGATACATTCTCCTGAACTCTGCTCTGGCCAGTCCGTGCTGCTGGTTGGGGCTGCCCTGGGTTTTAGCCCATTCAACTCACGTGGGACTGTGCTCTGTTCCCAGCGTGGTGTGATAGACCCTTCCTGTTGGCCTGCCAGATGCTTCAGTGGGAGATTTGTTTCTCTCTGTCACTTTGTGGGTTTAAAATTTGTTTAGAGTCATTTTTTACAGGTATTGGAAGTCATTGGAATGGGAGCTTAAGCAAGTTTCTACTTTTACTCAGCCATCTTGGCTCCACCCTTGATCAAGTTTGTCTTTTTTTTTATCCTAGTCTTCTCTCATTTCACCATCTGCCTTATTCCTCCCAAATCTATTCTTCATTTTTATATCTCCTGTGTGTGTGTGTGCATGTGTGTGTTTTCAATACTCACAGCATCAGAGATTTAGAAGAGCTATTTTCGAGATCATCAAGCCTAACCTCATTTTTTATAAGTGAAGAAACTGAAACCTAGACAGGTGAAGTGATTCACACTTTAAAATAAAGTTCCAATCTATCTCTCCAGATTTATTTGTTATTTTCAGTCCCTTTCATGGACTTCCCATCACAGCCTTGGAATAGATAAACAAATAAACATACTCATACATACATGATTTCTCTTTGAAGGATAGTTTAGAGAAAGACCAGATGAGATAAAGGGAGACCAATTAAAAAGCTATTCCACTGGTTTAGGTGAGAGGTGATAAGAGTATTAAATGGGCCATGTGATTAAAGAGAAGCAGAATGACACAAAAGATGTTAGGGAGACCAGCTCTAAAAGATTTGGCAGCTTGAATGGATACAGAAGGTAAGTGAAAGATGATTCTGAGATTCTGGGTTCCTACATATATAATGCTGTCTTCAATAGAATTACAGAAATTGGAAGGAGGGGTGGGTTTACAAAGAAAGATGAGTTGTGTTTTAGACACTTTAAGATTGAAATATATATGACCAAGGAATACTACGATGAGGTTTATTTCCCAAGGTGATTAGGAAAGAAATTATATTTATAGTGGCTCTTCTTTGTGGTGGCAAGGAATTGCAAATACAGATGTCCATCAATTTGGGAATCACTGAATATGTTGTGGTTTATGATTGTGATGGAATACTCTTATGTTATAAGAAATGGTGAGCAGGTTGATTTTAGGAAAACATGGGAAAGCTTGCATGAAATAATGAAGAGTGAAATGAGTAGAACCAAGAGAATTTTATATACAGTAACAACAACGTTGCTCAAAGAGTAGATGTGAATGACTAAGTTATTCTAAGTTATATGAATATTCAAATCAACTACAACAGATCTATAAAGGAATATGCTATCCAACTCCACAGAAAGAACTGATATGTGGAAGCATGCACTGGATAGTTTCATATATAGATAGATAGATAGATAGATAGATAGATAGATAGATAGATACACACACATATATATCAAAGGTTGATCTTCTCTAGAGCAGAGGTGAGAGGGAGGGAGCAAAACAGCTCAAAATTCAAATAAAACAAACATTCTTTTAATTTAAAAAAGAAATACAGATGGGACATCAAGATGGAGATTAAGATGGGAATTCAGGTGGAATTAAAGTTTAACATAGATTTGAGTAGTACAGTCAAAGTCAAATGGAAATGGACCCTGCTGGTCACATATTAACTTAGAAAACCAAAAATTAACATCCATATTGAATTGTATTTTTATTAATTTCATTAGACACTTCCCAATTACATTTCAATCTGTTTCTGGCTGCACTTGGGAGTTTTGTGGGCAGCTTGTAAGTTTCACACTTCTGGATTTGGGAACCATCTGCACAAAGATTTTTTTGTATCATTAAAGTTAAGAATAAAAGAAAAGATGTATAGTTATATGTGGGTATGTTCATGTGTTCATTACAAATGTAAATATATATTGTGTTTCTCATATACATATGTGATTATTTGGGTAGAGCGAGAACTATCAAATGGGTAGATTAGGAAAGGTTTCTATAGGAGGTAACACATAATCTACACCTAAAGGAAGTCAAGGATCATAAGAAAATAGGAGTAGAAAGTGCATTACTGGCATTTAATTGGCATAACCTATGCAAATGTATATAGACATGTATTTACCCAGATGTTCTCATGGTTTGTGTCTTTACTTATAAAAATAAGAAGGTTATATTAGATCATCTCTAAGCTCCCTTCAAATACAAAACTTTTGATCCCATGAATATTGAAAAAAATATGGAAAACAGAAGAGGCACTGATTTTACAAAAAGAGAAAGAAAAAATATCTCACTTTATTTTGGTAAGTTTGACTTTATCCTAGCAAGATTCTAGAACATATTACTAAAGGTATAGTTTGTGAACTCTTAATAATTACAACTTATCTTTCTAAGAAAAGGAATGGGTTCATCAAGTATAGGTCATGGCAGACTAACCTCATTTCCTTTTTTGACAGGTTACTAGACTGGCAGGTCAGGGGAATGCTTTAGACACAGTCTAAGTACATCTTGGTAAGATATTTGACAAAAATATCTAATACTATCTTTGCTGATGAGATAGAGAGGAATGAGCTAGGTGATGGTAAAGTTAAGCAGATTCAAAACTGGCTAAATGACTCAGCTCAAATAATAGTGACTAAAAGTGATCACTGACAACATGGCGAATGAGTAGTCCCTAATGGAGTGTCCAAGGGATACTTCCTTGTCCTGTGCAGTTCAATATTCTTAGCACTGACTTCAATGAGTCATAGATGGTATGTGACATGTTTATCAATTTTGGAAATGACACAAAACTAAAGCAGAAGGTTAGCACAATGGATAAGAGGTAGAAACCAAAGAGATATGTAGGTTAGAAGGAGGATAAAAGATTTCAGGGTTTTCTTCCACCTATCTCCTCTTTTTTTCCCCTCCTCTCTTCATTCTCCCCTGCTCTCACAACACATGTAGCAACAGCCAGCAGGAATCTGGAAACACAGAAAACCACATACTAAATCATAAATCAGTCCCACTTGGGACCATGGAGACATTGAAGAATGAGTGGCTTATTATCTTTTTTTCTCTTTACTTAAAGACTATTTAGGACACATAATGTAGGTGCTGAAAATGAAACAGAAAAAGTCCCAACAAAAATGTCTGAAGTTTTCCAAAGGGGAGACCATATGCTGACCTTCACCTTCCCCCAAAATGAAAATTGGTCTAGGGCAAAGGAGAATACAAAAAAATAATTAGAGGATATGAGATGGTATTTATCATGAATTATATGGTAAGTGAAATCTTTATTTCATGTGGTTAATAATGATAATAACAACTTGTATTTATATGACATTTTAACACGTGAAAAGCATTTTCCTCACAAAATCTCTGTGGGGGAGATAGTGCAATTATTATTATCCCCATTTTATAGATAACAAAATGTAAGTGTTAAGGTTAAGTGACTTGTCCTTAATCACATAATAACCAGGTCTCCGGATTCAAAGTCCTATTTTCTATCCAATAAGCTCTCCATGCAATTCAAAAACCTATATTATGTTGAGCTAAAGTTAATTATTTTCATTAACAAAAATAGACTCAAAATGTTTGATTTTATTGACTATCTCTGAACCAGTACCTGATTTCCCTATACAATCTATCTTCTAGCTCCTTGAAAACTTTTGAGAGAGTGATACATACCATGAGGGAAAACAATTTAATAACTTTCTACTATTTTAAGATTAAAATAACCTATTATTATTCCTAGAACATAATTCACAAATTGTGCTGATATAACATTTTATTTCTATACAGACATTATGAGATAAAGTAATACTAGCATTACAGATCATTTTCACTTTCATTGCATTTTGTTGTTTTTTCTAGTCTCTGTGAACACGCTGCTGATTTGTTGTTGTTCTGCTGTTTTAGTCGTGTCTGACTCTTCATAAACCCATTTGGGGTTTTCTTGGCAAAGATACTGGAGTGGTTTGCCATTTCCCTCTCCAGTTCATTTTACAGATGACGAAAGGGAAGCAGAGTAAAACGACTTGCCCAGAGTCACGTAGTTAGTGAGTGGCTGAGATCAGATTTGAACTTAAGGAAGATGAGTCTTCATAACTTCAGGCCCGACACTGTCTACTGTACCATTTAGCTGTCCCATATGCTACTAAGTGCATCACCAAAAAGAACTAATACGCTATGTTTCAGCTCATATGATGCTAGGTGTGCACGGGGGTTGGCAGAAGTACAGAGGATCCCCTACAGAGCTCCCTTTCAGAAATTTAAAGGACAAATCCTGCCACTGTGACATCTCTCCAGTATTCTACTGTACATGTGATTTCATCAAGGTGGATATTCTGTTTAATACTGCTGTTCACAACTCCATGCGTTATTGACCCATCTGGCAAATACTCATATGAGTTGTTCCACAAATTTGCCATAGGTACACTATTCAAAATGATGTGGTAGGGGATGATGATGGGGCAGGTACTTCACATTCTCTTAACATCACAAGGATAGGAATGGGCTATGAAGGCTGCATATCAGCTATCACTCATTCCCACCAGGATTGGCATGACACCTTTTTGATATTTTATTTCATAGGATCATGGACTTAGGAGTGGATATTTAAATTACCTCCTTTACATTGTTTCTCTCCTGTAATGTCTTATAAGTAGTGCGTAGCTGCTTATGGCTACCATCCAACTGCCTACTGTCCTTGAGATGATGGGTGAAATTCAATTTGTCAAAGATTGTAGGGTTCCATATCTTACACACATACATTTTCAGATGAACACTGGTATCAAAGAATTCAGGCTTTAATTCAGGGGGAAACTTGAAGGTCATCAAAAAAAATATTGCAATTTCCAAAAAGGCATTCCAGCCTGCTCTTCTCCTCCTATTCAATCCTGGGATCAAAACATTATCATTTTAAGTGTCTGTCTCAGATACACGTGTGTATGTATGTATAAAACCAAATGTTTCGGTTCACAGATAATACTGTGCTGATTGCATTAAGTCCAAGACTTAAGTTAACTTAAGTTAAGACATCCATATACCTACGAGCAAACTCCATAGGTTGTGTATCCAACTTCATATCATGATCTTAATTGTGGACATTCTTTATTCATTTGAACTTTTCCCACTATGTGAATGATTGGATCAAGCACTTTTGTGTGATTTTGTTTTTGGTAGGTTGGGTTTTTTTTTTTTTTTGCTTTTTTGAAGGGCAACTGGGGTTAAGTGACTTGTCCAAGGCCACACGGCTAGTTTTGTGTTAAGTGTCTGAGATCAGATTTGAACTCAGTTCCTCCTGACTCCAGGACCAGTACTCTATTCACTGCACCACCTAGCTGTCCCCTTTTGTGTGATTTTGGACGGCATTTAAGATAACTCTGCAATGTTCTGAGACTTGATGGAACAAGTGCAATCTTAAATGCAAACAAGAGCATTTTGAGTACCTTACCATCTATATGGAATCCTTCTTCAAATGGGACTCAGGGTTACATCTCCTTTATGACAACAGCAAATGCCTTTAGCTAGCATCTGTGTCCCTGTTTTCCCATACTGGTAAGTTGATAAACAAGATCATCTCTGGTATTATCTTTAAGGAATATTTCATTGTTTTGAAATGTACAAGAAAGACACTTTGACTCATGAGAGCCTGCAACATTCTGCCATAGAATCAGTCTCAAGATAAAACAAGAACATGGGCTCAAAACATCATCAGATAGTTCCATTTTTACTGCTTACTGAGCATTTTCCAGTGGGCTGCCCCCCATTAGATATTTGTCATTTTCTTTCTCTGCATAGATCAGTCTAATTCTTTTTCATAGCAATATTTACTCCATTTTATTGTTAGCATACTGAGATAATGAATAGTTATTCTCTTGTTTTTCCTTATGAGAACCTTTTAATTCACTGTATCTTCAACATTTTTTGTTATGAAGATTTTTTCCCTCAATTTCAATTGCAATAAATGTTTGATCTGCTTTTACCTTTAAGCCAAAGTCATTATTCAAAGTCATTGGTTACGTGTCTTTTTAGCCTCCAATGTGTTAGGCCCAGATAAGTTAGCTTTTGACTCAGGAAACTAAGTGCTATAAAGACACAGAGCAGCCACTTTCCACAGGCTTCCTAGGATGAAACTCCAAATATAGGGATATACCAAAAAAAGAAAACATCTGCAGTGATATTCTGTCACATACTGAAAAGGGGAAACAAATTTGCTGTAACATTACACTCTATTTTCTGAGGATCCAAAATGTTTTCCACTTATCAAAGTTATTCATTCAATATAAGCTGGCTAGCCAACACATCAATTAAAATAATTTATCTTTTAAACCTGAGGGGAAGGAGGGGGAGTGCAGAAGTAGTAGTTCTGAAGTATGCACGAATCTTCCTCCCACTGAATTTGCTTAGTTGTCATACAGATGGTTCAAGTTTATTTTGGCTTCTGTGAGGGTGGTATTTAGATTCGGTCTATAAGAAACACACACACACATACATGCGGATCTCCTCTTCAAGAAGGGCCTAATTAGAATCCTAAGACTTAGGCTCTGCAGTTTTTCTATTAGCTGCTGTTAACTGGTATTGATGTATAAATAAGTAAATGAGCAGGCACCTCCATTAACATTCCTCAAAGAGCAATAAGAATTTCACACCTACTTGGTATCACTGAGCTAACAGATACATCGCCTAGATTTTGACTTGACTTGCAATGCCTCTGTTGTAATTTTTTCTTGCATAGCAACTGCCCTACAAGAAACATAATATGCTCCAAAGGTTGTTGCTAAATACATAATTTTACATTAAAAAAATACAATACACAGAGGATAACAACATGAGCCAAGAACAACAAACCAGATAAAACCAAGAGCAGCCTAGAGGCTAAACATGGTCAGCAAAAGCAAGAAGAATCTATATATAGTAAAAAGCGATCTTAACAGCTAGAAATTTAATTGTTTATAGGACTGTTTTACTTTATTCCTTGGCATCAAGGTCCATGTATGGAAATGAAATAAGCAGAATTTGTAGCCCAGAGAGTAAAGAAAAAAAGAACTCACAGTATAAAATGTAGTGTTTTACATTTAACATGCTAAAATAACATAACTCAAATTCTGATGTTAACCAGCATTAGGTTACAGTTCCTGCACAAGCATCCGGGTAGGTGGAGTCAGAAGAGGATATAAGCCAAGTAAGAGTTTGTCCCAAATGCCTAAATACCAATTCTCTTGTTATAATGAGACGGCTTCCTCTTGTGGACTCCTGGCCATCCCAACGTGATTCCTCTGATCGTTCACATTAACTTTTAAGATATAGTACTTCTGTATTTGAACCATCAATACAAAGATCTCCAGAATGGCACTTTCAGAACAAATGATACAGGGTTAAAGTGTGATGCAGTCAATTCCACCCTTTGTCTCTTGGCTTGCCAGTCAATGAGCATTAACCCAGACGGAGGTTACATCAACAAAATCCTGGACCAGGAGTCAGGAGACCAGAGACTTCATTCTGGCTCCATTACCACCTTCCTTATTTGACTTGATCCAACCTGCCTGAGCCCACACTTCTTCCATGAAAGAGGAGGCAGTATGGGATGATCAGCAAAGTGCCTTCCAGCTTTGAGACTTTCTAAGTATTAAAAAAGTTTTATAAAAGCCACTAGGCACCATAGCAACTTCCTGACATTCAAACCTCCAGCTCACCTTCCTTGAAACCTTTCTAGTTCTCTCCCTTTACACAGAATGTCATCCTGGAAAAAGGCAATTACAACTAACAGCAGATCAGAAAATGTCACCTGTAATATAAAACGTGATGACACAATAGAGAACCCCATGGTAAAACATGATGCCTGGGGAAAAACAAAAAAAACAAAAAACCAAGCAGTTTATTTTCAAGGTAAGGCTATTTATTTTCTAGTACAATATAATATGCTTAGTCTATTTTCTTCCAAGACTTTAAAAAAAACTGACATGTTAAAACTTGCACTGATCCATTTGCTTTTCTGTGGCTGCTGATTTGTTTTGCTTTGCATCTTTCTTCTTCCCTTCACGCCAGCTTTCTAAGCAACAAACACAAGTTTGCTTACACAGGGATGCAATTAGAGTAAGTACATTGGCCTTCCACACACCATAACAAAATAATTATTCAAGCAGAAAAGAAAAAAAAATCACTGGATAAAAATGGTGTTCCAGAGCATTTTTACCTTGGTCAATACTGCCCACATTTATTATGAAAACACTAACATGCACTTGATCAGATTCAAAAGAAATAAACATGTCAAAGGGGTGAAAAAAAGATCAAGTTGAGCTCGGATAGGTCCAAATACTAATAGTTGTTTTAAATATCTTCTTAGTATAGATGACTTTTAAAAAAACCCAGTGTTTTAGCAAGAATAATTTTTTAATTCCAAAATTAGATTTCATACAATGAAATACTAATTACCTAGACTAGCTCTCTCCAATGCCTGAGATTGACTCATGGAACAAGGGCTTACCAAGAAAACACAAAATCCACAGATATAATGCACATAATATAATTAACATACCCTGTTCACTATGTTTAGTATATTAAAGTAGACAACAGTATCTGAAATGAATTTTCCATTATTTCAAGGAAAGTCAACTTCAGGAGCTTATAAACTGAGTTATTTTGCCTTTCTAAATAAAAAAGAACAAAAAATGATAACATCATCTGCATCTCTGTAGAGATTCAATTATTGCATTTTTATTATATTGATGTATCAAGGAAAGTTTGTTAGACTTCTAATTGCTCCAGAAGGCAGAAAAGCTGGACCACAATATCCTCATTGTTTTAAAATCAGAATCGTGATGAGGAGACATATCTGGCAAATTGATGAAATCAAGATCCTAAGAACTGTTGTAAAGGGGTTCACATGAAATGAAAATAATTGGGCCAATGTCTAAAGCTAGAAATATTTTTCATGTGAATTCAAACTAGGAAAGTACATTAATTTTTGGAGCAGTCCTCACTGTTTCTATTCTTTTTAATATTATCACTAATAATGCAACCTTTTTTTTTTAATAAGCCAACTGAAAAATGCATGTCTGGGTATGTACCAAGGGGCAATAATTACATAATGTTTATAAAACTCAAATTCCTTGAAAATTTTTATAAAAAAAACTACAAGCAAAAAGACACCTTACTTAAAGCAAGATATCCATTCATTCCTCAAACACAGAAATTAGACTCTTTCCTCCAGAAGTTGTTATGCATTACTAATATATTATAGCTTTAGACCTCTCTAGAATATGTTATTTGTTAACCCCAGAGCTATTCCTTCTCAGCTTAAAGTGTGACATTCCTTCAACAGTTTTTCCCCCTCTGATCTTCAAAGATTTTCTAAAAAATATATTTATTTTATCAAATATTTCCTAATTACATGTAAAAATGTTAACATTCATTTTTAAAATTTTTGAGTTACACATTTTCTTTCTTCTTCCTACCCCTCCTCCACCCTTTGAAAAGACAAATTGTTGCATTTAGGAAATGGTATAGAAAACATTTTTCAAACTCTAAATATTTGCTGTTTTTTCTTTGAATCTGGAACTGTAATCGCACAAGTGTGGAAAACTTTTCCATCTATGGAGGATGGTACCTTGCTCATCATGGATAGATTCAGAGAACTGCCTGGACCACTGAGAAATGTAATGACTTAGGGCAGCTAGATGGTGCAGTGGATATAATACATGTCCTGATGTCAGAAGGACCTGAGTTCAAATATGACTTCAGATACTAGCTGTGTGACCCTGGGCAAGTCACGTAATCCCCACTGCCTCCAAAAACAACAACAACAAGAAATTCAATGACTAGCCCATGGGTGGGGAATCTGGAGACTTGAGGCCATATGTGGCCCTCTAGGTCCTTAAGTACAGTCCTTTGACTGTCTCTAGACTTCACATAACAAATCCCCTTAATAAAAATATTTGTTCTGTAAATCTTGAACTCAGTCAAAAAGCCACAGTCAAGCACCTAGAAGGTTATATGCGCTCTCAAGGTTGCAGGTTTCCCATTCCTAGACTAGTCCATGGCCATACAACCAGTTTGTGTCAGAAACAGGACTTGAACCAGTCTTCTTGATTTCAAGATTGATATTATATCTCATCTACTATTCCTTCTTGATAAAGAAAACCCAATACACATTAAGGGATTTTTTTTTAAGGTGTTATATATTAGCATTCCAAAAATTTTTTTTGCACAGAATGATGATTTTTGGCATTTATTCACTTATTGAAAAATATATAGAAAAGGTCACTAGCTGTCAAAAAAGAAAAAAAGCAAAGTTTTGACAAGGTGTTTGGTTAGGGTCCATTAAAGAATAAACTATAAAAAAAGTATTTGAGAAAATCATATCAGATTTTGAGAAAGTCTACTTGAAAACTAAAAATGCCAGTCAGAAACTTGAAAATACATAATGGAGTAGGTTCTATTTAGCAGGTCCCCATACAAAAGGATAGGGGAAAGCAGTTCCCCATATTTAGATCTCTGACATTCAAAACATTACCTTTCATTTTGCATCTTTTCTCCCCTTCCTTCCCAAAGCACTAGCAACAAGAAATAGCATGTGTATAGTATGTTTGTCAAATAAAATTTATTGGGGAAGAAAAGAGTATTGTTTTCCCCAAAAATTTATTGCAAGTGATACAAAATGCCCTCTCACCGAATGTTTAGGTGTAAATCAATTTCACAGTTTCCCTCTTTTAAATAAAAAGTATCAGACACTAGAGCTACAGTACCCAGACAGCCAAGCCAACAGGAAACGGTTCGCCAAGCACTCCCTTTAACTACCATATTTATAATTCAATTTTAGTACATTTGTAAACGTTTACTTTCCAATTGCCATCCTAATGCTTACTTTAACAGCACACTAGATGCACTGACAACTGACAGCTTATTAGGATAATCTGTCTCAAGAGGAACGTATTGAGGCTAATCTCCTGTAAATGTTTTCTCCTTTGAATCTACCCCCAAACGACAGCAAGTCATGCAAAGCTTTTGTCCCGAGGGAGATCTATTTTGTAAATGGCTGCACATTATGTAATCATTCAAATATACACTTAATTCCATCCAAACACAATGCCTAAATTTTGTATATTTAAAGAAAGAAATCTAGTTCCTACAATCCTTTCTCTTCTCTTTGGAATGTCACAGAGTAGAGTGAAAAGATCCACTGGATTTAGAGTCAGAGGACTTGGGTAGCCTAGCTCTGCCCCTCACTTCTTAGGTAACCTTTGGTAAATTATATCACCTCTCTCTCAGTCATGGCTTCTTTCGGCAGTTAGAATGTAGGACTAGGAGTCCTCCAAGAAGACCTGAGTTCAAATCCTGCTTCAAATACTTATTAGCTATGGGACCTTGGGCAAATCACTTAAAATTACATCCTCAAGTTTTTGGTCTATAAAATGGGGATAGTAATAGCATCTACCCCACAGAGTTACTGTGCTAGAATCAACTAGGATTATATATTTAAACCTCTTTTGAACTTTAAAGTGCTATATAAATGTTAGCTATCACAATTGTTCATCTGCAAAATGAGGTAGAACTAGACCTCTATGATCCATTTCTACTCTAAGTCTTTAATTCCATAAAATGTATTATGGAACGTATTCAGTATGCAAGTCTTAAGAGGAGACATGAGTATATTTTAGGTAGATAAAAAAAAATCAGTTGGAAATGGCTAGAATTAAAATTTGTAATGACTTAAAGCTTTATTAACCTAAGATTTTATAAATACTATGCTATGATTATCTCCTAAGTATGGTCAACTTATTAACATCAACAATTAGAAACACAAATATTTCTTTGCTCAGTAAGACACATACCATTTTGTTCAGATGGACAGTCTTTGGATCAGGTTAGTCATAACTCTGAGTGCTGATCCCAGTTTAATTCAACGCAAAGTCATAAACCCAGCTTCCCTCTGAAGATTCTCTTGACTTTGCCTTTTGAGAGGCGCTAAGACTATTGCCCTTAAAAGGATTTTGGGCATTTTTCTGTAACTATGTCACGAATGAAGTTGGACTAGCTATTCTTATCAAATCCAATAAAATGAAGACTTTAAAAAAGAGATGAATAGCACAAATGCTTACCCAGAACCTACCAATAAATAAAAAATATGTACAATTAAAACCATAGCAGTTACAATAAAGACTGCTTAATAAAGACAGGAGCTAGGTGATAGGAGTACTGGGAAACTATAGTTAGAATAGAGAAAAAGAGGAAATACATGAAAGGGGAACAAAGTAAAAAAAAAAAGGAGTGATCTAGTAAGTTTAGGAAAATGAAACAAATATAAATCTGAAAAATATGAAAAGAAAAGATATGATAAATTTGGGGAACCAAAGAAAGGGAGAGATGACCCAAAATTATAGGTCAGAATGGAAGATAACTAAAGGTAAAAGACAGTGAGTGAAAGCATAGGTTGCTTATAAGTATCGTTAGGAAATTCGAAAGCATTAGCTTTCAACAGTACTTTTCTTTTTGACTTTTATAGATGTATCTTTCAGAGCAGGAATTCTTAACTGGGATCCACGAACATAGAAATAGAGATATAGAGACAGATAGATAGACAGACAGACAGATAGATAGATAGACAGACAGACATTCATATACATATATATGTACAACTATATCAGTATAATTTGTTTCCCTTGTAATCATGTGTATTTTATACATTTAAAAATTTAATTTTGAGAAGGGGACCATGGGTTTTATTAATTTGCTAAATGGGTTCATAATACACATCAAGTTAAAAATCCCTGCTCCAGAGTACAAGGTATGAGGAAAAGAAGAAAATTAGCATTTATAAAGTGCCTACTATGTGTCAGTCACTGTGCTAAAAGGGTTTTTGTTTTGCTTGTTTTGTTTTCTTTTTATAAAGATTATTTCATTTGAGAGGAGCTAAGACTATTGCCCTCAAAAATGATTTTGGGGCATTTCTGTACAACAACATGTCTTGAATGAAGTTGGATTCAACTTTCCCATATCCTTTTTTTCATACTTTTCAGATTTATATTTGTTTCATTTTCCTAAACTTAATAGATCACTTCCTCTTTTTCTGGACTTTGTTCCCCTCTTATGTATTTCCTCTTTTTCTCTATTCTAACTATGGTTTCCCAGTGTTCCTTTTACCTAGGCACTGTCTTTCATGAGCATAACAACCCTGAGAGGTAAGTGCTGTTATTATTCTCATATGACAGCATTAGAAACAGATGGAGTTAAAGTAACGTCCAAAGTAAAGTCCAAGGTCACACAGCTAGTGTCTTTAGTCATATTTGAACTCAGGTCTTCCTGACTGTATCTACACTATCCACTGTGCTACTTAGCTGCCTCAACAGGTATATTCTAAATACTCAAGAGTCTTCATCTTTCTTGGTTTTTCCACATGCCTCTTCCTAACTTTAATACTTTTACTTCTCTGGATCTCCCTGGTTCATCATCACCCTGGCTTGCAAGGCTGACTTCTAAGATTCTGTCCAAAGCCTCCTTTTCCCACACTGTTTGTCTTGATGAACTCAGTTTTTCCTTTGGCTTCCATTATCACCTCTACACAAATGACTTTCAAATCCATATTACTAAGTCTCATCTTTACTCTGAACATCAGACCCATGTGTCCATCTTCATGCAATATATGCCTATCTCTATGTTCTGTCAATATCTCAAATTGAAGTCTTCCAAAATCAAATTCTTCTTCTGTCCACATCAAAGTTATTATGGCTCCCAACTTTCTTATTTCAATGGGTGGTACGATCATATTCCTAATCACTCAGGTTAAAAATTGTAACGTTTTCTAGGATTCTTCCATCCCAGTCACCTGCCATAGTCAATTAGTTGCCAAATCCTGTCATTCTACATGATGTCATTCCTATCTCTTTGTTTCTCTTGATCAGAATGGTAGGATCATAGGTTTAGAGCTGCAAGGCAGCTTAGAGATCACTGACTTCAATCTGTTCATTTTTCAGATGATGACACTAAGGACCAAAGAGTGACTTGTTCAAGGTCACAAAGACAGGAAGGAACAGATCCAGGATATGAACCTAGGACTTCTGACTTCAAGTCCAGGACACTTTCTATTTTGCTACACTAAGATGAATTAGAATTCTTCTAATCTATCACCACTCTAGTTTAGGCCTTTACCTGGACTATTTCACAGTTTCTTAAGTGGCTTTCCTGTCTCCCATTTTATTCCTTTCCCTAATCAATCCTTCACATAATTGCCAAAATGATTTTCCTAATGCAGAGATCTGCCCATGTGAGTCCACTGCTTAAAACCTTACAGTGACTCTCTATTGCCTATGAAATGAAATAATAATTACTATAATTATAATGATAATTATTGCTATAATTATAATAATATTATTATTGTGTCTGACATTTAAAACCTTTACACAATCTGGTCCCAACTGACCTCTCTAGTCTTAATACATATTTCTACCCTTCACTATAGCCAAAGTGAATGCTTTTTAGAAACCATCCATTTCCCTGAACTGAAGCTAATTTCCACCTTTCATTTCCTCAGGCCAATCCTTCCGCTTAGAATATAGCCCCCATCCTCCTCTGCACCTTTCAGATTCCTTCTTTTCCTTCAAGGTCACCTTCCCTGTCAACATCAGGATCAACTGCTGATTACAAGGGTCCAGCTTCAATACCAGCCCTCACAACTATCATCCTGAGAAGCAACTTTGGTGAGGCTACAGCCTGCCAGCAGCTTCTGTGTGCTAAAGTCATGACCAATGAACTCCCCAAAAAGAAAGTTTTTGATACCAAAGTTCTTCACATAGTCAAATGGTTTGATATCAGAAACTGATATGATTTCATCAGTGGAAATGATGGGGTTTTTGCTGGTTTTGCTTTTTGTAGGGGGGAAGGCAGGGCAATTGGGGTTAAGTGACTTGCCCAAGGTCACATGGCCAGCAAATATTAAGTGTCTGAGGCTGGCTTTGAACTCAGGTCCTCCTGACTCCAGGGCCAGTGCTCTTGTCACTGTGCCACCTAACCATCCCAGAAATGATGTTTTAAAAGAGGTATTACCTTCTGCTTTGTTGCCTTACTCTAAAGACCACGGGACCTTTCTATCTGACTTGAAATGGAAACCTCCTATATGAACTCTCTCCCCCATTAGAATGTGAGTTCCTTAACAACAGGGACTTTCTTATTTTTCTATTTGTATTCCAGGGACTTAGCAGAGGGTCCTATAGTACATAAGAGCCTAATAAATACTTTTTCATTCATTTATTTATTCTAGGCTCATCTTAGGTGCCACCATCTTCATGCAATTTTCTCTGACTCACATCTCCCTTCCCCAAAACACACACACACACACACACACACACACACACACACACAAATGAGGTCTTCACACTTTTCAAAAGTATTTTTCTGGTTCTCATGTGTCACCATGATGCTCTGCCTCCTATCATGCCTATTATATAAATGTCATATCCCTCCCAGAAGTCAAAAGCTCATTCTGGGTGAGAGTCTGTGTCAGATTTTAACTTTGTATCTCCACTGCCCAACATAATCTCTTGATCATAATAGGTACTTAATAAATGTTTGCTGAATTGCATTGACTTATATGGTAACAATCCAAGTAATCTCCTAATTTAAATTCACTTGTATGTAAAAGAGGATGTGAAATAGCATAGGTTCTCAGAAACAGTCCACTTTTATAGAGGGAACAGAAAGGATATGAGTAGCATTATTTACACAGATCGCCCTTCAAAACAGGTTCCTGAGACCAAGTAAAAACATCAGGTCATCTGCCTTAGTCAATAGCATGCCATTCTTACCTGCTGTCAAGACACAAGCTATGTGTTCTTTATAGGTGTGTCATTTCATCCTTCTAATATGCCATTGTGTGCTGAAACTCCAAGAAAAGGAATTATGAAGTTGCCTAAGGCAACAGAGGTATGTTTTATTCCTTTCTTAATGGATTTTTTTTATTATTATCATCCATAACAAAGAAATCTCTTTAGAAAGGTGCCAACTTGCAGCAAAGGCTCAGTTACAAAACTCACCATCCTGTGTAAACACTAACAGATGGATGCCAAAGAATCTTTAATTATCTTGAACTCATTATGCAGATATTAACCTTGACAAATTAATAAAGGTGAACTAATATACTTGTAGGCTTACTTAATTTAAATAGATCCAAATCACTAAGTGAGAATGTGTATAGACTACAAAATGATCAATCACAGCTTTTAAAAGTGTTTTTTAATCTCTCCTTAAATTATGAAATCAAATGTTATTCAGTTAATGGTTTCCTCCCATGAATATTATACAAAAAACTGAGATATGTTCCAAGCTATTAAACCATTTGTGATGTACAAGTCATCAGCATAATTGGGGGCATACTTTATTGTGACCTTTACAAAACTTTCATTTCCCAAATGTGACAGATAAGAAGTGCTTTTATAGCAGCAATAATGATTTTTTCCTATGGGAACTTGCCAATTATAAGTTGGAAAGAGGGCCCATACTGCATATATATTTAGAATTTCAATGTACCTAAAATCCAGCTGGAACATTTGAGATTCATACTTGGAACATATTTGAAAAGAGTTTTGAATTCTACATAGAGGAGGAAATGGTAAAATGGTGTTGAACAAAATATTAGTATTCCACAGAGCCTCAATACAGAATAAAAAGCATACAATAAATTCATTTTAAGGGCTGATCTTCTATCGCTTCTATCTCCAAAAACCTTCAAAGCAATCTTTAAGGGTAAATATAAAACAAAATGAGACTCTTTTCCTTTGACCTGGTAATTTCAATAGCAAACATTGAGCAAAAAGTAAGTGAGTAAGGAGTAAATAAGATTTTGAACTATGCCGAAAGATGACATTGAATCTTTCTGACCCACTAGTTACTTGCCTATTTCACACATATTTTCTTGACACCTCCCAATCCCTCATGGGTAATCCTAGACTATATGAAGACACATAATTGTGTAGTTTTGAGGACTCAAATTGCCAGCTTGTGGAGGGTTGGTAAAGTAGCTCCAGAGCTTTTATGTGCTGCTTTAAGATGAAATTACATTAGGCATTGCTTAAGTGTTAAGTGTTGGGTTCTGTTTGAAAACTGGTAATCCAGGATATCCTATCAGTAACTGTCTCTTGGTCTGTTATATTTTGCAATTCTCATTTTCTGAGATTTTTTCACTTATAAAAAAAGGATATCATCTGGACACACATGCTTTAAAAGAAAGCTAAGTAGCTTGACTATGGACTACACATCCTTTCTGTAGGTTACCACAATCAGAACAAGTTCACTTTCCCAGTTGCCAGTGGAGGTCCTCAAAGAATGTGTTGTTGGTGGTTTGCCAGTGTTTGTGTTGCTATCTGAGGAAACAGCCTGGGAGGTACACACAAGCAAAGAACCATAGAATTTGGAGACTGAAACATTTTAAGCATTTTAATTGTTCGACACTTTGAAATATGTCAGCACCACCCTCAGAAAAAGAAAAGCTTAGAACAGTACTTGAACTTTTTGTTTCTTTAATGTGTCCATTGATGTTTTTACACATTTATAGGCTACTAGATAGTGGTTTTGCATGCCCACACAAATGAAGACTACAGTCCAAACATATATTACCCATTATACCCATTATAATTCAGTCTAATGATTGTATCGATTTTACTGCTAAGGAAATTTGACAGATTTCCCCATAAAGTCAACTCTTTCATCAATTTCTGCCTTTGTGGAAATGAGAAAAAACTATATACTTAGAACACTGAGTGGCTGAAAGAAAAAAAAAAGATGATGAGGGAAATTGTTATAGTTAAAAGTTTACATGCAAATTCAGTTTCCCTGGGGGGAAATTTGCACTCTCTCTATCAAGTACCCCCAGGACTAAAACAACATATTATGTTTTCTATTTTCAGTCTTCAAAAGCAATACAATAAAGATGGCTTTGCCTAGGTAAAAGTTATTTGAAAATGACTTTCAAATCTAGTAAATACCTGCTGCCTATAAAAGAGTCTGTAAATTGATCTGCAATACTTAAAAGACTGTTTCCTGACTGAAGTAACCAAGGGCTGTCGCTTCAGTCTAAACAATAGAGTTCTCTCTTTCAGTGATGCATTTATCTAAAGCTAATACAAATCTCCCTGGTCTAAAAGTTCAGAAAGAGATGAGAAGAGGAAATGTTTTCTACTGATATTTTGTCCTTCCTAATACTTTGGAAAGATGACAAAGTCCTCATTGTTATGGTCTTAAGTTCAGTCCATAATCAGGAAATTCAAAAATACAGGAAAACAGGTGGTGGTAGAAAGGAAGGTGGGAGGAGAACCTTTACGATCACAGGGTTAGAGCTAAAAGGGTCTTCTAACACCAAGAGATCTTGTCTTGGACCATGTCCAAGGTCACGTGGTTATGAAGTGGCAGAGGAAGGATTCAAACTCAAATTATTTGACTTCAAATTCAGTGCCAAAATATACTGAAAGCCTGGCAAGTTTGTGTGCAAAGGTCATGTTAATATCATACTATTCCAATTTTAGTATATGTATAGATAATCCTTTGAAATCTCATTTGAATTTGAATTAGTTGTGAATTTTTGACAAGGTACAAGCTGATCCTTAAATTTTTTGAGTTATTAAACTGTTTCAAACCATCAGTTTGGATGAAAAACTGCTACTTAACATGATTTGCCCTCAGTTGCAGAACTTTAAATTGACTTAATGGTTAGGTCTATGTCATAATTTTTTTTTAAGGGAAAGGTATTTTGATAAGGACATACTATGTTTTTCTGATTTTAAATTATACAAGATGTGCTAGAAGTCTCAAAGCAGATGTTAAGCTTAAAATAAATACATAACTACATTGAATTAATATGCAGGGTGTCCCAGAAGTATCAGTGCTGATTTTAAGCTTAAAATTATGTAATTAAATTACATATAAATTTATGTAATTTAGTGTAAAATTTATATTTATAAATTTAATTTATGTAAAACTAAATATAGGGGGACAGAGCCAAGATGGCAGAGTAGAAGCAGGAATGTCAGTGAGCTCCCATACTAACCACCTCCAATGCCTGTAAAATGTGACTCTAAACAAATTAGAGCTATAGAACCTGCAAAGTGACAGAGAGAAACAAATCTCCCACTGAAAGCAGCCTGGCAGGCAACATGAAGGATGTATTGCAAAAAGCTGAGAGCAGAGCTCAGTCCTGCATGAGCTGCACTGGCCCAGACCCAGGACAGCCAAGACCGATGGCACAGACCAGCCAGAAGAGACTTCAGAAGAGTTAATCACTGGCAGCTGTGGTAGTTTCCAGATTTCACAACCCATATACGCTAAAAAGAAAGTAAAAAGTCAGTCAGGAACCCTGTTGATCCAGGATGAGAGAAGAGCTTGGTCCAGCCCCTGCTCCCAGGGCAAGAGGTATGCCGCGTTGTGGCTACAGCTGCTGCCATATGTGGCTGCCTCCAGAGTTCCTGGCCTGCATATTTGTAGGGGTACCAAGTAACCATTCAGAGGCTACTTGCTCTTGCTTTGACCTGCTTGGATCTGTGTCGCAGTCTTGGGTAGTGGTCCTGGGGTGAAAAACACCAGTGTGTCAGAGCTTGCGGCATGTGTAGAAAGGTCCTCAGACCTCTGACAACATTTGAAAAACCCCAGTGATTTGGGACAAAGCTCTCTCCCCTCTAGAAGCAGGGTTCTACCATGACAAAGAGGTCAAAAGTCAATTAATTGGATGGCAAGATGAGCAAGCAGAGGAAGCACAATCAGACTATAGAATCCTTTTTGGGGGGGACAAAAAGCATCATAACAGAACCAGAAGAAGTCAACAAAGTCAAAACTCCTGCATCAAAAGCTTCCAAGAAAAATATGAACTGATTACAGGCCATGGAGGAGCTCAAGAAGGATTTTGACAATCTAGTAAGAGAAGTGGAGGAAAAACTGGGAAGAGAAATGAGAACGATGCAAGAAAATCATGAGTCAAAAGCTTGCTAAAGGAGACCCCAAAAATACTGAAGAAAATAACACCTTAAAAAACAGAGTAACTCAAATGGTAAAAGAGGTCCAAAAAGCCAATGAGGAGAAGAATGACTGAAAAAAATGAATTGGCCAGTTGGAAAAGGATTTCAAAAACTCAGTGAAGAGAATAATTCCTTCAAAATTAGGTTGGAGCAAATGGAAGCTAATGATTATATGAGAAATCAAGATACTATAAAATAGATCCAAACTAATGAAAAAATAGAAGGCAATGTGAAATATCTCATTGCAAAAACCACTGACCTGGAAAATAGATCCAGAAGAGATCATTTAAAAAGTATTGGACTACCTGAAAGCCATGATCAAAAAAAAGAGCCTAGAAATCGTCCTTCAAGAAATTCTCAAGGAAAATTGCCCTGGTATTCTAGAACCAGAGGGCAAAATAGAAATTGAAAGAATTCACTGGTTGCCTCTTGAAAAAGATCCCAAAAAGAAAACTCCTAAGAATATCACAGCCAAATTCCAGAGCTCCCAGAGAAAACATTACAAGATGTCAGGAAGAAACAATTTGATTATTATGGTAATACAATCAGGATAACACAAGATATAGCAGCTTCTACATTAAGGAATTGAAGGGTTTAAAATGTGATATTCTGGGGTTCAAAGGACCTAGGATTAAAACCAAGAATCACCTACCCAGAAAACTGAGTATAATGCTTCAGGGGAAAATATGATCATTCAATGAAATAGAGGACTTTCAAGTATTCTTGATGAAAAAAACAGAGATGAACAGAAAAATTTGACTTTCAATACAAGAAGCAAGAGAAACATGAGAAGGTAAACAGGAAAAAGAAGTCATAAGGAACTTATTGAAGTTGAACTATTTACATCCCTACATGGAAAAATAATAATTGTAACTCATGAGACTTTTCTCAGCATGAGGATAGTAGAAGGGATTGCATATGTTTATATATAGGAGGGTGTGTGTGTGTATAAATACATATGTAAGTGTATGTATATGTATACATAGTCAGAGGACACAGGATTAGTTGAATAGGAAGGGATGATATCTAAGAACAAAATTAAGAGGAGAAAGAGGAATATAATGAGAGAAGGAGAAAGGGAGAGATAGAATAGAGTAAATTATCTTATATAAAATAGGCAAGAGAAAACAGAATGGAGGGGAAGAGCAGAAAGGTGAAAGGGAATGGGTCAACCATATTCTCATTGTATTTGGCTTAAGGAGAGAATAACATACACACTCAATTGTGTATCTTACCCTACAGGAAAGTAGGTGTGGAAGGGGCTAAGAGGGGGGATGATAGAAGAGAAGGCAGATTGGGGTAGAGGGTAGTTAGAAGCAAACACTTTTGAAAAGGGACAGGATCAAAGTAGAAAATAGAATAAGTGGGGGACAGGATAGGATGAAGGGAAATATAGTTAGTCTTTCACAATATATCATGGAAACATTTTGCATAACTACACATGCTCAACCTATATTGAATTGCTTATCTTCCCTGTGAGGGTGGGTGACGAGGGAAGAAGGGAAAGAATCTGGAAATCAAAGTTTTATAAACTAGTGTTAAAAAAAACCTGTGGTTTTTTTTTTTACATGCAACTGGGAAATAAGATATAGAGGCACTGGGGTATAGAAATCCATCTTGCCCTAAGTTAGAGGGGGGTGGGGGAAGATATAAGAGAAAGCAGATTGGGGGAAGGGGTATTCAGTAGGTTCACTATTTGGGGGTGGGGGTAGGGAAAAGATGGAGAGAAAATTTGTAACTCAAAATCTTGTAGAAAGGAATGTCGAAAACTAAAAATAAACAAATAAAAGACTGGAAAAAAACTAAATATAGTGTATATGCACATATTATTTATTATGAATTTCAAAATTACATATAAATTATTCAAATTGTTTCATATAAATTAATATAATTTTATAAATATTGTGTTTTAGTGAGAGAAAATTCTGAGTTGCAATGGGAGTTACTAAGGTTATTTAGGTATTTTTATTATCTAGGAGGCTATTTTTAATATAGTAAATAAAAATCTGTTCTTAAATAAATCATCTACCAAAAACTAAATATACATCAATCTTACTTAAAGAAATATATTTTACTTTCCCCTAAAAATGACTCTGACACCACCAACCTCAGGTGCAGCGACTTTAACAGTGATTTCAGAAATGTCAGCAACACAGCAATAAAAGGCTTCAGTGCCTCAGGATGATGTCATGGCAGAGAGGTGACTGAATTTGGGGAGGCTATGCCAGCAGAGCACAAATCCTGACAGTTTACTCGTAAGGATGGGCTCCCAAACAGGGGGTAAGCCCTCTCTCCAAAGACAAGCCTAAATTCGGAAAATGCATTACCATATGTCTGAATACCAAACTATTATAATTATTATTGCTAATATAATTATTATTCCTAAATATGTTAAACATGCAAGAGATAATAAAAAATGACAAACAGTTGAAGGAGATTAAAATTTTGAAGAGATTGTCTGAAAGGAGCTTTTATCTATTTCTACAATAATGTAATTAGGGAAGAGACTAAGCATTTATATAGTACCTACTATGTGCCAGGCACTGTGTGTCAAGTGCTTTTTACAAATATTATCTCACTTGATGCTCACAACAACCCTGCACTATAGGTGTTGTTATTGTTGTTGTAATTCTCATTTGAAAGCTGAGGAAACTAAGGCAAGTAGAGGCTGAATACACTTGCCCAGGGTCACATAGTAAATATCAGAGGTTGCATTCAAATTCAGGTCTTCCTAACTTCAGGTCCAGCGCTCTAATCCACTGTGCTACTTAGATGACTTGGAAACCAGGGACATCTTGAGAAACATTAACATATATTTGGGAAAACAAAGCAAGTACCATGCAAGGATCCAAATATGTGGGGTTCTTAAAATCAGGTTTCACAGAAATATGCCTTCTATTTCTGACTCAATTGTACTTCTTGTGACATATATTTTTAAAATCCTGGAATTCTACCAAACGTAACAAGCAATTTCAGGGGAAGACTGTCTGATGGCCTTTTTGAAATCGCAGTCAATATCTGTACTAGATTGTACAACAGCATTTTATAAATTAATACGCTAGAAAAAATTAGCCATGGGAATGAATGGGAAAAAATAATTTATCATATATCCCCAGCATATATCATAATATTTTCCTGATCACTTTCAGCAATTTTTCAGTCATGTCTGACTCTTTGTGATGCTACTTGGCATTTTCATTGCAAAGATACCGGAGTGCTTTGCCATTTTTGTTCTCCAGCTCATTTTAAAGGTGGGGAAACTGAGGTAAACAGAGTTAAGTGACTTGTTCAGTATCACACAGTTAGTAGGCATCTGTGACCAGATTTAAATTCAGGAAGAAGAGTCTTCCTTATTTGAGGGCAGACACTTATCCACTATGCCACTTAGCTATCCCATCTATATCTAATAAGTGCTTAATAAATGCTTATTGGTTGACTGATCAAGATGAGAAAAGTAATTCATTTCTGGCAACTTTCATATTAACTTTCATGGTAATTCAAAAAAGCATAGGGTATAAAAACTGAAGGGACCTTAGTGAACATGAAGCTCAATCCCCTTGACTTTTCAGATGAGAAAATGAGACCCTGAGTAGCTAAATATAATGTGTTCACGGTCACACAGATGGTCAATATCAAACACAGGATCATCTCCCATGGTTTTTTACTCCTGATATAGTATTTTTCCCACACTACATCATGCTACCAAATATTGGTGTTATCATTTATTTTTATCATATATGATATATATATACTTTATTATTTTATTACATATGATATATTCATATATAGCAAATGTGGTATAATCACATATTTAAATAAGGAGGAAAAAAGCTAGGTTAAGAAAGCACAAGAAAAATAAAAAGCAAAGATTTGGATACAGAAGTGAAAATCTAAATTAAGTGGATAAATAATGCAATTAGATACGAGATCCTCATGGGCATAATTTAATGGGAACAAGAATGATCTTACTCCACATACACCTGGCACAATAATATTTTACTTAATTGCCAAGCATGTTCTATGTAACCATCACATTCTACCTGTCTTCCAAGTACATACTGGCTAACACTTGAAAAAAATCACATTTTTTTTTATCAGGATTTAGTTTCTCATAATTACATATACGACGAAAGAGTAGATTTGTGATTAGGAATGTGATTCTAACTCAAGAAGAAATTACTCATAGATGAATGGACAAAGACAATGGAAGAGAACATGGAAGGAAGGCAGGAAATAATTACCATAAAATTGTTCTAGAAAGATGTATGGCAAAGATCTTTCAATTATTGTAGGCCAAGTAATTGACTTTGCTACCATTTAAATTTAATACTATTATCGATTTTAAAAGAAATATTGTTTTACATATTATGGCATTAAACTGCCATCCTGAGTCCCTATTTTTTTGAAAATGTGATTTTTTTTAAATAAAAAAGACACTATTAAAGTTATGTTTTGCCATTTTAAAGTGCTTAATATGCGTCATCAGAAATTATCCCTACTAATTAAGTAAAAGTCATTCATTGAAAGATAATTTAATTTACACCAATGTTACTCACTATTTTTATTAAACAACAGCATGGCACATGGGCTAGAGAGCTGCTAGGGTTGAAGTTTAGAAGACCTGGATTCAAATTTGACCTCTGACAGTTTTTAGCAGACAATTCTTAGGCAAATCTCTTAACCTGTATGTGACTCAGGCAACTCTCTAGAGCTCACTGATAAGTAATAGATAGCATGCTGATTTACACTGGTGAAGACAGTTTCCTACACTGAATAAATCAGAGATCTTTCATATATTTGCATAATATTTTAATTAAATATCAAGAAAACTATCACTGGGAAATAATTAATTCGCTGAGATAATATACATTTTTCAAAACATTAAAGATTTCAAAAGTGTTATAATCCTATTAAAATAAGATAATTTTCTCCTTTCTTTTATTCTTGATACTCATCATGACAAACCACACCCTACATCACTAGATACTCCCCTGATCAGTCTTTATCTTCTTCCTTTCTCAATCTCACCCTATATGTAAGAAGTATAACATTCCATAATTCCTTACTCTCGCAACCCTTCCCCACTTGTACTACTGCATCAAACTCCAATCTTGGACTACTCTTAGCATCTACATTCTTAGTTCTTACTCACATGCTCTTGAACTGTCAGGAAGAAATGTACACAATGATGCTATCTGGGTCTACTATAAATTTATGTTGTCTAATTTCAACTGTATCTCAGTACAAGGCGATTTTTCATTCATTCCAAATTGATTCTCTTTTGTATTCTCCACATGGCTGTATCAGCCCTTCTCTCTTCAAATCTACCACACCACTCCTTCCCATTTCTTTCAGCAAAGGATTTTGCTTTATGCTTTACTGAAAAAAATAGGGGTTATTTTCCATTATCTCCTTTCATTCCTATATTTCAAAATCCCTTGAAATCTCTGTTCCTTGAGTCTAGGCACTGATAAATATATGGCGCTTCTCATCCACATCTACCCTTCAGTCTGTCTCCTCCTTTCTCCTCATCTCTTCCATCCAACTTCCCCTACAATCATCTACCACCCCTAAATTTTAATCTTTCCATTTCTTATGCCTACTTCTGTTACCTACAAACATCCTCGGGTCTTTCATATTCTTAAAAAGAAGAAAAAAGAAAACCCTCATTAGGCCCTACCATCCCTTCAAGCTGTTTGTTCTCCATCTCTTCCCATTTTTCCAATCAAATTCTTAAAAAAACACCCATTTTTTCTACCTATAGCTTACACTCACACACACACACACACACACACACACACACACACACATATCACGTGTGTGTGTGTATGTTTGTGTATATACATATATTTTACATATAGCTATCTGTATCTGAAATCTATATCTACCTTCATTTCCTGTCCTCTAATTCCTCAATTTTTTTGCAATCTAGTTCCCAGTCTCATTACACAACTGAAATTGTTTTCTCTAAAATAATCTGCAATCTCAATTGCCAAAGTTAATGGCCATTGTCAATTTTCTTGACCTCTTTGCTGCAATTTACACTGCTGATCTTTTCCTCCTGGATATATTCTCCTTAAGATTAATTATAGTTTTTCATGACACTACTCTCTTTTGCTTCTCCTCCTACCTATCCAACCTCCCTTTCTCAATCTCTTTCAGTAGACTATCATCTATATCTCAACTCAACAGCTCCCAGAGATTCAATTGTAAACCCCATGCGGATGACTTCCAGATCTTTATTTCTAACCATGGTGTTGTTACTGACTTCTTATACATCTCTGCCTGTCCCCTGGACATTTCAAACTGGATAAAAGCATTTCAAATTTAGCATATCTAAAACATTAGCTTCTCCCCCAAACTCATCCTTCTTTTGTACTTTCCTGTTTCTGCAAAGGATACCAGCAGACAACCATGTTCACAATCTCAGAGTCATTCTTGATGCATTACTCTCCCTCACTGTATATTTTCAATCAGTTGCTAAGTTTGATCAATTCCATCTCCACAACAGAGCTCACAAAGCCCCTCTATCTCTAACCCACACAGACAGCCCACCAGTTCAAGGTTTCATCATCCATCATCTGGAATACTACATTAGTCTCCTAACTGGTTTCCCCACCTCATCTCTCATCTCTTATCTCTCCAATGTATCCTCTACACAACTGTCAAAGTGGTAGCTCTAAAATACAGGTCTGAGTATTTTGCTGCCCTGCTCAATAAGCTCCCATGACTCCCTATTATTTTCACGATCAGATATGAACTTTTCTTTTGCCATTTAAAGACTTTCCCAATTCATTTCCAACTACCTTTCTGTGCCTTATTTTACATTATTTCCCTTTACAATTTCTTTGGTCTGACCAGTCTGGTCTTCTTACCACTTTTCATGCAAGTAAGTACGTATCCATGCTTTTGCACAGAGGCAGAATCCCACACTTGGAATGCACTCTCCCTTACTTCTACCTCTTAAAAGCTCTAGTTTCCTTGAAAGGTCATCTCAAGAGTTGTTATCTACATAAAGCCTTTTCTGACTTCCAGTGTCCCTCACTTACCCCACCCCCCCAATTCTAGATTCTCCCCCACATAAAAAAAATTACCTTTTATTTATTTTGTATATGCTCATATATATGCACATGTTGTTTCCCTGGATACTCCTAGAGGGAAGCAACTTTCAGTTTTGGCTTTGTATACTCAATACCTAGTCCAGCACCTCAACTGAAGGCAGTCCTTCCTAAATGCTTATTGACTGACTAGTCATCTTGTCACTTTAGGAATATAACTGGTTGACAAAGTGTGTCATATACTGTGTATTAAATGCTCTGTGAGCTGCTGATTACCAGTAGCAGCTCCAGTTTCCCTGTTGCCTTCCTCCACCCCCTACTTTATCTTTTCATTGACTTTAGCTCAATTTCTTTTGAAGGTTCTTTCCCTTGCCCATTATGTTTTCTCCACCATGTTTTCCCACCCTTGATATTCACTCTGAATGTGTTAGGCAAAATTAACAAATCAAGTCTTGGCGGAAGCATCTGCCTTAACCTGCTTTGTAATTAAATATAACAATTTGAGGGGAAGGGAAAGGGAGCGGAGGGCCATAATCAGCAGGGAGTACATGGAAAAAAATCTTTGTCTGGTTTCAGTAATTTTAGTTTATTTTTCTTTCTGGGTTTTTTTTTTTTGGCTGCTGTTTCCATGTTTTAATGGTGAGGAATACATTCAAAATTCCTGACATGGAAATATGCTAAAAATAAGAAAATATTCTCTAAAATCTTACTCATTTGCATTTATTAAATTGCAAACTCCACACTTCCCAATTATTCTCTTTGAGCCTAGGTTTCCTCATTAGTAAAATGGGGGGGAGGAGTTTAGGCCACATGATCTCTAAGTTTCCTTATAGGTCTAAACCCTATGATCCCAAGTTTGACAACATTTTAGAACTTAGGTCACTCTGTTAGCTAAACTTCTTTCCCAGGACCTCACTTAAAACAGATCAGATGAGTCTCAGGAGACAATGGACATTCCAATAATAAAATAAAGGATTCGTGAAAACCAGGCAAGATAGTTAACCAAGTAACAATAAAGTAGAAAAGAGAACATTGGAATACATAAATATATAAAATATAAATATATATAAAACCTGTTCTATTTAATGAAACATAAAGAGATAATTTTCAAAGTTGATGTGATCAAACTTAAATCTGGGCATGGAATACCAAACTTAATAGTGATGCCAAGTGAACTGATCCAGATAATCTGACAAGAAAGGACTTGGTCCAAGTTACTTTTAAGTGAACTGAATAAATTTAACACATTTCCTTCTTGTCTTTCAGAAGAGAGGGGAAAAAGTAATGCTAAATGATTTCAATATTCCTTAAGCTATTGAATACTAGTGTAGTTTTCCTAAAATAAGAAAATACTGCGTACTTTAATGCATGCTATATGTGGGTAGAACTAAACCAAAAAAGCAGTAGCATATCTACTTACTCAGACTTGAAATGAATGCTTGGATTCCATCCAAATCTCTTAGAACAGATTCCTGTAGCACCTAACTTGCCACCAAATTGCATCATTTTTAGTATCCTTAATAAGTCATTGATGTTAGAATATTCAGGAAAACCAAGCTATCTTCTCATCTCAGAAGGTGAGGTCACAAAGCATATTTTTCTCTTTTCCATTGCTTATATTTACTGTAGGGGTATGGGTTGACTGAGTCAACCAATTACCAGCACCACCACCCCACTCCACTTAAAGGAACTACCTTAACCAAGTGAGAGCAACTCAGTTTGAACAGTGGATCAATAAAAGGGATTTCGACTAGTTGGGACAGAAGGCATATTTATATTGTTTAAGGAGACTGTCAAACCCTCAAACCCTGTGAGATTTATATAAAGGCAGTAGGCTAGTTCACACTTGGGGATTCCAATGTATGCCCAACAAGTAGTAGAAGTAGTCCCAGATAAGCCTCTGAAAAGAAATCACTCAGGAGTGGAGAGTATCTCTATCTTCTCCCCCTTATCTTTAAATTTTAGAGAGATGGGAGATTTGGACTTCTCATCAATAATGCTTTAGCATTTCCCAATGATAGCCCTTATTGGAGGTGGTGAGTGTGTGTACTAAGAGCCAAGAAAAAAAATGGATACATTTTTAAAAAGCATCTTCAGAATTCTATAAGAAGTCCACAGATAAATTATACCATGCCTAAGAGAAACATCTTAAGTACTACAGAAAAAGGACTTCTAGGAACTATGAGGAAGTCCTAATAGTCTATACTCTTAGCTTAAGCCCACATTTTCCTTGGATTCTGTATATAATTGATAGGAGAGTGGGCCACGAATTTTGTTGTTGTTGTTGGGAGGGATATTTTACACCAATTGTTCTTTATACTACCTTAGTAAAATGTTGCTTTATAGTCATTTTAGTCATGTCTGACTCTTTGTGACCCCATTTGGGCTTTTCTTGGCAAAGATACCAGAGAGGCTTGTCATGTCCTTCTCTAGTTCATTTTACAGATAAGGAAACTGAGGCAAGAGTCACAGAGCTAGAAAGTGTCTGAGGTTGGATTTGAACTCAGGTATTCCTGACTCCAGGCTCAGCACTCTATACACTGTACCACCTAGTTGCCCCTACCTTAGTAAAATAACCCTTTCTAAAAGTAAAAGAAGAATCATGTAAATATAATGTATAGAGGGAAATGTGGCAAACGTATGTATTTGTTTTGCTTAACTATGTTTCTTAGAAGGGACGGCTCTATTGGGGGTGGGGGAAATCACAGGAAAAAAATCTTTGCTTTTTAAAGAGCATCAATAAAATATCATCACCACACCCTAAAAAAAGATAATTAACTATGACTCATATATTGCAAATGTTAATCAAGGAGGGAAATTCATCAATGATATTTTATAAAATATAGGAATAGAAGAACAACCCCATGCTTCCCAGTATTCCCTGAACCCCAGTGAAAGAAACAGTAGCCACCCTCTGAGGACCTCACCTACTCTTCAAAGTGTAGGTAGGCAAGACAAACCTGGAGCATGTGCTAAAATTCTTAAGATTAGCAAAACAGAAAATAAAGGTAAGTATTCTAACAAAGCCAGGACACAGGTAGCAAAATATGGCTAAATATGGGGATAATGTAATATAATTCCTTTGCGGCCCAGATACCAGCTGGAAGTTAATTTTATCTAATGCTGACATTGTACCCTATGAAAATTCAATCACCACTTGATTTAATACAAGAGCCTTATATCAGTGTGATTACAGAAAACTGAGCACTGGACTTGGAGTCAATGAAATCAGTGCTTAAACCCCGTCTCTGACACTTACCGGATATCTTACATGAGCATGGACAAGCTATGACCTTTATGGACCTCACTTTCTTCATCTATAAAATAAGGACAATAATATGAGTGCAAAACTCTTTATAAACTCTATATAAACTATATAAACACCAGTTATTCTCTAACTTTCTTATAATTCTTATTATGTTTATATTTAATGTCTTTCAGAATTCTTCAGAAATCAGAGAGAAAGTAGGAACTGTGGATGAATTACCTCCAAATCAATATTAACTGAACCTATAGCCTGCTTCATAAAAAAGAGTCAGCCTGCAATCATTTAAACTATTCATATTAGTTTAAAAAATAGAGAATTAGATAAATGAAATGGCCTTGACCAGGGAGAACCAGGAAAAAAAATGGAATCTAATAACCCAATGTTCAATAAACCTGAAATAAATCATTTTGGAAAAAACTTCCTATATGATCAGAATTTCTGAGAAAACTGGAATGTACTCTACTGGAAAGTCAGCTTACATTAACATCTTATACTATATTCCACAATAAATTCAAAATAGATATGTTACCTTCTAGTAAAGATAATATCATTAAAAAAAGAAAAGAAACAGATCATATACCTTTCAGAGATATGAGTAAAATATGTTTTCTTAACCAAACAAGGGAGAGATACATTTACAAAAGACAATTAGATAAATTTGATTCATGAAAATTGAAAAGATTCTGAACAAACAAAATTAAGAAGAGAAGCAATCTAACAGGAAAATTTCTTTCATCAATTTCCCCAGATGAGGATTTTATATTCAAAACAGATATACAACTAACAGAAACATAGATCAAAAGCTATTTTCTAACAGATAAGTGGCCAACAGATATGAACACAGTTCTCAAAAAAATTTGCCAACTATTAACAACATATGAAAGAATTCTTCAAGTTAATAATAAGAAAAAGAAAATGCAAATCAAAATAATTCTGAGGATTCATCTCACACCCAAGAAATTGGCAAAGACGATAAGAGGCAAGAATAGTCTTCAATGAATGGCTATGGAAAAAAAGACACTAATAAAAAATAAATAAAATAAAATAAAATAAAAATAAAAAAGACACACTAATTCACTGTTGGTGGAGATATGAATCAGTGAAACCACTTTGGTGAGCAGCATAGAATTATGAAGATGAAGTGATTAAATGTTTATATTCCTTGACTTAGAAATTATAATACAATGCAAGGAGGTTACTGGTTAAAAAGAAAAAAAGAAAATTTCATGGCACACCAAAATATTTAGAGCAAAACTTTTTGTGTTTTTCTGAGAACTGGAAACAAAGCAGATACTCATTGTTTGGGGAATGGTAAATTCTAGTATGTGAATATAATGGAACATTACTATGCCATAAGAAATAATGAATATGATGACTATGGAGAAGCAAAGAAAGACATATAAACTGATGCAAAAAGAAGTAAGGCAGAGCCAGAAAATGATATACAAAATGACTATAACTATATAAATGTAAAGGACTACCATAAAATAAATCTGACTGTTGTGAAATTACAAAGAACAAATAAACCCCCCAAAAGAAGAAGTATAAAAACAACACCTCCTCAGACTCTCTAAATTCATGACATTGCTGTAGGTAGTAGAGATTTGGTGATCAGGGGAATCACTAACACAGAATTTGAACTATTGAGTCATTAAGGTAGAATTTGAACTATGATTTTAAAGTAATGAAATAGACAAAAATGTGACACAGTCAGCGGTAGAAAAGCTTTCTAGGTAGAAAAAAATGGCATAAGCCCAGTCTGTTCCATTTTGAAGTCCTACTGTTTCTAACAAATACCATATCAAAAGTTACCTAATCTAAGACACCTCCCCTATCTGATTCTCTCAATACACTCTACCTTAGACTGCACATAATACTTTGTTTCCAACTCTCTGGTGAACACACACAATAGACATATACACGTACATATATACATATGTAAACATGTGTATATATAGACATGTATATCATACATATCATGTATATACATATGATACTCTGAAGGAGCTTGTATTCTATTGAGGGAGATATGTACATGTACAAGTATAGACCGAATAAATAAAAAAATAAATATAAGATAATGGACAACGCTGAGATTGTAAACCTAGAAGAATGATGTTATGTGGAATAAAACCAAAAGAGTTCAACAGAGAGGAGGTTTCCAGGGGTGGGGCGAAGGGAAAACTAAATTCCATTTCATACATATTGATTTAAGACTACACACACACACACACACACACACACACACACACACACATTCATATATTGCAGAGACATCAGAGAAAAGACCAGGCTAGATGTGCTGCTAGGGAAAGCAGGATGGAAATCAAAAGTTTTTTTTCACAATTATCAAGCCACCAAAACAATTTCTAAAGAATGGGGAGGCTGTTATGAGAGGTTAAAATATTTGTGTTTGCTTTTTTTTCTACAGTATCTCTTAACCGTTTTTTCCTATATCAGCTGCTTGCCAGTGATATAGTATCCCAGCTATATAACCAATTCAAGATTTACTTGAATGACATGGGTCCTATCCTAAGAAGGTTCTCTATTCTGTACAGTGATACTCCTTTGGAGAAGCCAATATACATCCATTACTATATGGGAGATTATACTTTTCTATGCATTTTTTTAGTTAATCACTTGTTCCAGTATGTTCACAAGCAAATCTCCTCTGCTCATTAAGGCTTCAAGCAAAGTATGTCATCACCAGATGTAGACATAGTTATCAATTTTGAAGTGCACTTAAAAAAACTTCACCTCACAAGGTATTTAAAGTAGTGCAATCATTCAGATAATTTACAGAAAATAGACAGTGTTTAGTCTAATTCCTTACATCGTTGAGTATTTATCATTTCTCCAAAGTACCTATAGCATCTTACCATGTTTCCAATAAATATCTTTGTCATGAAACAGTATATTATTTTAAAAATAAATTATATTTTATTTTCAGTTTTGAACTCTCTCCTTCCCACCTCCCTCTCCGCTACTCATTTAGAGAATAAGAAAAAAAAACCTAATACCTATATATATATAGAGAGAGAGCAAAACAAAATCCCAAATAACGGATATTTTTATACCTATATATGTATGTGTGTGTGTGTGTGTATATATATATATATATATATACATATATATATATATATATATATATACACACACACATATAATATGTGTGTGCATGTGTGTATACACATACATATATAAATACACATATGTACAAATATACATCTATATGTAAATATATACACACATATATACCTCAACCAACAGTTAGGATCCTCTCTTCAGTTTTTTCTATTTAGCTCTTTTCAGACAATAAATACCTAAGAATATCTTCCATAAGCAACATCACAACAGGTAGTACAGAGACCTAGGATAAGATTTTTTTTTTGGAACTTTTCCATTAACGGTCTCTCGCTTCTGAATTCTAAACTAACCATCTCCAGTTTCTTCAGTCATTCTTTATGTGATATGATTTTGAGCATACTCACCATTCTTTTTGCCTAGTGTATGTTTTCATAAAATGTTGTACCTAGAATTTGATATAATATATAAGATATAGTCTGACCAGGGAAGAGTACTATGGGGTTATCTTCTAGCTCTAGACAATGGGTAGCTAGGTGAGCAGTGAATGAAGTACCAAGGACTCATCTTGCTAAATTCAAATCTGACCTCAGACACTAACTAGCTATGTGAACCTGGGCAAATCACTTTAACTCTGTTTGCCTCAGTCCACTTAAATGAGCTGGAGAAGGAAATGGCAATCCACTCCAGTACTTCTGCCAAGAAACTCTCAAATGGGGACACAAAAAGTCAGGTGCGATTGAAAAATAATTGAAAAACAACAACAGTTTTAGGCAATATGTGTCCCTTAATGTAGCCTAATATTACATTAGCTTTTTTGGCATCTGTATCTCACTGTTGACTTATATAAAGCTTTTGATACGTTTAATCCCAAGAACTTTTCCCAGACAAATTGGTTTCAGTTACACTTTCCTCAACTTATACTTGTAAACCCATTTTTTAAAGAAAATGTATAATTTTAAGTATTTTACAAAAATCCAGGGATGCACATATTGATAATGAGGTTGACACATGCAGTGAAAGAGCCAGCTAAGTGTTTTGGAGGCTCCAAACGAAAGTATGGAAGAGAAGAGATATTAGACTGACTACCAAACTGAAGGTCTACAGAGCTGTTGTGCTGACCTTCTTGTTGTATGCCTGTGAAACCTAGACAGCATACCAGGATCGTGCCAAGAAACTAAATCAATTCTATTTGAACTGAAGCTCTCCTGGCAAGATAAGGTACCAGACACTGAGGTCCTTACTCAAACTAAACTGCCAAGCATTCAAACTCTGCTTCAGAGTGCGACTCCAATGGGCTGGTCACATTCAAAGGCAAAACGTATGCGTGCCAAAAAGACTACTTTATCAAAAACACACAAGGAAAGCATTCACATGGTGGTTAGAAGAGATATAATGACACTCTCAAGGTCTCTCTTATGAGCTTTGGAATTGATTGTGTGACATGGGAGACATTGGCACAGGACTGCTCAGCACGGTGTGCCCACATCAGAGAAGGTGCTGTGCTCTATCAGCAAACCAGAACTGAAACAGCTCAAAGGAAATACAGGATGCACAAATTTAGAGTATCCATCCCAAATGTTTACACACACTATTTGTGCCCGACCTATGGTAGTACATTTCAAGCTCATATTGGTCTGATCAGCCATAGTTAAGACACTGAAACTTGATTCTAGCATAGTGATGTTATTTTGGGACTCTTTGAGAATACACAACAACCTACCAACCATAATTTTAAGACTTTATAAATTTAAGATTTTATTTTCCCCATTAAATATTATCATAGATTTTATTGAAAGTTTTACCTGGTAAAGGTCATTTTTGGATCCTAAGTTTTTCTGGCAATGTATTAAATACTCCTCCTAATTTATGGAGCTTTTTGTGATAATACAATTGCTAGATCTTCTAAGCATCCTCCTCAATTATCTACATTTAACACTCCAACTAAGACAGTAGACTTGGGAAATCATAAATATCAAATTAACTCTTACACTCCCTAAAAATAAAGGAACTTAAGGTATTTAAAAAGTCAGAATATTACAGAGCATTTTACAGTGTCTAGTACCATAAAAACATGGAAAAATGACACTAGCACTTAAGTTGTGCAGTCATAGAATTAAATTGGATTTTAGCCTCTTAGTGGTTCTCAACCTTCCTAATGCTGCGACCCTTTAATACTCGCCTGGAGATGGATAGAGGAGCGGTATCTCAGTTCCTAAGACCATCAGAAATATGTGTTTTCCAATGGTCTTAGATGACCCTGTTCAACCCCCAAAAGGGTTGTGACCCACAGGTTGAGAACCGCTGCTATTAGTTATCACTTGGTGGAATTCAAATGACAATTGCTTTAACACAGAGTCTGAAAGGAAGCATAGCTATCAGTCATCATCTAGTCTGATTTTACATGGAAGAAATTCCTATCACATATTCAACAAGTCTTTGCCTGAAGACCTCCAAAGAGGGGAAAACCATCACCTTTTAAGACAGCCAATTCCACTTTTGGACAGCTTAGATTATTAGGAAGCTTTTCTTGATACCCACTTTAAATTTACCTCATTAGAACTACCACCCATTGTTTTCTTCAGTTCCGTGGAGCTGAATGGAAGAAGGCAATCTGTCCTCCCTATGAAAGCTCTAGAATGCTAGAATACAGCTCTAAGTCATCTTTTCTCCAGAGTAAAAATGCTCACTTCCTTTAACTGTTCCTTATATATTATGGACTTAATGCCCTTAACTGTCCTGGTTGCCCTCCTCTAGACACTCTTCAGTTTAATTAACAAATAAAACACGGAACTTAGAACTGAACACAGTACTCTAGATGAGATCTGATGAGAGCATAACCTAGCAAAACAATCTTTATTCCTGGAAACTAAATCCCTCTTAATGCAACCCAAGGTCATGTTTGCTTTTTGGGGTGCCGCGACACACTGATAGTGACTCAGGGTGAGTTTGAAACCCACTAAGTCCTGGAGATCTTTTGCAGAACAACTCCTGCTTAACGTTGTTTCCCTCATCTCATACCTTGAAATTAGCCTGTTGGACCCAAGTAAAATACTTTACATTTTTCCCTATGGAATTTCTTCATGTAAGAGTTACCCCATACTCTAGAACAGGAATTCTTTACACCTTTGTATCACAGAATCCTTTTGGCAGTATTTGTTAAAGCTAGGGGTTTGTGGTCAGAATGATGTTTTTAAACATAGATAGATAGATAGACAGATAGACAAACAGATAGATATAGAGATCATTGCAAAGGAAACCAAATATATGATAACAGTTAGATTGTTGTGTTTTTTTTAAAATAAAAACAAGTTCATTGGCATTAGGTTAAGAGCCCTGAACTAGACTTTTGGATTCTGCCTCTGTCATCCAGGATATTAACTATCCCTCTGAGTTTTGGGTCATCTTCAGATTTGACCTGCATATAATATAATATACCTTAATCCAAGTCTTTGATAAAAATGTTAAACAGTACCTGCCCAAGCACAGGTCCTTAGGATATGCCACTGGAAAACCTCTTCCATGTTGACATTAAACCTTTAACTATAATTCTAAGTCCAGTCGTCCATCAATTTCTGAATTCATCTGATTGTATTATTGTCTAAGACGTATCTCTCCATCTTCTCTACAAGAATACCAAAAGATACCTTATGAATAGATTCACTAAAAATCTAAGTATGCACACAGTATTGCTCTCATATACTTCTTTAGTCATCCTGTTTGAAGGGGAAAAGAAGGCAATCTTTTCACATTACTGTTCATGACAAAGTCACAAATCTCTTTCTAATCATTACTACCATTTCTAGATATTCTCCAACTATCTTAATAATTTGTTCTGAAATATTTCCAGTCAAGCTCACTGACCACTGAAGTTTGCCTCTTCTCTTTTTAGAAAATCTGGGCAACATGTGCCCTTCTCTAAACTTGTGGTTTTCCTCCAATATCCCATAATACTTCAAAAATCACAAAGAGTGATTCAACAATCACATTTGCTATTTCTTTTCAGAAAGCAAGGATTCTTGACTAAGGGGTCCTGAATTCATCATGAGCGTGTAGGGGCCCTCTTACTGTCTCCTTATTTGCTTTGGGAATCAATTCCCTAGTAGTCATTTTTGTTCCATTATCTTCAGTGTAAATGTTATTTTCCTTTTGCTGAAAAAACTGAAACAAAACAGGAATTGAGCAGATCTCCTTAAATATGTCACCCAAGAATCAATTAGGCAACAATATGTATTTATTGGAAGTATGGAGAAGCACATTGTACCTACCATCTCCTGCCACTCTCTGAAAATTAATAACCCCAATTGCCACAAGCTAGATGTGGTTTGCTCTGCTGATCCAGTTGCTTTTGCTCTCTAATCACCCCTCCCCTGCTGCTTTCATTCCCATTTAGGAAAAAAATAAAACTATCATTTTAGTCTTTCCATGCTTTCTTTGCAAGAACTGTCAATTACATGCTTAATCCCTATGTGAGTAGAAATCAGAGAGAACACACAGGGTTCATAGGTTATATAAATTCTTGCCAGAGGTTTATGACTATAGTCACAGTTTAAATCAAATCACTGGAAAATGGTAAATAGTTTTCTGGTAGAGGGTGACATAATGGGGAAATGTAGTGATTTTCCAGAATCAGGTCAATGCTTCTTTTGATGGTCTACTGTTAGAGATTTGAATGGGTTCACTAAGAAGCAATACTAGTCACACTGAATATAGATGGGAAGCGTAGGATATGAGTAGGGAATCTTTACCACACTAGGAATGAGTTTTTACATAAGAAGAATGACTTAGACTTTTTATTGTTGCCATCACAATCAGAAAAGAAAGAATTTTTATTTATAAAATACATGCTAGTTACTTTATTAGCTTCTTCATAGTAGCCATGAACATTAATAGCACTTTTATTTTACTAAAAGGAGAAATTAAGTCAAAAAGAAATTAGGTAACATATCTAGGATCACATAACTCATATTAGAATATTTTTCCTAAAATTTATCATTAATAACAAAATGATATCACTGGGAAAAATTGACATGTACTAAGACATGAAAATTAATTCTTATCCATTGTAATTGTTATTAATTACTTTTCTTCCAGAAAACTAAAAATATATTTTGAATATAAGCAAGTATAAATCTTATTAATTATTTAAGAAGTACTATTACTCTAGTATATATTTAACAAATACTGTTACTATTATTCTTTTCTTTTTGCTTTTTTTTTTGGAGGGAGGAAGACAGGACAATTGGGGTTAAGTGATTTGCCCAAGGTCACATGGCTAATAAGTGTTAAGTGTCTGAGGTCTGACTCCAGGGCTGTTGCTCCATTCACTGTGCCACCTAGTTCCCCCTGTTACTAGTATTCTTGCATTTAATGTAAGGGAACTTCATTCTATTTATTTTAGTATGTCTTATTATATCAAACTAAAAACTAAAAATGACTTTAGCCTCTCATAACACTAATCTATCAATTAAATATCATATAAGAAATAAAATGAATAAACTTCCTTTACAATCAAAGATGTTGAGATTTCTAATTATAACTGAAAAATTAAGTTAGTATAATGGTTTCTCCAATCCTTTACACATAAGCAACATGTAGAATTACATATGAATTATACCATATATAACATAATTTTTCCCTCTTTATAAAAAAATGCTTTCCTAAACATATTCTCTACAAAAAAATTAACCCTTGAACTTCATTAAAGTTGTAACAGTAGACATCTCCTAAATTTATCAATGATCAAACAACACCAAAACAATCAGTTTATAGAAGGAAAAAAAAGAATTTCAACTAAACAATGTATCTGTTAACATGTAGATAAAAATAATAATAATTAAATAAAAATAAAGCAAACAAGTCACGCCACTTCGCTGTTTGAATGAATGTTTCTCTTCTGTTTAAATCTTTTTATGCAAAAAAATCTATGGATATGTAACATTTATATTATCCTCTTCATTTCAAAAGATATTATTTCCTTCACTCTCCTATCCAGAGAACTAAGCCCTATGAGAAAGAACATAAAAGAGGGGATTTTTAAAAAAGAAATTCAAGAAAAACAGTTTAGCAAAACTAATCAACATAGCAAATGATTGTATAACTACACACAATGATTTTCAATTGCTGTCCCACCCTATTCTAAAAGGAGAGAGGGAGGAAAATTTCTTCCTCTCTTTTTTAAAGCAAAGTTTGATCATTTTAATTCTGCAATTTAACTTCTCACTTTTTAACTCATTTCCATCTACCTTCTCATTTCCAAACATGCTTCTCCAAAATTTACAGATATGTCACTGATTAAAGAGATGGGAAATACTCAAAAATCACAAATAGGTACCACTAGCAATTCAGGGCATTTATTATATTTACTTTTTTTTCCCTTCTCTATTCAGTGGGAAATCTAAAAAATATCTTGATGATAGATTTATTTTCTTAGTCTTTCATTTTTCAATCAGTTTTATTGGCCAAATTAATCATTGGTTTTATACCTACTTTTAGCTCTTTCCTCATTTTATACATATGAATTTTTCTTTTGTAACACAGTTCAATATTAGAAAACAATACTTGATTATCCATAGATAATATCAATCATACTTTGAAAATTAGTGAACACTACAATAAGAGTAATCTGTTTAAATGCATTCACAAAAAAGTGATGCAGGACCAATCTTTTCTAAATTCTAATATACAGACCTCAAAATGTCACTGCGTTCAAAAATATTGTGACTATATTGAAGGTATACTTTACCGAATTTCTATACGTTCATTCATTTGTTTAACAGGCACTTAAAAAATATCAAGTATGAGTCAGGCATTTTGCTAAGCACTGAAGATACAAAAAACAAAAAGAAGAAAAGAAAGAAGAGAGTAGAATGACTTTAGTAACAGTGAAGTAGAAGTGGAGGCATTTGTCTATAATGATGGGGGGCAATAAGAAGAAAAAGGAGAAGAAAAGTAGTTGGGTGAAGGCTTAGGAGAAAAGCTACAAGAAATGTGGGGAATCAATGAGAGATGTAAGAAAGAATGGGCATACAAAACTAAGGATCCTATGAGGGCTAAATAATCATAAATCTTTAGTGAACCTGGTCATTTTGTGACAAATTTTCTGTAGAAGAGTATGGAAATACTCAATAATTAGGAGCCCCTCCCTGTTGTCTGACAAGAAGAGAAAGAGATCCTTTACTCTTGAAGTAAGCTTTAGACTTACAACATAAGATGAAAAAAGGAGCATTCTCCTCCCCACAACTGTCAGAAGCCAGACCAAGGAAGCTATGTGGACATAGACTCAATTCAACAAGTATTTAGTAAGGGCCCCTTACATGCCAGTTACTGGACTATATGCTGGGCAGAGTCAAAACACTTCTGCACCTCAATAAGCAAATATTCCATTGAAGAAAAACAACGTGAATGCGAATAACTCTCTCTCTCTCTCTCTTTTTCTTTGTCTCTGTCTATACACACACACACACACACACACACACACACACGTATACATACACATATAGATATGTATATAGATATAGATGGTATGAATATGCATGTATTATATATGTGCATGTTTATCTATTTTATATATCATATATGTATGTATTTATCTATTTTTATATATCATATCTGTGTGTATTTATCTATTTCTATCTATCTATCAATCTACATATTTTTTTAGAGGGATTCCATAAGGAAGAGTAGAAGAAATAGACATTCCTGGCACAGGACACAAGCTGTGCTAAAGCATAGGACAAGAGGTAGAGGGGTATGCATAACAAACAGTAAATAGGTCAGCTTTGTTGGAACAAAAATATATGAAAGAAAGGAATGTCCAATAATCCTAAAAAAAAAAAAAGTAGGCAGGCACCAGATCATAAAGACATTAAATGTTCAATTTTTTTTTTTTTGTAATTTGTCCGATAAGCGATCAGAAGCCACAGATGCATCTTCAAAGGGCAGTGACTTGGTCAGACTTTTTCATTTTTTTATGAAGTCAGTTTAGATGCCCTTAGAAGTGTACTAAAATCTTGAGAAAGTTCCATGAATACAAATTTGTCGGAACAGAGTTAAAGTTTTTCTAACTGTCTACAGTAGAAACATTTAATCAGGCCAGACTCTTCTCTTCGAATATATACTACATATCTTCATTTTAGGACTCAACCAGGAACCTATAATGTAGAGTTAAGTATATGCAACCTACTCTTTGGAAAGTTCTTCCAATTCAATGGCCTATGATCATCATTTAGGGTCCTGAGATAGTTGTACAGTAAACTACACAGCAAATATTCAAGAAGACCTCAAAACATTTTTGGACTGTTCTGAAGAATCAACATGGTACTTTTGTCATTATTAATGTTGCTTTGTCATTATTCATGAAAAACAGTTCAGTCCTTTTCAGTCATGTCTGAATCTTCGTGACCCCATTGGGGTTTTCTTGGCAAAGATATCGGAGTGATTTGCCATTTCCTTCTCCAGCTCATTTTACAGATGAGGAAACTATGGCAAACGGGGGTAAGTGACTGGTCCAGCATCACACAGCCAGGGTCTTGAAGCCACATTTGAACTCAGGAAGAAGAGTCTTCCTGACTCCAAGCCAGTACTCTATAGCACCACCTAGAAGCCTTCAATATAATGTTGTAGAATGACAACAGGGCTATAGAAGAAATATCAATTATATATCTTCATCAGATATATGGAATTAAAATCAATCACTGATTTTTTGTTACAATAGCAGCTCACTGTTCTACAAAGTTTCAATTAATTAAAACACTGAAAGTGGAATTAAAAAGTCTAGTATATGTTTGAGGAAAGTGGCATTACTACAGTGGAGCAGCAATCTCTGGGACAAATTAAAAGTCTTTAGTATGATTATTCATTAAGACCTCTACCTATCAAATATGACATATCTATCTTATTGAGAGGTTCTAAACATCATCTACAAGAGGCTCTTAACATTAAATGACAAGACAGTGAGATCCTGAAGGCAAGTACACTAAAATTATGCTCTCTGATATGCAATGGATGAAAATAAGGTGATCCATACAGCTACTATATGGTTACTTGCAGTGGGGAAACCAAAAATAGAATGACAATATTACCCTTAATGACTTGATAAAGACACTATTTGAAAAAAAAAATGTGGCAAGTCTTTCTCTTCCCACCTGGCTGCCCTCCTAGAATTCATGATCCAGAAATTCATCATTCTGCAAAATGAAATCAACTTTAAAACTCTCACTTCAGTACCACTTGCTCCCAAGTTCCCACCCAGAAGAAGATTTTAGCAGAGTAACTTTAAAATAAAGGAGAGCAATTGTCATAGGTTTGGGGTTTGCAGAGTTAAAAGGCATTTCCACAACAAATAAACCAGAAGGTGAGCTAGAATTATGTCCACTAAGTTTGAAGCATGTCCACCATTCAGCAGTTGTTAGAGGTTCCCACTGTTGCAACTTAGATGATGCATGGAAGGAAAAGCACAGTTGTGGGACAGGCTGAAAGTTACCTTCCAGGCAGCTTTGCTTGATGTTAAATTAGGCTCTTACCCAGAAATCCTTGGGATGGCTTAATCATCCTAATTAACCAGTTTAGGGGATAGTGTGACACTGATAAGGTTATTGCTGCTATTATCTCTGAACCTTAACTCCTTTCTCATGACACTCTAAAAACTAACTGAAGCACAGAGATTCAATGATTCTATGGCTAGATACTTATCTACAGCCTTCTAACCTTAGAAATTCTATCCCTTTAATTTCTGGCATTCCTCCTGCAACTGATTCTTTGTGCCAAAGAGACCTTTCTGGGTCAGACAAAAAAAAAGCATCTTGGTGTAGTGCAAAGGTAACCAAAGTGCTGTCTAGGTAGTTCCTGAGACCATTTCAGGGGGTTCACAAGGTCAAAATTATTTTCATAACAATACTAAGACATTTCAATTTCTAACAGTAAATATAATAGATATAACTCACTTAAATAAAAGGTATCTTAGAAATTTTAAATAATTTTAAGAATTTAAAGGAATCTTGAGATCAACAAGTCTAAAAACTACTGGAATAATAGAAAGAAGCCTGAAATCAGAAAACATGGTTTCAAATCCAATTTCTAATACTGACTGGTTGGATGACTTTGGGAAAAAGTTTCTTCACTTCTCTGGTCTTTGGGATCTTGATTTGTAAACATGTATTCCAGCTCCAGTTCTATCAACCTGGCATAAATTGTTCTTGTGATCCAAGAAGACACTGAGGTTGGGTGAAAACTAGTCCCTATCTATTTATAAATGGAAAGTCAGAGAACAAAGTGGTCTCATCTGATCAAGTTTCACAGGATGGTGGTCCATGATAATTGGCTTGAGATTAGATTATTTTGTATCTTGGCAGTATTTTCTGAAACTTCCTGTCTCTCCTATATTAAAACAAAGAGGGCAAAAGAGAAAGCAGCTCCTTTGAAATATATTTTAGCATATAATTAATTTTCATTCTAAAAATGACATTGCTTTCAAGCAAATTTTATATTTTTTGACATATAACTCTTCTTCTATTTGATTTAGGAATCATAGAAATGCAGGACAAGAAGAAACCTGGAGGAACTACATGTCTGTTCTCATCTTTGCCTTTTTTTGAAGCATGAGAACTATTGAAAAATTCCTCTAGACATCTGAGAAACTATTCTCCAATCATCCCAAAGAAAATTTGCTAACCTCCCCCAGTACACCTTTCCAAAATCCAATAAACAAAATGCTTAAGAAATCTTTCCTAGAACTAATGAAATTCCTTATAATTTGTGGCTGGTTACTGTATGGAAACAATGAAACAAAGGTCAAAGGTTCAATTCTCCTAAGGGTGAGTTAATTTTCACTTGTTCTATATAGACCTCTTGTTCACAAATGAGACTAGGTTACTGAATATGGCCATATTAGCATAAAAGTACTATTGGAAAAAAAAACTTTCAGAATGTGGGTTACTGGTTGTGGGTCAGCAATATGATTTTTATAGGAAATAGTATATTTTTATTTTAAATCCCTCAGGCTATAGTTTAAGCCCAATTCCTCTCATTCTTACAGAATGGGGACAGCAGTTCAATCACTTAAGTTTCCTAGCATTCACTTATCAGGCTCAACATTTACATTCTTTACCAATTTCTTCACTATTCTTTATTTTATCAAAATTATATTCTGATTTTTTAATGATTAACTCACGTCCCTCTGAATCCTCTTCAAGGTGAAAATCTATAGGAGCTAGTTTTCTTTAAAAAAAAAAAGGCACAATGGTGCCACAAACTTTCTACTTATTCATTTTACAATGATTTTATTACAAGAACTTTGAATAGGAGAGTTGCTTTGAAGATAATTCTTAAAGAATAATGATACCATCTGAATGATCTAGGTATACAGGCTGATACTGTAAACAATCTGGGGAAGCAAGGAATAGTTTACCTGTCAGATTTATGGAGTAGGGAAGACTTTGTGACCAAAGAAGAATTAGACAGCATTATAAAATGAAAAATAGATAATCTTGATTACATTAAATTGAAAAATTTCTGTACAAACAAAGCCAATGTAACGAAGATTAAGAGGGAAGTGGGAAATTAAGAAATAATTTTTACATTCAGTGTCTCTGATAAAGGCCTCATTTCTAAAATATACAGGGAACTGAGTCAAATCTATAAGAATACAAGTCATTCCCCAATTGATAAATGGTCAAAGGATATGAACAGGCAATTTTCAGAGGTAGAAATTAAAGACACCTGTAAGCATATGAAAAAATGCTCTAAATCACTGTTGATTTGAGAAATGCAAATAAAAACAAATTTGAGGTACCACATCTTACCAGTCAGATTGGCTAAGAAGACAAAACAGCAAAATGACAAATGCTGGAGAGGATGTGGAAAAATTGGAACACTAATGCATTGTTAGTGGAGTTGTGAACTGATTCAACCATTCTGTAGAGCAATCTGGAACTATGCCCAAAGGGCTATAAATAATTGCATACCCTTTGACCCAGTAATAGCATTTCTAGGATTGTATCCCAAAGAGATCATAGAAGTGGGAGGAAGACCCATATATACAAAAATATTTACTGCAGCTCTCTTTGTTGTGGCAAAAAACTGGAAATTAAGGGGATGCCCATCAATTGGGGAAGGGCTAAACAAGTTGTGGTATATGAATGTAATGGAATACTATTGTGCTATAATAAATGAGAAGCAGATGGATTTCATATTTACCTGGAGAGGCTTATACAAACTGATGCTAAGTGAGAAGAGCAGAACCAGGAGAAATTTGTGCACAATGACAGACATAAAATATGTATGACAAACAACTTTGATAAACTGGACTTTTCTCAGCAACACAAGGCTATAAGACAATTCTAAAAGTCTCAGTACGGAAGGAGATGTCTACATTCAGAGAAAAATCCAGAATGAACAGAGTTTAAATGGAGACTGAAGCAAACTACACGCTCTCTTTCTTTTCTATGTTTGGTTTTGTTTCCTCTTTCCCATTGTTTATTCCATCAGTTACAACCCTTCTATACAACCAGACTAATGTCCAATGTGAAAGTATTTGCAGATCCTGTACTTGATTGCAAGCCACCATGGGGAGGGGGAGGGGAGCAAATTTGAAACTCAAGGGATTGTGGAACTGAATCTTGTAAACTAAAAGTAAACAAATCATTTTTTAAAAAAAGAATAATGATACTCTACTCAATTATAGTACTTAATACTTAATACTCTACTCAAAAAAATACTCTTTTAATCTATGTTTAAATCTTATGTTTCAGTTTCAAATCAATTTAAATAGGGCACCCATTTTATCTCACCTTCCTCTACAACATTCAAAGTTCAGAGATCAGGTTGTATAGTTGCTTTTTCTATTTTCACCAGTACACTTTTAAAAAGTTTCCTTACAACATCTGCTCCTGAGTAATGTTTTTCAGGCTACATGAATTTTACTCTGAATATTGTGATTGCCAGCAGTAACTGAGCCAGTCCTAGCTTGACAGAGTCTATTAGTTGAAAAATTGTCATTGGGGTGAATAGTCACTTAGAAATCTAGAATTTTTGAACTAGAAAGGACATTAGAGATCACCTGACATGACAAGAATGCAATAAGAATCTGCTAGCAAAATAAATTCATGAATTGAAAACAAGATGAAAAGTTTTTTTTTCCCTCAACTCAGCTGCCAAAATATGACCAAAGTTCACCTCACAATTAGGAAATGAAGTAGATAAAGAATGAAAATCAAGGTTAGTACAAGAAGAAGGAAGTTTGTAAGCAACAAAGAAAAGGACAGGCCAACATGCAGGCTCTAACACCAGAGTTGAAATCCTGATTGTGATGAGGAAGGGTAGAAAGTATGGAGTAGTAGTGAGAAAACACACTTTTTTGTGTCTTCCTAGTCACTCACTATGAGTTCACTTTACTTAGCTCTTTACAATTCATGTAATAATAGGGCAGTCCATAAGGTAATGAATACCACATGGATAAATACCCTATTCTTCACACATGCAAGAAAGCTATTTTCCTACTGAGGTCAAAAGAAAAGATGGGCTAACATCTCTATAAACGCTGCCACATCTGTTCAACCTGTAGCCTCCTTATAAGACCATCCAGATGCTAAGGGAGCCTTTTGTATGCATTGCTCGTTTCCTTAAAATTATTATCTTCAGTGCCTAAAATTGATTCATTTTGAGTCAACAAAATTTTATTAAGCATCTACTATGTTCAAAAACTTTCTAGTGATATAAAAACAAATAAGTAAACAAAAAAAAACCCACAAAACCCTAAACAATTCCTGCCCTCAAGGATCTTATAATTGAAGAATAAAACATGTATGTAACTAAATACAAATCATAAACAAAGTAGTACAAAACAATTTCAAGATCAAGAAAGTGCTAATTACTTTAAGGATCAGAAGAGTTGGCACCTAAGCTATGCTTTGAAAGAAACCCCATGTCTTCCTTAAAACAGTACAGCTGTTAAATTGATATTCATTGCATATGTAAGAGGCACTGGGTGGGTGGAAATAAACAATGCACACACATAACCACAGAAAGATATTCAGTCTACAATATCTGGGCATCACTGACTTAGAAAATTCATGAACTTCAGTGAATGATTAGAAGAATGTAAAAGAATTTTCTATAAACCTAAAGTGATCAGCAGAAGAATTAGAGCTGATCAGCTAAATCACTACTGCCTTGGGGGGAAAAAAAATTACTCAAAACATTATCATCTTTGCTAGATGAAGTGTTTTTTTTTCCTAACTGGAAAGATATTACAGACATATGAGGAAAGAAAGAAAATGATCCTATTGTTAAACTAATGATGTAACTCTAGGTAGTCATTTACTTAGTTGCCTGCTCTATGTATTGGTTGCTGACATACATTCTTTCCAAGCTGTCACAATTTTTTAAAAGTCTGACAAAACACATAAAGTGAATTTAGACAGTTGAATTCTATGTTTTTATTCTCTTCACTTCTACACTAATAGCATGCTTTGCCAGTATCAAAGTCACATTGGATTAGTGTTACACTTTATTCATGATAATAAAATAAAAAATGAAAGCTACTAATGCAGAAAACAGGGCATATACATATATATATATATCTATATATACACCTACCTTTCAAAAAATGATTTCAGGATTTCTCATCATGTAACAACTGTGACTTTCCCTGAAAATGCAAGAAAGAACATTATATAATGGCAGAATTCAAAAGAAATGAACTGTTTTTATGCCTGCAAAAGAGAAATATTCCTTCTGATTACATAAATTCACATGATCTTGGCATCACAGATCATGTAAAACCTGAAAAATCAAACCAAATTAAGACTCAACTAACTTGTATTTCTACACTGGTAACATTTTAAGTGTTTTTTTCATTATCCTCTCAGATCTCAATTATGTAATTTTATAATAATCATTGCTTTGATGGCCTCTGATTTCATCATCAAGAGTACTCCTTCCAAAAATCATGTTGAAACTCCAATATCTTCTCATCCTGAGTAATTCTTGCACACATCACCATATTACTCCATTTCGAGGTCTATCAATGGGCTAGGATCCTTCCTCTTTTGACAACGTGGATACTAGAGGAACATATGAACCATTCACTGTTTTTCCCTTGCTTTCTCTATAGAACCAGCCCACCTTCTTTTCCTGTCATACCTCTGACATCACTTATGCTACTTCTCCTGTGCAAATATCCATTGCTAATATGGTACAGGCTACTCACATTGAATAGAAGGCTCTCTACTACCTTGTGAGTGGCCACCAACTTTTATTCTTCCAAGTATGTGGCATTCCATAACTTGTTTCCATAATGTCATTAGATTTTTAAAGGATGGGTCTTTGGTTTAAGGAGAAATATGGTTAAAAAAGAAACTGCACAAATTTCCCAAAGAAAATTGAGTCCACTCTTTTCCTCCTGTTCAATCCTGGATCTCAATCATCATTTTGGATAAATGTTTGCATAAAATTATTTTAAAAAGCAAGCTTCATAAATATAAGATAAGGGAAGTATAGTTAAGCAACAGTTCTGAAAAATATCTGGAGGGTTTAGTGAACTGATTCAGAAGTGTGATATGGCAGTCAGCAAAGGTAGTGGTATCTTAAACTGAACTGGGAGAGACATGGCTTTCAGGAATAGGGAGGTTACAGTTTCACCATGCTCTGCTTTCTTTAGATCTCATCTGGAATACTGTGTTTAGGTCTTCATGATTTATGAAACATATTGATAAATGGAACAGCATCCAGAGGAGGGTAACCAGAATGGTAAAGAGTTACAATCCATGACACATGAGGAGTGAAGAAATGGCATGGATTTATGCTAAAAAAAAGTCTCAGAGGGGACATGATAGCTTGTTCTTATTCAATTGTTCAATCACATCTAACTCTTCATGACCTCATATAGGGTATTCTTAGCAAAGATACTAGAGTGATTTGCTATTCCTTTCTCCAGAAGATCAAAGCAAACACAAGTTAAGTGACTTGCCCAGGGTTACATAACTAGTAAGTGTCCGAGATCACATTTGAACTCAGATCTACCTGACTCCAGGCCCAGTGCTCTATCCATTGAATCACTGAAACTTCCTCCTGTGTATTTATGAAACATACCGATAAAAGAATAGCATCCAGAGGAGAACAACCAAGATGTTAGAGGATTTAAAATTCATAATATATGAGGATCAGTTGAAGAAATGGCACGTGTTTAGCCTGGAAAAAATAAAGAAGTCTCAGAAGGACATGATACCTACATTCAACTATTTGATGGGCTGTCATATCAAGGAGGAATAAACTTGTTCTGAGTATCCCCATAGGGTCAAACTAGGCACAACAAGAACATCCAGAGAAGCAAATTTAAGTCTTATGTCAGGAAAACTTCCTGACAATCAGAGTTATCAAAAAGTAGAATGGACTGCCCTAAAAAGGTAGTGGGTTCCCTTTCCTTGAAGGTTTTCAGGAATAGGTTAGATGACCCTGGATGTGTTGGATATGTGCTACAGGGGATTCTTTTTGCATAAAGGTGAAACTAGATGGCTGATGGAGTCCCTTCCTACTCTCCATTGACCCACAATGTTTGTCCAAGTTATGTGTACCCATGGAACAACTCTATGAATTTTTATTCAATAACATATCATTATCTGAACAAAGTACATTCTTCATTGGCTCATTTATCCCCCTGTATGACTAGTTAAGTCAAACTTATTTGAGTGATTATAGATCTCATCTGGAAAACTAAATAATCTTCTGGGGCTTGATGCAACCATTACAATGTCTTTACAAAGAGGATAGAAAATGAAAACAGTTAATGTTGGAGGATCTATGGGAAGATCATTCACATTTAATATACTGTTGGTGATTCTGTGAATTGGTCAGACTCTAATCATTCTTGAAAGAAATTTGGAATTATGCAACTGATATATTGTCATTAAAAACAAGAAGGGCTGGCACACTTCATTATCTACCCAGTGTTTCTCCTCCATGACAATGGTAAATACTTTGAGTGAGCAGATGGCTCCCTGTTTATGGCTTATTTAATGTTAATAATGAGATCAAAGAAATTACATTAATTATTTACTTTTATTTTTACAAATGCAGATAGTGACAGAGAGAGTTATTAAGGGGTTCTTTATGATCTCAAAAGAATGGAGTGAATCCATAGTAAAACTCACACAAAGTCTTTGAGCTCCCATCTTGCTCTAAACCTGTTTCCTCTGAAATTTTTATTTTCAAGGACAATAAAGTTTGTTGCCATGAGATTTTCTTGAGATAAGGCTTTTGTGATCAAAGTCAAATCAAAATAGTTTTCCATTGATTTTGTTCTACTTTTAATAAATACAATAGTGTTTTAAATATAGATAGCCTGCTCCCAAATATTGGTCATGCTCTGAAAATGAGTTTGAAAGCAAACTAAAAACATACAATAGCAGCATAATTACCTCCTCTCCCCCATATGATCTCCTTCTGAAAGAGGAAGCCTAAGGTATTTAATTCACATAAGATAAAAGTGGAAGAAGAAAAATCACACCTTCCAGCACTACATACTCAGTGGCAATTAGGCCACAAGCCCTACTTATCACCATATACACACCAAGATGCCCATAAAGGGAAATAAACACTACATCACCAAAGCTATAAGTCTTGACACTTGCCCACTCTACCTTTCCTAGAACCCCTGGAACACACTTTCACCAAAACCACTGCCTACCATGCTACCACTCTCCCAACATCCAGACCACTTCCTAACCCTTCAAAACCACATAAGCTAGGGAATGCTCTGAGAATTTCTGGATGACTCCCAATAACCTCCAGGAAACTATAACTACTCACTCCAACTCTCATAAGAGTAGAAGATGGGAAGAATTTTAACAGAAGGGACAATAACTGCATCTGTCCTCCACTTTCAGGCCCAGAGAATGCTCATCTTATTAAAAAAAAAATTCATCCTATAATGCTGACCAGACCAATGTCTACCCTTTCCTCATCTCATTAGAGTGAGCAGAGGGCAACTCTAACTCTATGAATACCTCAAAGAGGAAACTTCCTAAACCAAACGAAACTCAAAAGATCAGTATTCTAATCCCTTCCTTTCTTGGAGCTTCAGTGTCCTTATTTGTAAAATGACGACCTCTAGGAACCCTTCTAGCTCTAAATCTGTGATCTCATCATAACTTGCAAGGATCACTATCAAGGGAACTTGACATTTCTGCTATACTGGTGCCACACTGCATGGGAGACACTGGCAAGTGGGATCCAGATCCTATCCCTATACACATATAAAGAGGCTCTCCACCAGAAGAAGTCTGTGTCATCAATAAGGGCTCCCAAAAAATCAACCCTGTATTTAATCCTTTAATTTGCATCTGTCAAGCTATACATAGTCCCATATGAATTACTTCCTCTCCCTCCATGTTGCTGCTCTCATAAAACCCAGATCAGTCTCCAACAGCTATAGTTATTGAAGCTATGAGACTGTGTATGGCCTGTTCAGTGAAAGTTAAAGCAGTTAAGTGAAGGGTGTAGTGTGGGAATCCTTAGGGCCAAATAGCTTCCTGTGGAGTGTGTGTGTGGGGGGGTGTATACACATATATGTATTGTGTTATAGTTATTCATCTGGGTATTATATTAATAAATCACACATGTGTATATATGTATCATATATGTTATATTTATGCAAATTTGTATATGTGTATGAATATATGCTATGTATGCATTCACATGTGTGTAGATGCCATATATGTTCTCTATGTACGTGTTCTTTCTATCTGTCTCTCTCTCTTTCTCTCTCTCTCTCTCTCTCACACACACACACACACACACACACACACACACATACACACACACACACACACAAAATCTGATTTTATGGCCTGTTCCTAAGAGACCTAAATGCTCCCTGAAAAATTCCCATTACTTACTCTTCCCTTGCATCTATCTGTGTGGGCATGACACAGGGAGAAAATCCCCCCATGAAAAGGGCGACAACACAGAAACCCTGCCTTCCCCTCTTACCTCTGTAAACATCTCTAGCTCCTGAAAGGCATATGGTAAAAGATGACACAGACTATTTAACTCAGGTAATGATTTTATTTAAGTCAGCTTTGGCAGTGGGGGAGTATAGCCTATATGCAAAATGATATGGTAATGAACAAGGGTTTATTTACTGACTATATATGTCTTTTGTCTATGGAGCAGTCTGAACCAAGTCAGAGAAAAATCCTTAGAAATTTGGTTACCACATGATGTATCTTTTTGGCCAAAGTAACTCAAGAATACAATTTACTCAGGGTGACAAGGTGGCGCAGTGAACAGAACACTGGCCCTGGAGCCAGGAGGACCTGAGTTCAAATGTGACCTCACACACTTAACACTTACTAGGCATGTGACCTTGGGCAAGTCACTTAACCCCAAGTGCCCTCCAAAAAAAAAAAAAGGAATACAATTTACTAAGATTTTGAAGGATAGTGACCTTTGTTCCTGAAGGTAATATGAAATAATGAAATAATAGATAACTTGAAGATTGAAGAACAGTCATGAAATTAAAATGTTATATTACTGATTTTAGATAAATGATTAATTTTACCTGTCTATTCAAAATGACTGACTATTGTATATGGCCTTATCAATAGTTTAACTTTACATGGCAAACTTCAAATAAAAATGCACTTATCATGCAAGTATACATAGAATGTTGGCAGCCAAACAGTAAAAATGCTACTGAATTGAATACATGATTAGAGTCCTAATTTTTTTTTGTCACTGATAGGCTCCTGAGTTTAGAATCTAGAAAATCATTTTAAGTTGTCAGTCTTGATTTCTTCACGGTACATTAGGGATAATGATGTGTAGATTAAGGAACAATAACAAAATTTTCCAAAATTATAAAAGCCAGATATGTTATGGAGTTGCCTATGCAAAACTGAAAATGGAGTGCACTCAAGGAAGGAGTCAACAATAGACATTCTCCTTCACCTTGCAGTTTGTTTGGATGTCTCCTTTCAAGGTAACCAGAATATTTCCTAAACATTAAATAACTATGTGATGTCCCCTAGATAAACCTGTATCTGAGTCTCCTCCAATACAGGTCTCAGTAGTTACAGTGATAAGAAAGTATACAGTTGTCCCCCATATGATTCTAAAATAGTTAAGTTATATCAAAAAATAAAATAAAATAGTATAGAATAGTTATGGACCAAGCCAGGAGCAAATTCTGATCATTAGTAACAGTATGGGGGAAAAATCTACTACTAGTGGCAAAAAAAGAAAAGGTTTATCTGTATGGCATATAAGTCAGAATCCACATGTTTAGTTTAATGAAAACTTCGAACATAGAAATAAATGTTCTTCCTTCCAGTTCAGAGCCAATTATCAGATATATCATGCGTGTTGAATTCTATGAGGTTTTTTTTTCTGATTTATCTAGCTCCCCACAAAAAGAGGAAAGGGAGAACTGGGGATGGAAAAAGCCACAGCAGGAAGAGAGTAGACCTATATGGCTAATGTAGCTCAAAACCCACATTGACGGTTAAATAATAGTCCATGATATGTTGAAACTACTGCTACCACATCCATCTAAAAGTTAATTGTTACAAATGTGTGTTGAATTAGTATAGAGAAAAATGGTAACAAGAGGAAAAATAAATAAATTTATTATACAGCATCACATTTTCATCTTACTGTTTGTATCAGTCATTAGAACTAGTTGATTAATTAGTAATTAGCCATTAGGAAGGAGCCAAATGGAGAATGGATTCCATGCAGTTATTCAGCTAACGTTTAGCAACATATGCTAAGCAGTAGGAGGGAAAATCAAGAGGTCATATGAGGCTGGGGCTTGACTTTCACAATAGCATTAAAAGAGGCACAAACTAAAACCATCTTCACAGTCTGGAATTTGGCTTATTGACCCTGCCAGACACCACTACTGTAAACTGGCCCTGGATAGAAAATAAAACACTAGATTTATTTCTTTACACTGGGAGAATCCTGTGTGTAAAGAAATGCCACAGACTACTCTGCCGCTGGGCCAGGAATGTAGGCAAGTGTGTATTAGTACGCTTGCATGTAATGCACAGATGGTACATGACAGCAAACCCAGCCACAGACTAGTGGAATGATGGTTAGAGAGCAAACATATTGTTATGTGTTTTGCTTTTTAAAGTTTTCTTGGCCTAAGATGTTAGGTAAGTTTCCTTTCCAATAAAGGAACAATGCCAAATGTTGGAAAGGAAATTTGCCTGATTTAATGGGCACAAACATAAAACCTGGAAAAGGGAGTATTATGGGAAAATCCAGAGCAATATGACCACTTCAGGCAGGCTTCCAAGTTTTTGCCTGAAGGGAACCAGGGTCAGAGAATAGAATTTCTGTGGGTAGTGATTATAAACATACTGCATAATGGATACCAGAGCTAATTAAGAACAATCATAAATGGAACTTGGTTTTTTTCACCTAAAAAGTCACAGGTCCATCTATCACATAAGTTGTGCAAATTTCCATCAACCTGCAGATTTACTCAAATCTTCTCCTTCCCACCTCCACCCATTTCTATACCTATCACCTTAGGAGGTATGCCATATTGGAGAGAAAATTAGGCTTTGCATAAGGAAATCCTAGGTTCAAATCACTCCACTACTAGGTGGTTAGGTAATCCTGAACAAGTTATTTACCTTCTAGGTATCTCCTGAAGCTATATAGGATTTATCTACAAAGTTACAAATAATTTGAGGTAAGTTGGAGGAAAGAGCTCCTACACCAGAAATTCCTTACACTGAGGAAATCAGATATTCTACATATTACTGTATAACCTTCAACTATTTTAGGTGAATAGCTACAAAGTTTGAAATATAACTTCATAAAGAAGCCACTATGTGTTATACCATTATATATGTTAATCAGCCAAGGAAGAGTCTAGGAATGAAGCCATCAGACTAAAGCTGTGAATTATATAATTTAAACCTAAAAATTATCTTATATATTATCTGGTCCAATCCCCTCATTCTCTAAACAAGGAAACTAAAGTCCATAGGGGGAAGTCATAGCAAAGTTGAGACCCAGATACTCTGACTTGGAATCCAATACACCTGCATGCCGATAATTGCAATGATCTTTTAAATAAAAACCCACCTATTTGTACCTTTTCCTTCCTCACCTATCCTCACTGGGGCTGTTCCTATTTCAAACAAATCAAACAGGACACTGTTTGAAAGTGCAATAATATCTTTTATGTATAAATTAGTCTGTACTAATACCTACTTATTGTCACCGTCAACAGTTGGTGACCATTTCTCAGTGACCATTCTCCCAATGGGCCCATTCAGACAAAATGATCAAGAATGTGGCATGCAGTTCATATAATTCCATCTCAAGAAAAACATAATAAAGCTATGTAAAACCCAGATTAATACAATCTAAATTATAAAAGCCATGGAGGAATTTATATTTTAAAAAAGACTAAAAAATTGAGTGATGCGAAAAGATGAAGGTTGAAAGGAATAAAGCTAAAGTTTACAAAATCCTAAGTATAAAAATTAACCATAACAGCAGAATTAAAGAGAGAATACTTCTTGAAATTAGAGGAAGGAACTAGAGGTGGGTTTAAAGAAATCACTACTTCGCTTCATGGGTAATAATTTATAGAACCTATTACTTATAACAACTAATAGGAAACTATAACTTTTTGTAGAAAATGTAAACAATTAAGTATAGTGTTATAGATTTGAAAATAAAGGATAAATTTAGATATATTCATGGATGACATCCCTATAATAAATTAGTAATTGCAATGAAAGATGAAAAAGTCAAATTTTTCAAGAAATGCCACAGAATGTCAATATCTTTCCCATAAATCCTCCCTTTGACCCACTGCTGGAGACAGATAAGTCTGATGTAGTAGGAAATAAAGTGTTCTTTACAAATCGATATTTATGTCCCATTACTCCACAAAAGATGCAGAATGGTGTTTTTTTGTAAGCACAAGTACAGTTCCTTCCACGTCTCAGTGAAGCAGCTAGGTGTTACAATGGATAAAGCTTTGGGCCTCAAGTCAGGAAGATCTGAGTATAAATCCAGCCTCAGCACTTACTAGCTCTGTGACTCTGGGCAAATCACTTAATATAAAAATAGGGATAATAATATCAGCTACTTCCCAGGTTTATTGTGAGGCTCAAATGAAATAAAATTTGTAAAGCCATTTGGCACAGACCTGGCACATTGTAAGTGCTCTATAAGTGCTAGAGATTAATATTATTAAATATTATTATAGTGTCTAATAGTATATGCAGCTTATGATAATTTCACATTTATAAGCCTTTCTATTATATTCTAATTTGACAGTTGCAAAGGAATGAAAGGATAGGAATGAGGCCTGGACCTGTCATTTCTTCATAGAAGGAAATACCAGGTAAGGAAATTCCCTCTTATCAATGCAGGTACATACTTTCTCTGCAGTGTATGTTGTTATCCAGTCATTTCAGTCATATTTCACAAAGAGTCTGACTCTCCATAACCCCACTCAGAGTTTTCTTGGTAAAGATACTAGAGTAGCTTGCCACCTTCTCCAGCTCATTTTACAGATCCAGAAACCAGGGCAAACAGGGTGAAGCGACTTGCCCAAGATCACACATCTAATGTCTGAGGTCAGATTTGAACTCAGGAAGATTAGTCTTCCAGACTCCAGGCCTGGTGTTGTATCCACTGCACCACCAAGCTGCCAACGACAATGTATAGTCAGAGAAATTGTCTAGAGCCTTGATGATTAAGTGACTAGTTCAGGTCAAATAGTCAGTATGTGTCACAGATAGGGCTTTAAATCAGGTCTTTCTCACTTTGAGACTGACTCTATTATGCCATGCTACCTTTCACAGATGACTTAAATTCTGTACAACTTTATACCACATGAGAAGTAGCTATTTTAACACTGGGTGATCTGGAAGTTCTTTTTTGATCTTTTGATGGATCTATAATCTTATCAATGTGTATCATCCCCTCTAGTGCAGTGGTTCTCAGTCTGTGGGTTATGTTCAATTTGTAACAATGAAAATATATCCTGCATATCAGATATTTACATTATGATTCATAACAGTAGCAAAATTACAGTTATGAAGTAGCAATGAAAATAATTTTGTGATTGGGGGTCACCACAACATGAGGAACTATATTAAAGGGTCGCAGCATTAAGAAGGTTGAGAACCACTGCTCTGGTAGAGTCTAGAAGCAATGCAGAATAAAATCATAGTCCTGAGTTGCACCCATCCATCTAATATAGATATCAAAATACCTTGTACATATCATCTTAGCCAGCTTTCTAGCCTCTCTATATGATGTGTTTATTTCCTGTCACATAAGACAAAATTAAGAATCAGTCTCTTGATAGCTACATCAGTAGGCTTTCAACTAAAACTCATAGCTTCCCAACATGCTATCAGTCTCAATGTGAAATGTATAAATTCCATGAAAAATCTTTATTTTTTATTTTAATTTTTAGAAATATGCTCAGGATCAAATTTTATATGCAGATGTATTGATATATTTTTTTAAAGTAGACCCATTTGAACTGAGGTAGAAAAATCCAGTGGGGGAAAAATGAGGAAAAACCAAATACAGATTGTGAATACTATCTATTTACACTTTCCAAGGAATAAATAATACCTCTTTGAAGTTGATGAAAACCTAGTAAAAATATTTACCCAGTAAACATCTTAATAAAATAAACTGTTATGAGTGTAGAGAAATCTATTTTAACAACTTCATACATGCCCACGAGAGGCAATAGACTCTCCACCCCCAGAACATTTGGTAATTTTTACACACAATATGTGCACAGTCTGGGATGCACCAAAGCACAAAATGAGGACTTAACGCTGGCATATTAACTATAAACACTAGATTCTTTGTTCTGCAGTTTTAGATTAAGCTTCTCCAATGATAATGTTCTTGATGCTGATCAGGGTCATATGTCAAAGTATCATGTTTGACTAAGGACTGCACTTAGATTAGTAGTTTTTAATATTACTACTTGCAAGGGCTTAAATAATCTATCCTGCTTATTCTTTGACACCAAAGCTCCTTGTGGAAGTCTCACATTTAGGTGAATTTCTCATTTATTTTTCCCTATTTTAGTTAATTATACTTTTAAAAATATATCTTGTCAGTAGATATTCTTGGATAAAATGATAAAATTATTGAATCAATTTAAATAGACTCTGGATCTTTTTCCCCCAAATAGGGATTTAACTGTGTATTAAAACTTGGCAGCAAACATATGCATTTATACTTAACACTTTTCAATAATTTAGAAAAAGAGTTAACATGCAGCTACGCTTCCCTCTGTTCTGTTCCAAATACACAATATTTCATTCCCCATCTCTGTGCCTTAACACTAGCTGTCCCCCGAGTCCAGAATGCTCTTTCTCTTAACCTCCAACCTGTCCCTCAGGTAGCGAATTCCTTTCCATCTAAGTTTCTCTTTCATACTGCAAACATCAGGGATTTTGTTGGGGCTTTGATGAGGTTCTTTTAACTTTCTTTGTATCTTGAGTACTTATTTTAATTTCTGGCATACAGTAGGCACTTAAAATGTGTATTTGTGTGTGTGTGTGTGTGTGTGTGTGTGTGTGTGTGTGTGTGTGTGTGTATTGGCTGACCCAGAACTGTGTCTTCAGTATTGTATATACTGCAAGTTCATTAAGCGCAGCAACTGTGTTTGCTTTTTCTCTGAATTGTTGGGGCTTAGCACAGTGCCTTGAGCATAACAAATGCTTGATACGTTTTTTTGATTGAATGATTACTTGAGAATAGCATAGTTGTAGTTATAGATAATAAGACTAATAATACTCTGTCTTTTCTTTTTCAATGGTATTTTTCAATTTGATCAATTTTCACAAGAGACTAAGATAGTGACTATTGGTTACCATTACGTTTCATGAATGAAGAACCTGAGTTGAAGGGCATTATTGGGAGTTAAAGCAGCACTGGCTTGAGAGTCAGAAAAACATGGACTCTAAGATGTTTACTGGCATGACTGCTCTGTAGTTTTATGACCTTAAACAAATTTATCAATATCTCTGGTCCTCAGCTTTCTAATCTGCCAAATGAAGGCAATGGACAAGATGGTGGACTTCCAAATCAAAACATCAGCATTTGCAGAACATTCCATGAAATTTAGTCCCCAGGTAAATGGGGACTTACCTATAAGAGTTAATGCTCTTATCTATAAGAGAGAGTTGTTATTATCCTGAAAATAAATATATCTTTCCATAAAACTATCATCATGAAGAAAAGTGATATAAGTTTAGTTCTGCATGTAAGAAATACCACCTTGGGCACATTAGTGGCATTAGAATGAATCATTTCCAGCCTCAAAAAAGATGATTGCCAAATTTCTGAGGACTTGTAAAAAGAAAAATCTTTGTACTTTTATGAAATTACATTCATTCAAAACAGTATATTCTGATAACACATTTATTTTTTATTGCACAGTAAATGTGTTGTACTGTCAAAATGCACAAGTTCCACATTGGATTCTTACCTTATGGCTATAAAAAAATACTGGAACTAAATTTTACAAAGTTTCTTAGGTAGAAACAACTTCTTATGAAACAATTTTTAAAAATTAACATTGTGTTTAATTAGGAAAAACAATTAATTTAGCTTATTTAACTATACTTTCATGTTTTACTTTACTTGGTCTCACTGTCCAAAAAGGTCAGAGTAAATTAGCTGCTTTACATTCTATGCTACATTTCCTTGAACTTCAATGTCCTGTACATATAGAGCATTCACCCATATTAGGGCTCTGATCTTGCTTTGAGATTCCGCCAAAGAATTTTTTTGTTATCACTACCTGATGTGCTCACTAGTCTACTGTTTGGTTATATCTTACAAAACTGGTCATTTTGGGTGAAATTGATTAGTCTGATTCCCTCTTAGATCTTCCATGAGTGACCAATTATTTAATTTAGCTTACTATTAAATAACCATTGTGTAATCATTATAGAGGCAGAAAATGAAAAATGTAATATCCTTTAATATGACTGTCTCCAGAATAGCGAGGACCCCATATCTGAAGCAAATATCAGTGTCTTGACCACAATTTGAATTCCATTCAACTCAACAAATATTAATTGAATACTTACTATGTGTTCAACCAAGGGAAATATAAAATGGACATGAAACACATTTATTATGTAGAGTGTTTAAGTTACAACTTCAGTTTAAGATATGTGTGCCCATTGTTTCATTAACTGTATATTAATATAATTTGAAAATACCAAACTAAAACATTATGTCTAATACATTATAAAGTCACAAATGTGGTGTGAGAGAAAGGTCTCAGATTGAATAGGATTTAGAGTTATAAAGACCTGGGTTCAAATCACTCTCAGTGTCTCTACACAACTCTATAAAACTAGAAACTGAAGAACTTTCTTAGCTACATAATTACCAGGAACCTCTTTACCAGGAGTTCCTATTATCAATGAAATGTGCATGAAACACATCTATTATGTAGAGTCTTTAAGTTACAATTCCAATTTAATTTGTGATATTTGTGTTCATTGTTTCATTAACTGCATATTAATATAATTTTAAAATATCAAGCTGATATACTATGTTTAATACATTACAAAGTAGCAAAAGTGATGTGAGAGGCAGGGTCCTATATTGAACAGGATTTAGAGTTAGAAAGACCTGAATTCAAATCATTTTCAGTGTCTGCAGTTTCTAGTCTATATCATTATCAGGAACTTCCTCACCAAGAGTTTCCCATTATCAATGAAATCATAGATATGAACCCAAAAAAGTTACAAAAGATATACAAAGGCTGTTGATATACAATGTTTAAGGATCAGGAATAGAGAATGGCTGAGGCTGTGATTTCAATGATATAGAGAAGTACCAGATGAGGAAACTGTCCACCAAAGCATGTGTGTCCATCCTGTGAAATTTAGTCTCCAGAACTGCCTAAATAACTCAGAGGTTAAGTCAATAAATAAATAAATATTTATTAAGCACATACTATGTGCCAGGCATTGTGATAAGCACTAGTGACACAAAAAGAGGCAAAAAGACAGTTCCTGTCTTCAAGGAGCTTACAATCTTGTGGATATTCCTAATGGATAACAATTCTTACAATCTAAGGGCCTTGCTTAGTCACAAAGCCAAAATATATGAAAGTCAGGATATGAACCCCACTCTTCTGGTCCCATGGCCAGTGCTCTATTCATTATACTACTGTGCCTCTTTTATATACAATATTTAAGCAAGCAGTCAAATAAATCAAAATAATCACCAATAAGTAGAAATAACCTAGTTGGTATTGCAGTGCAGCTACATGTTGGGGGGAGACAAAAAGAGATATTTGTGTTTAGGGTCTTCAGCTCTGAAATGTACTGTTTTCAATCTCAAGAATTTAACTAAAATTTTGTAAGTACATAGATTTCTTTCATGTCTGCCTTATCTAATTCTTTATAGATAAAATATGATAGGTCTGAAATTTTATGTTAGGGATTGATATGAGGAACTTAACTTGATATGGGGAACATATTTTATAAGCACACTAAATAAGGAAAATTAGTCTCCTGTATTCAGATAAAGAAATTAATATTGGTTTAGGTTTTGTTTGATGTGTGGTTAACCAGGAAAGTCACAAGTTCATTATTGGCCCAGTCAATTTCTGATGCGGTTTCTTCATACAATCCTGATGAATAGATGTTAAAGAAGAAAAAAAAACATCATAATTCATTCCAGAATCATGTGAAATTAAAAGTAAGATTTAACTTTGCAATTAACATGTTAAAAGTTTCAAAACTTGGAGATTCACTTTGGAAAGAAAAATGAAACATGAAATTCAAACAAGTCATACAGCGTCTAGAAAATTTTTTAAGAGATAACAAAAATAATAGTTTGTGGGTAATGTTTTCATTTCATATTACAGACAAACATTCAGAATATGCTATCAGCTACTGAAAAAGCCAAAATGTATACAATTTAGTTAAGTTATTCAAATTCACATTACATATAGAGGTATATCAGCAAATGCTTAGCTATCACCTGTCCGGTGGGGGTGGAAACTTTGGGCTTTAACTTGCATGAATATTTTCTTCAACACTTTCTTTAGTCTAGAGACAATAGGCAATATAATAAATCAAGCCCTGATTTGCTACATTTGGTTACCCCCAGCCCCAAGGTGTAAAGGTTCACACTGAAAATGTAATGATCAGCTGAGCTAATAGGAGCCAGTTCCAGCAGACCTCTGAATTTATGTCATGAAAATGTTGAATTCTAATGTGTGTGTACCTAAAAATAGATCATTGGTATTTTTAAAGTTTTAATTTAATTCTAGTATATAGCTGTTGGTTTAAAAACACAGCATTATTTTTGCAAATATACACAATAGGATAGCTGACATATATCTATAGGGCTTTGACATTTGAAAAACATGCTCATCACAAACCTATGAGGCATGTGGAACATAAGTATTCCTTTATTCATTTTACAGATGAGGAAACTATAGGGGCTAGCCCAGTATTCAACTGAGTCCAGATTCAAACTCAGGTTATTTTATTCCAATTTCAGGGTTCTTCCTATCCTACCAACTGTCTTTTACCCAATTATTAGAGGTCTTCTTTCTTGATCCTGTTCATATTACAGCCTCCACTATACCCAGGACATCCCTTTATACTGAAAAAGCAAGGGCAGATTCATCTATTACAAGAGAGAGATAGCTAACTTTAAAAAAGAGCATTAACTCTTATTAGCCCCCCCAAAATGGACCTGTCCAATCAAAGTATACCACCTTCCCTATTCCTACTCTGAAAGCCCCAGCAATGAACCCCGTCCAATCCAGAGATGCCTAGAAACCAATTTACCTCCAGACTAATTAAAATCTATACAAGCTTTGTTCTTTTGTTCCTTAGGGGAGTCTCCCTCCTCTGTGCAGACAGATCTCCCTTGCTAGAAAACTCAATAAACTCTCCTTGGCTCCTAAATCTATGGTTCTGAGTCTGATTTGTTTAAGCACTGACAATTTTACCCACAAGTATGAGGAGGGAGGAAATTTTTTTTTTAATATATCAAAAACTTGCACAAGTGATACAATTATTTAAATTAGTTTTCAGAAAAGAAAAATCAACAAATTAGTTTTCTGAAGAGAAAAATCAACAAATTAATTTGCTACATAGAGCCCAAAATGTTAATGCATTCTGCTTTTAACAATGTGTCTTGTCAATCCAAAAATTATTTTGACTTGTTGTTGACATTGTTATATAGACATATAAACCTAAAAATAAGGTTTATGGAGTAATATTGACTGTATTGCTTTTTTCCCAATAAACATTTGAATAAGTTAATTTTTCCAAAAAAATGTTCACCATTCTGCTTTATAAAACAACTGCATAACAGTTTATTTTCAAGACATGTAAACTATGTACAAGAAAAGCAGTGACTGGCAAAATATTTTCTCACTAGGATGCTTTCACTTATATAGATCATCAACTCATCTAAAACATGCAGGGGTAGAGAGAACTACTAAAAGCATATTATTTTGCTTAGAAAAGCATATTATTTTTGTTTAGAATTGGAGGTCAAAGAGACTTCACATTTATGAATTACTAATCAAATAAAAAAAAGAGTTGGTCAATAGCAAAATTCTCCACTTAAAGAAACTGATTTTAAGCTCGGTGAAGTATAGCTGTTTTAAACCTAAAATAACTAAAAATAATGAAACAAAAATCCATGTGGAAAATTGTATAGACAAAAAAATAAATGTTTTGACCTCACTATTTTCTCCAAATAGTGTAACTACATTGAAATATCTATGAATAGCCAGTAAGCAAAATGTTAGTTAAGTAACTCTTAAAGGAGATTATCTTTTGCAACAAGTACAGGGTTTTTTTTGCTTGACTATTTTGCATATTTAACAGAGCACATCCAAATTTAACTCCTTCCCCCCCTTTCTCCACTATCCTTGATCAATCAGCCTAGGATATGTCAATTACTGATTAACCACACTAAGTCAAGGAAGCAGTTATTCAACTAATCCCAAATGTCATTTATATGTATATACACACACACACTTATACATACATATATAGACATATATATGTATGTATGTGCATATATGTGTATATACACAGTATATATATACACATATATGTATATGTATTAGTTTCCATTTGGATATGCTTTATATTATAGGAATTCACAACATTCTAAGATAAATAAAGAAGTCTGATATGGAGTTGGGGGGTAGGGAGGAGAGGCAGTGTTAGGAAGAAATTTTGGTAGGTAGCACACACTGAGGAATCTGCTACAATACAATTCATCCACATTGGGCAATACTGAGGAGAAAGAAGCTAAGGGCAGGTAGTAGTAAGGAGGCCTCTGAATACAGGTGAGTGAAGGAACCTTGCAAGATCCCCAGAGAGTCAATTGGGACAAAGTACTGGCTTCCATCAATCAGGTGGTATGAACCTGGCCAAGCCATTTATCCAACTCTCAGTTTCTTTTCTAAAAAATGATTGTAAACACATGCCCTGGCTATCTCTTAGGACTGCTGTAAGGGTCAAATAAAATAGTGTATTGTTATAGCTTTGAAAACATAAAGCATTATGCAAACATGAAATTGGGTGACTATTATTACTAGGACAAATGGGCAAAGCACCATTCTGGCAGAAATCCAACTCTTCTGACTCAGCGCCTTTCTTTGGAATCTAATATTCCTGATAGCATGAGCAGAATCAGTCTATCCTTTTCTGTACTGTATTATTTTATGGTTAATGACTCTATAGGATGCAGCTTTATCATTGTTTTCTTCTTTGTCACTTTGGGCATGTGTTCTGAGGATCTCTGCAATCTCACTGTTACTACTGGGGTCAAAGACAGAGATAATTATAGTAGGAGCTGTTACTTTTTTATCAATTCTTACATAAGTGCTCCTAATCTATCTTTTAGAATCATAGACTATTTGGGTTTGAAAGGACTTCAGAGGTCATCCTCTCTAACATTCACCTGGATCAGTATCACTACGGAGATATCCACTCTCTGCTTCAAGACCTCCAGTAGTAAACAAGTTACTGATCAGATAAGTCAACATCATCACCACCACCACCATCACCATCATCATCATCATCTATCTAATCCACAGAGAAATCAAAAGAAATGAGGCATCCTAGAGAGTCAGGCTTAGGAAGACATTCTTGACACACCGAGCTATTAAAGTTTGTTACATTTGCATTTGGCATTAAAATGCAAGCAGACTACAATTTAAATTCCCTTCATTCCTCTGGACAATTACAAAAGAAATCCCTTTATGCTACTTCTGAGAGAAAGGAGAGAAACATATACAATCTTCCTTGAAATTCTTCAAAGTGAATGAGGGATGGACAGAATGAGGACAGTTTTACGATTCTCAAGAGGACCTCACGACTTCACCAAGGCTCCTTACAACATTCTGAAGTCTCTATTTTCTGAGTACAGTTATTAAGCATTTCTGAGCAGCTGCAATCACTGCACTGAAACTGCAATTCACTTGAACTCCAAATGATGATATAGATAATAATTATAATGTATACTTACACAGAATTTTTCATCAAAAGCTAAAGTGTATTTGTAAAATCTGACAGATGCTTTCTGTAAAGGAAAAAAAATCCTATATTTCTACATCCTCATCACCTTAAGCTTCAGCAGTTTGTTTAATCATGTTAAATAGGTGATGCAATGAATAAAAAATTAGACTTGGAATTAGGAAGACTTCAGTTTGAATTCTGCCTCGGATACATATTCTGTGTGACTTTGAGCAAGTCACTTAAAATCCCTTAGCTTCAGACTCCTCATCTGTAAAAAAGGAAATAATAGAAGCAGATAGGTGATGCAGTGAATAGAGCACCAGCTCTGGAGTTGGGAAGACCTGAGTTCAAATTTGGCCTTAGATAATTGATGCTTAAAAAGTTGTGTGACCTTGGGCAAGTCACTTAACTCCAATTGCCTTGCCTTCCGCCCTGCAAAAAAGTAGGAAAAAATAATAAGACTCATCTCCCAAGGTTTGGAGGAAGATTGAGATAAGATGTATAAAACACTTTGCAAACCTGAAAGCACTGTATAAATACTAATGAAGAGAATGATCTTTATTAGTTATAACCCTTAACATCAACAGATACATTGCTATAGTCTCACCTTGGTTTTAGAAGCATAATAGAACAGTCTTAAAACAGTCTCCAATTGTTTTCTTTGTAGAAATTCTTATTTTCCCTATTTAATATTACAAAATTAAATTTTAAAATTCAGTGCCTAAAATAAATGAAATATAAGTATATGTATATGAATATGTATATGCTTGTACATATACATATATGTGTGTGTATATAAATACCCATGCACACACAAAGGAGTCCCTTAGATCTTGGCTAATTACAAGGAAATCTGGCCTCTAAAAAAGTGTCAGGTTCTTTCTTATTGTCTCTGGCTTTTTATTCCCTGTCCTAGATCTCCCGGGGGAAAATCACCTAATGAAACTTTAGATTTGCCTAGGCTTTTCCAAAAAGGAAGCAGAAAGATATTCAAAGCAGAAAGTAGATCATATGAGTTACTTATATCCTTGAAAAAAAAAAGTGCAAGGGTAGACTTCTACTCCTACCCCAAGTAATTTAATACTAGAATAACCTTGATTGAATTAATCAGGAATATAAACTAGGTGAGAATTAAATTCTCAATCAATTTGACGAGAAAATAGTGATTTGACAACTGAGTGAAGGTAGGACACATTTTATGACTGATTGAAAGAATCAGACACATCTTTGGACACTACAAAATGGCAGTGAATCTAGGGGTGAATCAGTGAATCAAGGAACAAATATAGTATTGGAAGAATTGCTCTCTCTCTCTCCTGACCCCACATTATTACACTGGACCACCAGCAGACGGCAATAAGATCCCAATGGAATCAGAGTCTGAACCTGTAGGATCTAATATATCTAGTCATCATTAACAGTTATCCGAGAAAAGGGAGTTTCAAGGAGTATAACCCCTTATGATAGAAATGTCAGTTGTGTACTGTCTAAAGGCCAGTCCTCAGATATTGGAAGAGAGCTACACCTAAGGAAAATTTTATGACAATTCTACAAAGGGAGAAAGGGGCTAACAGTATTAAGTTGCCCCTTTTCCACATGAGTTCTCCATCGATGATGAATCATACTTCTACATTTTTGTACATGCACCAAGCCTCCCCATAGACCCTGAATATATTTGTTGGATAGCATGCCCTAAACTTTTTAGGAAGAATGTCTTTTTAACTAATGTTCTTTCTAAACTTCCTCAGGAAATCCTTTTTCTAAAAGCTAGAAAACAACTGGTTGTTTATTAAGGTGAAACACTGCTGGGAGCTTGTTAATGACTGTATTAGAAATCAAGACCATTAGGGTTACATCTTCAACTCTTGAGAGTAGTATTCAGCCATATGTACTTTGGGGATCCAATCTATCAATGCATGTACGTCATGGGGGAGTGCTCCCAGAGGGAATGCTACAAAGGACATACTTAATAGAGAAAAGACTTAGAAGCAATCATTGATGAAGACTTAAAAATAAGATATTAACCTATAATTCCTATTATACTCTCCCAAGAGGTTGATATAAAAAACATTAAAACATGAAATATTGTTGTGAGACTGCTGAATATCCATTTCACTGCCACCTCCGTTTCCACACTATTGAAACAACTCCCTTGAGGTCTAAATTCACTTATAAGCCAGTGTATGGCTTAAGCTCATCATCCTGTTGGTGGTCAGCTTCTCCCAAGAGGAAGAATACTTCTCCTCATGTCAGTCAGAACTGACTGGACAAGGAGCTATTGACCTCTTAAAGTCATGAGATTGCCTCCAAGCTTGGAAACATTCATCTCAAGATCTTTGTTCACATGGTTGTTCTTAGGAAAAGGAAAGCAAACAGAAGAGATGACCAAAGGCCTAAGATCCAGAGTCAGACTCAATTAGGCAATATATGGGCTCTCTCATCTACGAGCAGCAGCTGTAGCTATGAGGGGAGATCATTCCACCATCTCATGGGAAATTCAAAGAAAAGCCTCCACAGAGTCTTGACCAAGTTAGGAAATAAGAAGAAGAGAGGAGAGAGAAAGAGGGAGCGAGGGAGGAAGAGGGAGACAGAGAAAGAGAGAAGAAAACAGATACTGAGAGAAATAACACCAAAGGGTGGAGTTATTTCTTTCAAAGTCCATTAAGTGGGTCATTCTTCCTGGTTCAGTGTCCAATAACATTTGATGCAGCCCCCTTCCCACTGTTTTTATCAGAGGGACCAAAGGATGGTTGCATCATCCCAATGTGATCCCACATTCCCTTTCAAGTGTCTAGGGGAGCTCAGTTCAGCAATATAGGATGTACTCTAGCAGAGAAGATTGAGGAGAAGAGGTACTGATTATGTCCATTATATATCTCAAGTGAACTATATTAACTACGTAATGTAAATAATATCATGTAGTGGAAATAACAACGAAATTGTAAAGACTTGGGGCGGCTAGGTGGTGCAGTGAGTAGAGCACTGGCCCTGGAGTCAGGAGGATCTGAGTTCAAATTTGGCCTCAGATATTTAACACACACACACACACACACACACACACACACACACACACACACACACAAAACTAGCCGTGTGACCTTGGGCAAGTCACTTAACCCCAATTGCCCTCCATAAAGCAAAAAAAAAACCAAATTAAGAAATTGTAAAGAGTTAGACTGAAGTCTAAGCTCAGTTTCTTAATAGCAGTATGACTTTAGACAAGTCACTAAATCTGTCAGATTCAATTTTTGTATGGTATGAACTGTAGATCTGAAGTCAGGGTACCCATGTTGGAATACTACGCTACTTCTATGATGTGGAAATAAGTCATTTAAACTCTCTGGGCTTTGATTTTCTGACCTGTAAAATGAGGGAGTTGGAACAAATGGCCTCTACAATCCCTTCCTGCTCTTAAACTATGATCCTATGATTCCATTACCCATAAATCCACTTCCTACTCTGGGTTCTATTTTGTTGTACACAGCAATGGGTATCCAGTAACTGAAGAATAGTTGTTGATGGTTAATGAATACAGTTTCATTTGCTGTTGTCATTTCTGAATTAGGTAGCAGTCATTTGGTAAATGTATCAATCACTATGAGATCAGCAGCCAAACAGACTACTGAGTTATCTTTTTTAAAGTCCTTAGGTCTTTGGTTTAAAGGACATTTTTTTCCTTTTCTGCTCATATGATTCTTATAATCACAAAATTTGCATTTTTGTAAGAGGAACAGTTATTCTATTCGGTATTTATCATCTGAATAGTGAGGTGTAAAGGAATAAGCATAAGACTGAAACCAGAGAAACTGAATTGTCCTGACTTGGTCACTATGTAGCTGTATGGGATGGGGCAAGATATAGGTACTAGAACTGTGATTTCCTTGGTACAAGGGAACTCCCAGGTAAGGAAATTCTCCCTATCAATGGAGATCATCACCTTTGCAACTTATAGTCATGGAGAGTTGCCTAAAGCAGTGGTGCAAACTCAATTTGAGAAAGGTACCGCTAAACTGCACATAAGAATCCCGATGGGCCTTATGTTGACTTAGAAAACCCAATACTAACATTATCTATATTGTGCTATATTTTCATTTATTTTGTTAAATATTTCAAAATTACATTTCTATCTGATCCAGTTGCAGTAGAGACTGTTGTGTTGCAACGCTGTAAGCTGTTTTTGATACCTCTGGCTTACTGTACTCAGAGGTTAACTGACACAGCCAGTATGTGCTGGAGGCCTCTAAGATTTCAACTCAGGTTTTCCTAGCTTTGATGTGGTTTCTCTCCCCACAATATTTGGTATGACTTTAGACAAATAATTCAATCTCTTTTGGCCTCAGTTTCTGTACATGTAAAATGAAGAAGGTAGACAAGGTCTCTAATCCCTAAAATCTATAATTTTATACAATTTCTTTTTTTTTTCTCAACCATGGATAAAATGACACAATTCTGTCAAGCATTCACATCAGTCCACGGGTCAGTTATCTTACAAATTAACAATATAATAATAATATCCATCATGAAATCATTGAAGTACATTGCCAAAATATTTCCAACCCTCAAATTTTGAAAATCTAAAAGATAATTCCTTATTATAGATATAAAGGTGTGTGCTATAAGGCTTTCCAGAGGAGTTTAGCCCTAGGAGGTGGCCTATTTTATTTTGTTCTACCTAATACACAACAAAGCTCACAACCCTCAGAATTTCTCTTTCATTAAAGAACTAAAGTCAGCTAGAAAAGGTACCAAGTAATTTATATGTTATCTCCCCCATTATAACATAAGCTCCTTGAGAATAGGGATTATTTCTTTTTTGCTTTTTTTTGTATTCCGAGCACTTGATATTACGGAATCAAGAACATACTAAACCATTAATTGATTCCTGTTGACTGTCAAAAAAAAATAGGGGCCATTTTACATCATCATCATAGATAACGGAATCTTGAGTTGCATTCAAGGAGACATAGCTTTCAGAAATAAGGATATCTCTTATTCATGAATAAGAATTCCAATAATTTCACCTCTGGTCAAACAAAACCCAGAGAACTCTGTTCAGTCCTGGGTGCCATGATTTAAGGGGGTCATTGCTTAAGATGAAGAGTGCTCAGAGGAAGGCAACCTGGACTGTCATGTAAAAGAGAGACTAGACTTGTTCTCTTTAGCTCCAGAAGCCAGATCCAGAAGTATTAGGTAGAAGAGAGTCAAATTTAGTCTTGATATCAGGAAAATTTTCCTAACAATTAGAGCTGTATGTCTCAAAGTGAAATTAGGAAGAAGCATTAGGAAGAGGTGGGTTCCTCTCCAAAGAAAGTCTCAGTGTTGTACTATAGGTCTCTACCAGCTCTAAAATTCTGTGGCATCATATCTCCCCTCTGTATATACAGAGGCACCTGTATTTTACAGAAGTTATCGCCACTGAATAAACACTATCCCCATTGGTAACAGTTTAAATTAGTGGTCAGATTGGAAAGCACTCTAAGTATATAAATCATCCTTCTCCATAGTAAGATTTGTTTGTTTTTATACTTCACTATACTTCTCTAAATTCAGAAGAGAACCAGGGCCATGACTTTGTTCATTTACCAATATCTCATAAGGAGATAATATAAAATCTCCCCAGTGATTCATAAGAATTTTAATTAAATGGTCTAAATGACCTTTTGTTTTGGGGGGGGGGGGCAGGAGAGGAGGAATGCAACCAAAAAAAAGAAAAAAGAAAAAGAAAAAGAGATCTAATCAAAAGTAAAGTATGCCACGAATAAGGACCAATTTGAAAAGTTCCAAATTTCCTGTAACTATGCTCTAAGTCAGGGCTGTCATTTTCTAACACTTGTTTTCCTAGTTTTATGCTAAATGTTTAATAGATCTAGAAGGATTTAGAATAACTGAAACATATTTCTTATGGTTATGACTGGAAATGGATTGAATGGAATTCTTTAAAATGTAAAATCTCCTCCCTAATCATAATCTGGACACCTTTTGGTGGTTTAATTTTCCTTTTCAGGAATTCATATAATTCCTATATTTGGTTAGTTACTACTTTAGTATGCCCAATCAAGAATATAATGCTCAGAGTCCATGGATAGGATTTGGACTCAAAAACACTATGAATTCACCTGGGTCTCCTTTTTTATTTTGAAATCCAGTGGCCTTTTTTTGCTCCTTATTTTTCTGGACCTTTCAGCAGAATTTCATACTGTTAACCACTCCCTTCTCCTTAATACTCACTTCCCTTTTGATTTGATGAAGCTACTGTTTCACATTTGTGTTCCCACCTTCCTAAAAAGATTATCCTGTTTCCTACATTGGGTTATTATACCTGTCCCCACCACTATTGCGCATGTGACCCAGGGCTCTGTCTTGAGCTTTCTTCTCTTTCTTGCTCTATACATCCTCTTTTTGTTGTCTTATCAGCACTCATTCAACTACCATCTTTCAGCAGATGACTCCCAAATTTCATTTTACTTCTGAGCTCCAATTCCAATATATCGAATTGTCTGCCAGATAGCTCCCCTCAGATGTCCCATTACTATCTCAAATTCAATCTGTACTCCCCCCAAAAAATCATTTTAATACTTTAAGTCGTCCTTTTTTCTAAGTTACCTATTTCCTATTCCTTTAGTCTCCAAAGAATCATCGTCAACTCTTCATTCTCATATATCCTTCCGCTACTATTTGCCAAGGCTTGTTGATTCTATTTCAACAACATCCTTCACATCTGTTCCCCTGTCTTTGTTCATATGATCTCCACCTTTGTTCAGGTCAACTTCTCTCTCCTTGACTGCTGTAATAGTCTCCTAATTGGTCACCCTATAGCCATACTCTGTCCCCCTCCAATCCCTCTTCCACCCAGCAAATTGTTATTACTAAACCACAGAGGAAACTTCAATGCCTCCCTGTTGCCTCCAGGGAGGCAAATTCCTCTCCTTGGCATTTAAAGCCTTTAACCACCTGGCTCTTACCTATCTTTCCAGGTCTAGAACGCTTTCCCTCATCATCACTGTCTCTTGGAAACCCTAACTTCCTGAATTCAAGTCCTTGTTTGGGTGCCCCCCCCCATACACAAAGTACTGTCCTGATTCCTGCAGTAAAATTCCCTATCCTACATAAAATTATTTTGCGGTAATTCTGCAATTTTATTTTTAATTTTCTTATCTTTGTATATATTATTTTCCCCAAGCCCAAATAGATTGTAAGCTCCTTGAAGGCAAAACATGTTTTGTCTTTGTATCTTCAACAACCCTGGTAAAGTGGAATTCAAATGGGGTCTCAGATGGCTTTTAGCCATATAACCCTGGGAAAATCACTGAATCTGTGTTTGCCTCAATTTCCTCAACTATAAATAGCTATAACAATAGCACCTCCCTCACGGGGTTGTTATGGGGATTAAATGAGATGATTTGTAAAAGTGTTTAGCATAGTGCCTGAAACAAAGTAGGCTCTATATAAATGCTTATTCTATCCCTCTCTCCCCAGCACATAATACACACTCTGGCACAGAGGTGACTTAATTAATATTTGGTTAATTGAGCCGCAGCTCATGGTCTTTCCTAGAACTGACTTTGGGAAACCCTGAGAAAGAGGAAAAGGACTAAAACTGTGCCTATCTATCTCATCCTATGCAGTCAGTCTAAAGCTTAAGCCAAGAGGAAAGAATTTCTTTCTCTTCTTGCTATATATCAGTGAGAAGATTCTAATCAGTGAAAATTACCAAATTTTTCTAAAGAAAATCATAAAAACATACTGAGTAGATCCACCAAAATTTTATGCTATATGATTCAGCTCTTCTCTCTTGCCTACACCACACAGCTAGTTAGTCTCAAATACCCTTGCTTTTATCCCTGTCCTTCCAACTGCAATCAACCAACTTTGGTTACCTTTTACCTCTCATTTGGAGTATTGTGATAGGACTAATGGGTCTTTGTGTTTTCAATCTATATGATCTCCAACCCATTCTTCATATTGCTGTCTTTAGAATCATCTTAATATGCAACTTTTTTATATCACTAGCTCGAACTCTTTTGGAAGCTCCTCGTTTTCTCCTAAACAAGACATTTGGCTTTCTGCATATATCATTTAAATGGCAAAAATAAATAAAGTTACTTTTAGCCTCAAAAAAAAAAATACCTTCTAACCTTGGCATTCAAGAACTTCTAAAATCTTGAGACAACCAGCCTTCTAGATTTATCTTGCCCTAACGCACTTGGAGTACCCTATGTCCCAGCCACACAGGACTATTCACTCTCCCTATTTACCTGCCCTCCACTGTCTCAAAGTTTTTGCTCAAACTGTCTCCCTATACCTATAATGAACCACCCATACCAACTTTTCATCACTTCCTATTATAGAATTGAATTAATCATCCCCAAACAATAAATATTTAATCAATCAATAAACATTTAAGCACCTACTATGTGCCAGACACTGTGCTAATTGGTGAGAATACAAAAAAAAAATTAGGCAAAAGGCAGTCTCTGCCTTCATGGAGTTTACAATCCAAGGATGGAGACAATCTGCAAAGAAATATACATAAAGTCAGCTATATACTGAACAAACAGGAAAATAAGTCAACAGAGGGAAGGCACTAGAATTAAGAGGGATTGTGAAAGTCTTCCTTAAAGATGAGCTATAAATTGGGACTTAAAGGAAATCAGGAAAGTAAGTGGGCGGAGTTTAAAAAACAGAGCATTCCAAGCATGAGGGATAGCCAAAGACAATGTCCAGAGAAGAGAGGTGGTAGATAAGTAAGGTCAGTGGCACGGAATGGAAAAAGTACATGGCAGAGAATAAAGTACGTGAAAACTACACAGGCAAGAGGGAACTAGTCTATGAAGAGTTTATTGAGTAGATGAAGTGAAATAATCAGATGTGAAATTTAGGGAATCACTTTAGTGGCTGAAGGGAGGGTGGATTGGAGTAGGGAAAGATTTGAGGCAGGCAGACCCACCAGCAGGCTACAGCAGTACTCAAAGTATGGGGTGACGAGGGCCTGCACCAGACTGGTAGCAATGTCAAAGGAGAGAAGAGGGCATATTCAGGAAATTTTACAAAAGCTAAACTGACAATCCTTGGCAACAGACTGGATATGGGGGAGAGGAGTGAGAGATAGTGAAGAGCTGAGGTTGCAAGCCTAAAGGGCTAGGAAGATGGAATTGTCTTCTACAGTAATAGCGAAGGTCTGGGAGGGAAAGTTTAGGGGGAAATATAATGAGTTTTAGACATGCTGAATTTAAGATGTCTACTGGATATCCAATTCAAGAATCTGAAAGGCAGCTGGAGATGTGAGACTGGAGGTCAGCAGAGAGTTTTCAGCAGGATAGGTAGATCTGAGAATCATCAGCATAGGAATGGTAATCTATATGAGAGCTAATGAGATCACCAAATGCAGGAGTATAGAAAGGAAAGAGAATAAGACCTAAGACAGAACCTTGTAAGACTCCTGGGACTCAAGCAAAGGAGACTGAGAAAAAGCAGTCAGATAGGTAGAAGAAAAACCAGGAGTGATATCCCAAAAACCTAGAGAGAAGAGGGTACCAAGGAGAAGAGGGTAATCAACAGTGTCAAAGACTGCAGACATGTCAAGGAGAATGAAGACTGAAAAAAGGCCACTGAAAACTTATTGGTAACTTTAGAGAGAGCAATTTCAGTGGAATGATGAAGTCAGAAGTTGGATCATAAAGGAGAGGAGAGAAAGCGAGGCATCTTTTGTAGATGGCCTTTTCAATGAGTTTAGCTACAAAGAATGACAGTGCAGGATGGGGGAGATGTGGACATATTTTAGGCAGTAAGGAATGAAACAGTAGTAGAGAGAGACTGAAACAATGTGATAGAGTAGGGATGATATACGGGGCAATCTTTTGGAGGATGGAATGAGATTATCTAATTAGGTAGAGGAGTTAGCCTTAGTAAAGAATAAGGTTGGGGCAGCTAGGTGGTGCAGTGAATAGAGCACCAGCCCTGGAGTCAGAAGGACCTGAGTTCAAATCTGTCCCCAGACACTTAACACTTACTAGCTGTGTGACCTTGGGCAAGTCACTTAACCCCAAGTGCCCTGCATTCCCCTGCAAAAAAAATAATAATACACATTAAGAATATGGTCACTTCATCATCTGGAACAGATGTGAAGGAGGACATAGTGATAGTAGGCATATGAGTGATACGAGATGGGGAAAAGGGGAAAAGAGGTTGCTCACAGCAAATGGTCTCAATAATGTAATGCATAATATAAAATATAATATAATAACAATATAACACATTCTACAATTATGCCACTGAACAAAGGCAAGCTCACTGGGCTAAAATCTGAAGGCTTCATTTTCTTCATTTATCTAACAGTTAGGCCATCCATACTTTTCAAATCCCATGGTGAACTTCATATTTCCCACGGTCTTTCAAAACCAATGTCAGTGGCTTGGCATCATGTCTACCAGTATGCTCAGTACTTGAGGATGTAGTTCATTTCACCCTGATGGTTTGAACTCATTGAGGATGGGATAGCGAGGTAGTCTCTTAATATCTTAGTATTTATTTGGGGTATTAGCCCCCTATTAATCAATTTTGCTCTATCATTACCGTTCCAAACATCATTGGCGGGAAAATAGAAGCAAGATACAGGTTAATAGTAATATTTGCTCTCTGCCGTCAGATATCACAACCTTTCCCCCACAGACCAATTGCTTATTTAATCTTCACCTTGCCCCCATTAGTCCTTAAACAAACTTCTCTCTTCTTTCAAAATCCTCCTTAATGGGAGGCACTCAGTCAAGAAGTCTTTTCTGATCTTCCAAGTTGTAAGTGATCTCTCCATCTTCTAACTTCTCATAATACTTTATTTTTATCTCTTCTTCACATTTACATACTATGATCATATGTTACATAACCTAGTTCTATGTTAACCTACACTAACCTTCTTGAAGTCTGTTTTTCATATGACATCTTTGTATCCTCATCACTTATCGCAGTACTTTTTACAGGTAGATGCTTTTGCTGAATTGAACTGAATTTTCCACTCCTCTCCTGCTTCTCTAAAACATGATAGAATGGAGATGGACATTAGTGCCTAAATTGAAGGCTTAGTCAAGTCTATTTCCCTGTCCCCAATTTCCATTTCAACCCCAAATTCATAGTTTTGCAACCAGAATATTTAAGGAATGTAGGAAACTAGCTTGTCATAACCTAATGCTGTGGTCCACAAACATTTCGCCACAGAAACCACAACGGTGAAACAAAAGGCCCATGAATACCAAACTCAATCTGCTCCCACTTTCTCCTACGGGAAAATATAATAAAAATTGTGTGGAGTTTTTCTTGACTTAGATAAATAACGATATATCTCACTATATTCTTAAACTTCTTTTTGTGTTTGTCTTTGATTGCTAAAATGACCCCACAGTGGAAAAAACATATATGAAGGAAGAGGAAAAACATAAGTTTCATGCAACGTTATTTTGGACTCTCAAGGAATTCTGCAAATGACCTGAGAGTGATTTGGAAAACTACACAACAAAATCTGCTATGTCATGAACCTTATTGACCTTAAAGCACTAATATAATCTGCAAAAATAAAAGAATCTCAACAACATGGAAGAACTAACATCCTGGGGGATGTAAATTCCATCGGGAAATTACAGAATTTTAAAACTTTTAAGAATTAAGCTAATGGTCCCACCCAACCCTGCTCGAATATTAGTGATCAAAAAGGGTTGGCTATTTAAAAGAGCAATCGGGCATTTTTCTGGTAGTATATGACCAAGATCTAAAATTCCATACTTTCATGGGAGAATCATAGGAAGAAATAGGCTGCTGCTTTTTTTTAACCTGCCCCAAAATTGCAGGAATTCACTCAATTTACTCTGTGAAATCAGATCAAGCCTGAATGACATATTATATGTTTGCGGGGAGGAGGGGGAGACACGGGAGGCAATTTACTCTGGAGGGAAATGATTCATGATGTAAACTTATGGGTGCATCAGAAGTTCTCTTTCTATTTGAACATGACTGATTCTTTCATCAAATTTCTTCCAATCAAGTTTTCTCTTTTTACAATGAAAATTGAGGTATATAAGATTTATTTAAGTTAAAGAACCAAAAACATATCCTAGTTGTCAAAGTGGAAAAATGTATTTTTTTTTTTAAAGATTGGCTCAATGAGGGAAACGTTTGAGCTCAAGGGCAATTCAGTAAAAGGAATATGTAATTACCTAGTACTGAGCACACTGGAGAACAAATGGGGATCTGGGGAACACGAGGGGAGGTATGAAAGAAAAGCTGCAGAGGAGAAGCAGTTACTTTGAGAGGGGCTAAGGATGTTATCTGGATGTCTCACTAGATGAGAGACTCTCAAAGAACCTTATGCTAAGCAGTAGGTGGAAAAAGGTATTTCAAATAAACCTACCCAGGATATATTTCCCTTTAAATACTCTTTGTCCTATAAAAAGAGGAAAGAGAAAGTACTTGAAAAAGACAAAAAAAAGTCAACCTTTAATCAAGTCTTCCTTTGGATAGAGGCAGCTGGGTGGCACATTGGATAGAGCTCAGGGTCTGGAGTCAAGAAGACTCATCTTTGTGAGCTGAGATTTGGTCTCAGATACTTATTAGCTGTGTGATCCTGGGCATGTCACTTAACTCTGCCTCAGTTTCCTAATCTATAAAGTGAGCCAGAGAAGGAAACAAAAAACCACTCTAATATTTTTGCCAAGAAAACCCCAAATGAGGGCATAAAGAGTCAGAAATGACTGAACAACATAAACAAAAACCTTCTGATGTGTGACTTTGTAGCACTGACTGAAATTTTAGGTCATGATGATTTTCACCATTTGTGTAAACTACATTATGTTTTTAGCATATGAAAGGCTTCCAAAAGCTTGAAATTATAGTCAACTTTTCAAAATTATTTTTTTTCCAATTGTAGGATGAGAGCCTTGTAAAAAGTACTGTCATTTCATTTTGTTAACCCATACTTAATTCTGACAATGACAATACAAACCTCTCTCTAACTCACTTGGCAAGCCATAATCCATGGCGCTCATTGTGGCCTGAATTATTCTGGCTTCATATCTCATATTTCTTTCTACCAAGCTAATGAATCACAGCTTCAGGACTTAAGAAATCACTGTTTCATTCTCAGGCATAACTGGGTAAAGAGCTCTTATATTAGTTAAAATACACACTTGTATTTTAAAAGGTAGAAGCTGTCTCAAAGGGATGACTATTAAATGGATAAAATATTGAGGCAGGTGAGAAAAGAGTATGTAATTTTATTGTACTGGTTAAGTATTACAGTTTTATCATGTACTGGTAAATAAAGACTGCATTCACAACCATGGTCAACATTTTATCACCAATAGCAAGAACTAAAAGAAAGTCACTTTGCCAGTTGGCACAGGTTAAGAAATCTATTTTACCCACTCTCCCAATTTCTTAAGAGATCAAGAGGGCACATCAACACTTTTATTTTTGCTAAAAACAAAATATTTTAAGAAATAGCATCATCTTCAATCTGAATATACCCACTTGCCGTCATCACTAGAAACTTATCAATTAGCTGTGACCTCATTATACCCACCAGCTTCAAGGGCGTGGAAGTGCATGAAACTACAAGATTCACTTTGGTTTTCAATTGTTTGTTGGAAATTAGGACTTGGTTTTTATTGCCAATTACTGAATTTTTCTATCACTTCAATAGTGGTTGCAATTGAAAATCATTTTGACATTTGTATACCAAACTGCATGTTTCAAAAATATTTTCACAAGAAGGCCAATGGTCGAAAATATCCAGGGAGACTTAATATTTTCTGTGGTTATGATATTTGCTATTCAAATACAATGAGATAGTTTTCACTCTTAGCACGCACACATATGCGCACGTGTGTGTGCACACATACACATACAGTTTCAAAAGTCTTAGTGCAATTATATTTAATACTTAGTGCTATAGCCAAACATTTACAGAAGCTTTTAACTTCTTTGAGTTTAACAGAGATAGCAGCAAATTAATTCAAATTATTAAAACAAACATTTTAATATTGCTAGATGTTTTAAAATGTGATATTCTATATATTACAGATGAAAATTCCAACCCCAAATTAGAACAAATAACATCAGTTAAACACTTATCATCCTAAAATACTATATTTTTAAAAAGGAATTGCAAAATAGCATTTAAATCACCAAAAATTTAAACCTAAATGTTTAGAAAAAAAGCCTAAAGTTGTTACCTCACAGGTAACATCCCAAGATGGATTTAACAGCCTACTAGTAAAATTCCATGTTCATTAGCATTGCCAAATATTACTACCATATGCTACAAAATTGTCAATATGCATTAATTTTTTTTTTAATGCTGGGTATGTTTTTGGAAAAGGTATAATAACAGAGTAATACATACTATTTCAATTTGGGAAAGGGTTAAGAAATATTTTTTTCAAATCTGGAAATTCTCCTTTAAAAGGCTGTTGTTAAGTGCTCTTCACTATTACGATTTTTAAATATTTCTTTCTCTCATTCATAATATATCCAAAATCACTTTCTAAAGATTTAAGGTTATATATGAGGTTAAACACACCCACACACTCAGGCACACAAAGGCAAAAACACAGGAAACTTCTGTGGAGCTCTTTCATGTGGGTGTGCATTTCTAAAATAAAAAGTATTATCACTCCAACAGATGTAAGTCTGCTAAATGATCAAGTCAGACTTGAAATTCTGTTTTGACAGTTTCACCAGAGATTCTGAGAAACACAAAGATGTTTAGTGATATGAATGAAAATGAAACAAAATTGATGTGGAAAGGACAATAAAGTTTGTGACAGTTTTCTTCCGGATATATATCTTCTGGTATATGCTACATTGAAGGGCATACCAGGTTACCCATGGACTGTGGTTAGTTTTTCCATCTTAGTGTAGTGCTCAAGTTTAATACATTAATATATAATCACTCACAGAACTGCCATTCCATTTTTAAAAGTAAATTTCACAATGTACGAAGGTCTCCTTGGGGGTAGGAAACAATTTGTTTGAATACAAAAAGTCTTTTGAATTTCTATGATTCAATGAGGTGAACATAAACTACATATATATACATATACATACTATATATATTATATGTGTATGATAATATATATTTCATAAGAATGTGTATATATCACTTCATACATATATGTATATAAATATCTGAAATTGTAATTCTATTTTATAAAAAAACAAATCTGGCACTTTAGTTTACATACTATAATCTGAATACTGTAAGTCACATATCGTTACTTAAAGACTTTATTTTCTATGAAAGTGGATGATAAATTATGTATATAGTTGTATACAATTACGAAGAAGATCAAAGAGTACAAAATACTATATACTCAATGGACAAAATGCATTTGTCAATCTGGCCACATTATAGCATTCTGGAATAAAGTTACAATTCCATTTAGCTTTGTATGCAGTATTTTTTCCTCATCCCTGAAAGCACAGGTTTATTTTTTTTTCAGAATTTCTTTAATCCCTCTTTTTATACTAAGGTAATATGATTATTAACTTATTTTCCCAATCTTTTGAAGCTAATTTTACTAGAAAAGTGGAATTCAATTCAATTTTGTTTCCAGATGTAAGACAGACCACAAACAATGGTCAAACACAATTAAGAAACAGGTGTCTCTAGGATACACATATCTAACTGACACACCACATCATATGTTGTGCTTGGGGGAGGGGAGGGAATTGCAACTACAAATGCTTTAAAAAATATTACAAATCTAATTTAGGGGGGGAAAAGCCAATATAAAAGATGAATGCAGATGGGCATGATATTTCTTTTGTAAATAATAAAATAGCACATTTGCATTTCAGAATATAGCATCCTAGCATTAGTATATTCGTTACTAACCCAAACAAAATTACATTGGAAAAAATGTCACATTGATACATTAGAAACGGAAGTATTGCACAAGTTACTCTATAATTAGTAAAAGAAAATAATAATAAAATGTTCATTCTTTAAAACAACGTAATCCTCGGAATCCTTTCTATTGCTACAAGGTAAAACTTATGGTCCAAAACTGTGCTTACCCAATGTTTGCCCAGTTTTTATTATTATTATTATTATTATTATGAACAACACAGTCAAGGTTATTTTAATTGTAAATGGTCAGTCCTTCCTCTTAGCTCCCTCAAAAGATACACATAGATGTCAATTTACATGCGTTGAAGAAGGCCAACTATTTTTAACAAAAATAGCCAGATAAACGCCAAGCCCAAGCTATTTTCAGATCATAAGATGGTAAACGTCTGGACTGAGTCTGCGGAAACAAAGTAGGCGAAAACTAAAGAGGAAGGGGGTGGGGAGTGGGGATGGGAACCGGGGTTCCCTTATTTCCGACTGAGCAGTGCGACTCTGCCTGGCATCTGCATAGGTTCCGAAAAAGACACATCCATGAGAGTGTGAGTGTGTGTGGTGTGTATGTATGTGTGCACCACACTAACCCAATAAACAAACAAAACCCTGCGGCAAGGGAGGGAGCATCCTCAGGCTTTCAGGGCATGAACCGAAACCTAGTCTACCTGCCACTTGTCTTTTAACTACAGCCCTCAAGCACCAGCAAGAGATCTCTATTCACCGCCTGGATACCCGGCTCTGGGACTTGTGGGGTTTTGTTTCCCTTTTGTTTATCACTATTATTATTCTTTGGCCCTGAAGCTCGTTTGCCCAGCCGCTAACCATTTCCCTTCCCCCGCAAAAAAGAACTCCCTAATGCCCCCCAACCATCCTCTTTCCTCCCCCGCCCTCCTACTCCACCATCCCCCGTCACAGAGAGCCACTAGGACCGAGAAGAGCGGCTTCTCTCGCAAGCCCCCAAACCAATAATCCCTCTCCCCCAAGCGCTCGGATCCTTACATCAGCCGGAGGGGCGGTGGGTGGGTTTCTCTAGTGCCAGCGTCTTGCAAATGGATGGTGGCAACGCTGGGCACCGGCGGTCCTCTCCGGCCGCTCGGGGCTCTCGCGCTCTGCGTGTGTATGCCTCTGTCTCTCTGTGTGAGTCTGTGTGCCTCTCTCTCTTTTTCCTCTCCCTCCCTCTTTCTCTCTCTCTCTCCTTGTTCTCTCCTCCCGGCTTAAGAGCCGAAGGTTTCTACTTGCAACCCAAACCTGCCCAGGCTACGGAGCATGCCCAGTTTAACTGCTCGGAGCCACTTGGAGCGGGTTAGCAATGTGCGGGTCCTCCTGCTGCTGCTGCTCCTCCTCCTCCCGGGTTTAGGGAAACGTCGGGGCTAGAAGGAGGGAGAATAGAGAAGAGAAGGGCAAGCCTTGGGGTGAGAATAGCTAGATGTCCAGCTAGGGGCCGGATCGCAGGACCAAGCCCCAGAATGTCTGGAGGGCTGGGAAGGCTAGGGGTGGGCGCAGAAGAGGTGGGCGGGGCGCCCCGTCTGGGGAAGCCTACTGTCAACGTGATGATGGTTTTCTACAGAGCGAAGGGGGTGTGGGTGCGGGGGAGGGGTAGGCGTGTGTGTGTGTGTGTGTGTGTGTGTCTGTGTCTGTGTGTGTGTGTGTGTGTGTGTGTGTGTGTGTGCGCGCCTTCTCCTCTCCCCTCTCCTTCCCTCCCCTGCCTTCCCCTCCCCTCCCTCCCCTCCCTCCCCTCCCCTCCACTCCCCTCTCCTCCCTCCTGCCCCAGCTCCCCGACCCGGTCTCCTGCACCGCCCCCTCCTCGGCAGGTGTGTGTGTCTAGTCTGGGTCACTCCCAGGGAATCTCGAGGGGGCAGCGCCAGCAGTTCTCATCTACTGGGGATTGGCTAAACCAGGGACTGCCGTCATGACCGTGGGAAGAGAGATAGAGCGCCCTGAGGGGATTCTGGGGGGTGTGCGGGGCTGGGGGAAGGGGTGGGGGAATGGATGGGAATCACGTGTGAACACACACCATAAAGCCACAGCGGGATGGGGATCCTCGCTAAAGGATGGCCGGATTGATGGCTTTGTGACAAGTCCAGAATAAACAATGCAGAACGGGGACACTAAAGGGGTGGGGGGGGGGGGGAGAAGGTAGTCCCTACTCCAGTCCCCCGCATGCGAGTTAGCTGGGAAACCCCATGCTGCCCTGTATTAATTTGCACTTAGGGGTAAAGATGGGTGTGGAAGGGGGGAGATGCTGGAAGATATTTGAATTAAGATCACAGTGCTCTAGAAATTGCTGCCGCCCCCGTATCGTGCTCACATTTTCAGACCTCATCCTTTCAGGCTACATCCATGTGTTGAACCTACACTTTCTCCGCCTCCTCTGCTTCTCTCTCTTACTCAACCACTATCTTTGTTCCTACTCTTTCCCCTCCTCCCTTCTCTGGCCACCAAAACCCCAGGAACTGGGACCTGCGCATTGTAAACTCCTTGGTGGCGCTCACAATCGGACTGGGCATGCTCAATATCCTTAACAGGTTTTGACTGCCAAGAGTGGGGAAAATGCCACTTGGAGACACCTGTAGTGATAGAATAGAGGAAGAATTGCGGGTGAAAACAACTATCTAGGCTCAGAAGCAGGACCGGCTTTTTAAATCTTGTCTCAAGTTCCAGTTCTCACTCACTGTCCCTTTGTAGGACTGAGCAGGGAAGACTGGGAGAAAGATGCGAAAGAGCAGTCAGCTCTTAAAGTAGAGGGATCTAAGTGCCAAATTATTTTCTTCCAGTCTCTTTCTTCTACTTCTTCTGCTTATTGTAATTTATCTGAAAAAAGCCGGTGCTGGCTACAGCAACTTCGTCCGTGTCTATATAGTCAAATGGAAAACCCAACTTGAATTTTTTTTCCAACAGAATGTCAATAAATTACGTGAATAAGAGGAATTAAACCTTTGCAGCTGACATTGTTCAGAGAGTTAGACTGGAGATCTCTAAGACAGTGATTGACCCCCAGGCCAACTCTCAAACGTATGTGTATCCTTCCTGTATTGAGAGTATATGTGGGTGTGTGTATTTACCCATGCCCTCAGATACCTCCCTTTATCTGCATACAAATGCATGTGTTAACTGTATCTATGCACTAATGTATCTGTACACCTATTCTTGTTATAGATGTGTATGTGTATTTACCCACTCTCTGAATATCTGCATACAGATGGTGCCATGTGAAATGTTCTACGGATTTTGCCTGTTGTTGATACTTCATAATTAGAGATAATTTATCAGAGACATTCAAACATAACGTGCCATGATGCTAGGCCTCTGGGGTTATGGTGGAATATACAGCTAATACTCAGTTCTTTACTGCTAAAAATTTGTAAACCAAACAACATTTTTGGAAGTTTGGCTTTCTAATATGATGTAATATGATCTCAAGTGAAGTGTTACTAAAAATGTAATGGGAAAAGGGGGGAATAGGACAATCAGCACACAGACATAGTTTTGGATCTGTGGAAGAAAAAATATACACAAATAGGTTACTGGCCTCGTGTTCTTTTTATATTGTATTCATCATAGCTGCTAAAGTACAAACACATATACATTATAAAGGCCAGTAAACTTTTAGACCAGACTCCTCTTTAGATAGACTCAGCTATCTACTTCATTTACATAGAACTTTATAGTTTTTAAAGATGATATAGACAAGAAATTGCAACAACAATATGTAATCCCCAACTCAAAGTCAATTTGAATGGGACTGTCCTTTATTGGTGAAGATTAATGCCCTTAACTTACACCAGGGGCAGGGGTGGAGCTGGTGAGAATAAGAGACAGGTTTAGTTTCTTCAGTCTTCCTTGAAGGGGCTTCTGGTCAACTCAGGTAGCTGAAGGAAAAACTCTGGAAAGACAGGAAAGGAGCTGGCAGTCTTTCCATGATGTCCCTATCTACAGTTTGACTTTAAGGAACTTCCCCTTGAATGAGACCTAAGATACTCTCTCTCAGTTTTGCTGTTACCTTATTCCCAATAGGAGATCTCTTTCACAACGTATTGTCTGGCATATATTTTCCTGCTTTGATTTCTGTTCTGCTATAGAATTGGGTAAATGAGTTTCTTGGCTAAGTGCTATGTGTGTTTATTGCGGAACTGGTGAGGAAAGGGGTATTAAGGCTTGGGATATGTAAAAATATAAAACTTGTTGTCCTGCTTCCCATCATAATGGAACAATAATCAGAAGCTAGATTAAACCTGAAAAACACATCCCCTAGATGAGGAGTGGGAAACCTGCAGCCACAAGGCCACATGTGACCCTCTAGGTCCTCAAGGGTAGCCCTTTGACTAAATCCAAACTTCACAGAACAAATCCCTTTAATAGCAGGATTTGTTCTGTAAAACTCGGACTCAATCAAAAGGCTGCACCCAAAGACCTAGAAGGCCACATGTGGCCTCAAGGTTGCAGGTTCTCCACCCTTGCCTTAGATCAACAATATTTAAGGGAGAAGGGAAATATAATTCTAGCCCAGTGACCCCTTTTTCTAAGGAGAGCAGGATGGCTTCTAGCCCTAAACTCGACTTTCCCTCCTAGAAGGAATTCAAGTTTTCCTCGGGGAAAGGTAATGGGAAAAGAGACTATAGATGTCTATTCTGCTTCCCTTCCAACCACACAACCCCTCGATGGTACTTGCTGGGGGACAATCCTTCTTCAAATAGAATATAAGTCCCTTTAGGGCAAGGACTGTATCCTTGTTTGACTCCTTTTTATCCTTGTATCCTTATTGCCTTAAAAAGTAACTGGCACATAATAGGAGTTTAATAAATGTTTGTAGAACAACTGTTTACTGAATGAAGGTAGGTAGGGCAATAATTAAACCTATTTTACGGATAAATAAGCAGGCTCAGAAAGGTTGGGACCCTTTGGTCCCATGGAAAGTAAACAGCAGTCATATATGCATGTTTCCCTCCAACCCATTGCTTTTTCACTGTCATGATGCTTGTCTGTTTTTTATCCTTTGTATTTTAAAAGTCCTTAGAAAAGTACTTAGATTCCTGATGATCATAAGTTTTGAGTTATTATGAAGAATCCTTTGTGAAAGAGAAATAGCTTAATGTGTGAAAAATGGTATAGTAGAAAGAACACTGGGTTGTAGCCATGAAACCTGGGTTTTCATCCTGGTTCAGCCACTACCTATCTGTATGACCTTGAGCAAAGCAGGAATCCTCAATTTCCTGATATATAAAATAGAGAGTTAGTCTAAGTGATGTCACTTGTAGAAGGGACTGTACACTCTGTGGAGCATGAAGAGGTCATACCAGTGGAGTGTGCACTTAATTCACCTGGCAACTTTCAGGGACATGCATGACTTAATGTTGAAAACAATTGGCACCTTTTTCATCAAATCTTCTCACTCCACCCCAGGATGGCTGCAGAGGGGGAGGAAGCTTCCTGAAATCTTCATCAGAGAGGATTAGCCCCTGCACCAGGAAGATGTGCTCACTCAGTGGACTTTTTAAAGGAGTAACTCCACCTTTTGACTCTCTCACAAACTTGTAACATTTTGCTTTTCTTTCCTAGTATTTCCCATGAAATCCAAAGTAGAAATGGTATATTATATCCATATACACTTGTCTAGGGTAAATCTGGATATGAAAGCTCTGGCTGCCTCTTCCATTTGTTTCTTTCCCTGAGCATAGGTGACTGAATCTATTGTGTTGTTAAACAATTGCACGCAAGAATCATGTTCTCCTACAAATGGAATGGGCTGCCTTGGAAGGTGATGAAAATAATATCTTCCTCTTAATTGGAGGTCTTCCAGTAGAGACCTGATAGTTACAAACTATAAAAACAGATTTGCAAGGAATCTGTGATTCTGGACTGTTGTTATGGATGTTAAATCCCATGACCTTGTCCTTTGCACTATTATTGAAACAATCGTGCCAACTATAGTTGCAAATATGGTTCAAAAAGATGCCCTGATGGAAAATACTCAAGGTAAATCATCCTTTTTCTCTTCTTTCTGCTCTGGAAATGTACTCTATCTGAATAGCTAAATAGTAGAATTGGCTTTCCTCCCATCTAGACCCCCCAATAAAGAGAAAATCTCAATTCTCCCACCCAAATCAGAAATCTAGTAACCAAAACAAACCAACAAAAAATCTAAATTAGGACAGTACTCTCCACCTGAAACCTGTGTATCTTATTTTTAATAAGTCCTCTGCAAACCGACCAGTCAGTTTGAATACCTCGAAAACTTCTCCTATTCCTTTATCACTATCTTTTTAAGTATAGCTATGGGGCAATGCAATGTTGTTTGGAGTTTATCACTGAAATTCATTGGATTTGAGCTCAGAGGTAATTTCTCTCTCTCCTCACCCCTTTCCTAGCCCATAAATCTAGGATTTTCTCTGTTGCATAATAGCCTTCAACTAGACTTAAAATAAACCCCTCTGTTCATATTTAGTGAAATGGTTTTTGTTTTTTCACATTACTCAAGTGAATCCTAGGAATAGAGAAACATCCCTGAGTGAGTCTCACTGTTTGGCTCCCCAGTGCCCACCATTTATATAGTACTTTTGTATTTCCAGAGTACATATGTTCTTGCATTTGAGTCTCAAACAACCCTGGGAAGTAGATAATATTACCCCCATTTTACAGATAAGGAATCTGAGGCCTTAAGCAGTTTAGGGACTCATCCCTGGATCATATAACTAATAAAGATCTGATGCAGGATCTAAATTTAGGCCTTCTTAACTTTGAGCCCAACATTCTATCTACTTGTTCCATCTAAGGCCTAGTGAATGCCAATAGAAAAATAAGGAACTGAAGATGGCGGTGTAACAAGAAACAGTACAGATGAGCTCCCCACAAAACTCCAGACATCTAGAAAACACAGTAGATTAAATCCTTATGGAGAAATCCAGAGAAGTCACAGTAAGTCCTTTGTCTAACCTGGGTCAATATAAGGAGACAGACAGAAAGGTCTGTGGGGACTTGGGACAGGGTTTAACCAGGATTGTGCACCAAAAAGCACTATAACAAACAAGGAGAGAATGTGTGCTAGGATAAGAGGAGGTCCCAGACCTGAACAGGTTACCTAGTGCAGTACACAGGAATAGGTGCCAACTGCCTTTGGCTCCCAGTACTGAGTTCCAGGTCATAGAATTATGGTGAACTGAGGAGACTTGTGCCTGGGGATGGCATTCAGGGCAAGGATGCTCAAGGTGGTGCACTAAGAACAGAACATGTTCAGAAGAAAGCAGCAGAGGTGTGACTCAGATCCCAGAAATGAGAGGGTTCTCAGTTCCACCTCAGCCAATAACCAGGGCAAGAAAGACCAAAAGGGAGCCTACAGTTTGGTCACTCTGAAATAGCAGACCTTCCCTAAGACCTAATAGGGCAGAGTCCAGTATTAGTTTATTGTTCCTCAGACCCAAGCCAAGGTGAGAAACTTATAGAGCTCAGACTGTGGCAGGGGATGGATGGGCAGCAATCAGGCTTTGTCCAGGATCAGACCACTTTGGAAGCACTGAAAGCTTGCAGGTCCCCATTTTTTATCTGTGATCTTGGGATAAAACAAAACTTTGTAACCCCAGGAAAGCAACAACATGGCCTGCCCAAATGTTCCATTAAGAAGAATGCAAAGCCCAACTCTAACATCAAGTTTGAAGTCAGGAAGTATACTTGAAGAGCAATCAAACAAACAAAAAAAGAATCCCACCATAAAGAGCTATTATGTAATGTTTACAACATGAAGGCAGAAAAAAGAATAACTCCAAAACTTGTACAAACAAAAAAAGCTTCAGAGCAAAATATAACTTGAGTATAAATTCAACTATGATTCTTCAAAGGGATGAAGCAAAAAAAGGGAAAAAAAAATTAAAAATGAATTTATAAATTAAATGAGAATGCTTGAGGAAAAAAATGGAAAACGAATGAGAGCTGTGGAAGAAAGAATTGGGAAAGGAAGAAATAAATGAAAAAGGAATTAACAGCTTGGAACATGAGGTACAAAATCTTGCCCAAGAAACAAACTTCTAGAAAACTGAACCAATCCGAAGTCAATGACAACAGGAAATACTAAAACAAAGTTAAAAAACTGAATAAATAAAAGAATATGTAAGTTACCTCATAGGATGATATGGAAAACAAGTGAAGGAATAAAATGTATTAATCATTGGGCTACCTGAATGCATGAACAACAATAAAAAAAACATAGACATAATATTTAGAGAAATCTTTGAAAAATACTGTCCAAATCTTTTAGAATGAGAGGGCAAAGTAGAAAAGGAAAGAATCTACCCATCATCTCCTGAAAGAAACCCCCCAAAGAAAACTCCCATGAATGTCATAGCCAAAATCCAGAGCTTCCAAGTGAAAAAAAAATTTTTTTAAACCTTGCAAACAACCAGGAAGAAATTTAAGTACCAAGGAACCACAGACAGAATCACATATAATTTAGCAGTCACTACTATAAAGAATAAGATAACTTGGAATATGATATTCCAGATGGCAAAGGATGTATATATAGGCTCATGGCCAAGAATAACTTATCCAGCAAAACTGAGTATAATGCTACAGGGGAAAAAATGTATTTTTAATAAGATAGGGGACTTCCAAGCATTCCTGATGAAAAGACCAGAGTGCAGAGAAAAGCTCTGAAGTTCAAACACAGGAGTGAAGAGAAACATAAAAAGGTAAATAAGAATAAACAATGCTAATTGACTGAATAAGGATAAACTACTTATATTCTAATATATGGTAATGATATGATATGAACCCTGTCATCATCAAAGGTTATAGAGGGAATTTAATTCGACAAGACCTGAGAGTGGGTCTGTTATATCTTGATGATCTTAAGAGAAGAATGGACAGAGGGGAATAGGAATATACAAGGGAAGAGTGGGGGTAGGGAAAGGGAAGTTAGAGAAAATTATCTCATATAATTTAAATGTATAAGAAGGTATCTCTACAAACAAGGAGGAAGAGGTGGGGAAGTGGCTGACACTCAACCTCACTATCATCTGAACTGGTTAAAGGAAGGATATTCACAAACATAGTTGGTTACAGATGTGCACTTTATTCCACAGAGAAATAGGAGAGAAAAAGGAAAAGGGAGAGAGGGCAGATCGAGGGCAGACTTGGTCCTAAACAAAATAAACCCTAAGGATATAAAAAATAGCTATTTTGAGGTGACAAAGAATTGGCATCTAAGGGGCTGCCCATAAATTGGGACATGGATGAACAAGTTATGTTATATAAATGTGTTAGAATACGTGTGTGTGTGTGTGTGTATTTTAATGATGGTGATAGTTTCAGAGAAAGTTAGAAAGATTAGTATGAATTAATGCAAAGTAAAATGAACAGAACCAGGAAAACAATGTATACAATGACAGCAATTTGGTAAACATAAACAACTTTGAAAGAATTAGGAATTCTTATCAGTGTAATGACTGAATGTGATCCTAGGGTACTAATGATGAAATATACTCCCCACCTCCTGGCAGAGGGTAGAGGTAAAGAGTGCAGGATAAAAAATAATAATAATCAAAGAAATACACACACATGCATACACACATGCTTATGTATACATATATGTCTGTATATGTGTATACACATACATATATAGACACACAGATATACGTAAGTGTATATATGACATGGAGAATGTGGAAATGAGTTTTGATTGTTTATACATATTTATAATGAGTGAGTTTTCCTTTGGTTCTTAAGTGGGACTAGTTGGTGTGAGAAAGTAAGAAGGCAGCTTTTTACTGATCCGAAAAAAAAAAAAAACTCAACCCATACACGTGCGCGCACACACACACACACACACACACATAATTTTTAAAAATAATTTTGGGGCCAGTAATTAGCACCTACACTTCCATTTAATGATTTAACATTGAATTAGGTTTTACAAAGGGATATTTACTTTAAAAATATAGGAAGAACATAAGCAAATATGATTCTCTCCTCCAACACCTTGGGGTTATATTCTTTTCTACTGAACCTCAGTTGGAGGTAGGGAGTGAGTACGCTCAAAACTTTACCAAATTCCTTCATAATATTAATCTCATCAAATTCATGTCCATATGCAGCATAACTGGGGCTGTGCCTCCACTACTGATGGCCTCTCCAAAGGTCATTCTCAAAGATCCCTCATTGCTCCTTTGTCTGGTTCCCCATTTTGCAAAAGGGCTCAAATCCTACACTGGCCATTAAACCTGTAGTCTGGAATACCCAGATGCTAAAGGAGGCTTCACTCCTTTCATATCTAGGGGAATTGAAATTATGATGGATGCCAACACAATTTCTAGATCTAAAGTATGCCAAGAAGTCCTTTAGGCCTCAGATTATAGATTCCATTCATTCACCCGTTCCTGGGTTGAGGCAAAGAGACCATATATGAAGCTGAATGTCCTCTTTGAATGCTTCTAAAGCCAGTTAAAGTATCTCTCTTTCACCACAAGTTTAGTTGACCAGAAACAATAATCAAATGTCCATTCATGTTCTAATCTCTCCAATCAATTTCCTTATACAACATCACAATTCTCCTGGAAGTAGCTTTCTAGTTTGCTCCACATGAAGACACACCATCTACTCATTGGTGTCCTCTATGTGGACACATCATCTGAACAGATTGATGGAATCTTCAAATGTGCTAGAATCCTTTTCAAAGCAGCTAAATAGTGTGTAGAGCACTGGGCTTGGAGTCAGGAAGACCTGACTTCAAATTGGGTTTAAGATACTAGTTCTGTGACCCTGGAAAAGTAATTTAACCTCTTATCTGACTCAATTTCCTCATCTGTAATATGAGAATAATAATAGTTCCTACCCCCAGGGTTGTCGGTTTGCAAGTGAGGAAACTGAGGCACAGAAAGGTAAATGACTTGCTCAGGAACAAATGACAAAATTTGAACTTAGGCATTCCTCACTCTAAGCCCAGTGCCCTATTCATTATTCCATACTGCCTTACATTTTTTACTTATCTTTCAACATGCTCATTATACTGTTCAGAACAAATCTGTTGTTCCTACTTACCTAATGTTTATGACAATATTGCATGAAACAGCATGAGAACATATGGCATGTGTGCTGTACTTAATGATGCTACTCAACTATGCTCCATAATTGTTTTTATGTTTTATACCATTCTTTACTGGGAGAAAATCAGTTTTGTAAGTAAAATGATGACTGTTTACTACCATTGTTATTCTGTGAAGACATAAGAAAAAACACTAACTGGCAATATAAGTATCTAATGCACATTCAGCAAGACTGAATATTCTTTTATTTTCATTGGTTTCTCATCTTTGGAATCATAGCAAAATCACAACCTAGTAAAATACATTCTTCTTTTCCTCTTTAGTCCCAAACTTTTCCTGAATACTATTCTTTGGCTTGCCTTTACATATCTGACTAGTAGTACAATAATCAAAATTCCAGATCAGTATTAAATCATAGGGTTTTAGAGCTACAAGGGACAATAAAAATCACTTAGTCCAACCCCCTCACTTTATTATTGTCGAAACTGAGCCCAAAGTCATTAAATGACTTGCCCAAGATCATAGATCTCCTAAGTATCAGACCCAGGGTTTCCAATCTCTCAATGTGGAAGATATCAGCCAGGTCAATTTAATGGGTCAGTTAATAATAAAAGGGAAGGAATTGGTTTGAAAATTGGAAATTGTGCTATATGAAGAACTTATGCTTAACACATACCATTCTACTGGTAAGTGAGAACTCCAACTCTCTTCTATGCTAAAATTCTCTTTGGATTTTATAAACGCCTCCTGATCCACATTCCCTTTTCTAACTTATCCATAGATCTTGTGAATAATTTAATTCAATTCAGTTCAATTTCAATTAAGCAAGCTTTTATTAAGTACCTACTGTATGCAGGGTAATGTAGTAGACTCTGGATATGCAAGTATTAAAATAGAAACCATTTGACCTCAAGGAATTTGTAATCTGGTAAGCTATGTACCCTAATAACTATAACATAATTTAGAATATTAGAAGTCCATAAAAGTCAGACATATAGCAGTACTTCTTAAAGTGCCATCCAGTGATCTCTGGGAATCCCTAAGATACTTTTAGGAGGTATGTGAGGTCAAAACTATTTTTATTATCATGTTAAGGCATTTTAATTTTGAACACTATAAATATCAACAGATTTAACTCATATAAACAAAAGTTCTTTGGAGTCATCAATAATTTTTAAGAGTGTAAAGGGGTCCCAAGACCAAAAAGTTTGAAGACTACTTCTCTAGAATGTCAAGAGAGGATTAAGAAAGGAGGGATCACTTTACTCTGGAAAAGTTTTATGACACCTGAGCTAAACTTTGAAAAAAAGTAAAAATTTCAACATATGCAGTAATGAGGGAGATCCATATTAGACAAAGGGGTTAGAGATGAAAGCAGGAGATCAAGTAGGGCAGTCTAGCCATATGGCACAGTGTGTGAAGTGGAATAGTGTGAAATAAGGTAGAAAAAGTAGGTTGGAGACTGATTGTAAAGGCAATAAATATTCAGAAAAAGTGTTTGTCCTTTACTTTCTAAGTTATGAGAGCCAAAGATGGCTTTTGGGTAGGAGAGCTATGTGTATTACAAACATTAGTTTGACAATGGTGAAACATCAATTGGAATGGAGAAGGACTTGGAGGGGGCAATCATATAGAACGTGACTATAACATCTGTATTCAAATAAGCAGTAGTTACCAACACATTGACAAAGTGGCTCCAAAGCCATAGAGAGTAGATATTTTAGACTCAATGTAACCATCTCAAATCATTTTAAGAAATATGTAGGGGTATTTATAAATGTATGTGTACACACTGGTAATAGAAAGAAAAAGTAAAAATTGTCTTAGCGGGTAAGGGGCTTACATTGTAATGGGGAGTTTACGTGTCCATACATAAATATATAAATGGAAAAGAGAAAGATACAGACAGAGAAACAGGGAGAGGGAGAGTTGGAGAAAGGGAAAGGGGGAAGAGACATAGAGGAGACAAGAGAAAAAGGAAAAGGAAGGAAGGAAGGAAAGAAAGAAGGAAGGAAGGAAGGAAGGAAGGAAAGGAAGGAAGGAAGGAAAGAAGGAAGGAAAGGATGTAAGACAGCTGAGAAGACAGAAAGAGGGGAAAGAAAGAAAGAATGTAAGACAACTGGAAAGACGGAGAGACAAGGAAGGGAAGAGGAGGAAGGAAAATAGGGGAAGGGGAGGGAAGGAGAAAAAGAAGAGGAAAGGAGAAGAGGAAAGAGAAAAAGGAAAGAAAGAAGAAAGAAAAGGAGGAAGGAAGGGAGGGAAGGAAGGAAGAAGGAAGGAAGGAACAAAAGAAGGAAGGAAGGAAGGAACGAAAGAAGGAAGGAATGAAAGGAAGGAAGGAAGGAAGAAGGAAGGGAGGGAGGAAGGGAGGAAGGAAGGGAGGAAGGGAGGAAAGGAGGAAGAAAAAAATGTATGACAGCTGGATAGCTTTTCAAGCTGATTTTTTAAGAATTCCAATAAAGATTTACTGGATCTATTGTTTACAGACTTGGAAAAATTGATTATGAATATGAAAATTTGAGGCAAAGTAGAAACGTACGATTGATTATCTGAATTAAATATGAAAAGAAATGGAAACAAAATGAGAATTTCAGTGACATTATATTTAAAACAGCACCACATTTCAAGGACCTGAGAAATGTAACAAGAAGATTGGAGAAAGACATCAAGAATCTATACACATGGGAATTGGGGGGGCAGAGTCAAGATGGCAGCAGAGAAGCAGGAGAACTCTGTGAGCTCCCCTCATAACCACCTCAAATACCTATAAAATACAACTATGAACAAATTTTAGAGCTCTAGAATGCACAAAATTACAGAAAAACACATCTCCTTCTGGGGGCAGCCCAGCAGGCAGGACAGGAAGGGCTCATCGCAGAGTGCTGGGCACTGAAACCAGCCCAGCCTGAAACCATGGCTTAGCCCCAGGGTGGTCAGGACAAGCTGCAGCTGGAGCACTCTGGAGAGTGGATCACCAGCAGCTGTGGCAGTTTTCAGACTTATCAACCCATAAGAAACAAGGACAAAGTGAAATGTCAGTGGAACTCAGCTAAATTTGGGGAAGAAAAGTGGTCCAGCCGTCTGCCCCCAGGGCAAGAAAGCAGCAGAAGCAGCGGCCCTGCAGCTGCCTCCACGTGGCTGCTTCAGAGCTCTTGGCCTGAAGATTGCAGGAGAGCCAAGCAATCATTCAGAGGAAAGAGTCTCTTGCCTTAACCAGCTTGGATCAGGATCACTTGGGTAGTGGTCCTAAGGTGCATTTTCAGTGCAGCAAGACAAGGAAGGAGAAGGGAAAGAAGAAAACCCCCACGGACATTCCTCTTTGTCTTCTCTCAAAGGGCAGGTGCAGTAGAAGATGGATAGCTTGAGGTCAAAGGGAAGGTTGCCCCTCTTTGTTGGCACAAATATAAGTGCCGCCTTTCCTTTGATAACACACAAGAGGAGATGAAAAGACATGGTCAGGCTTTAAGCTTTACTAGAATTTATATTGATATAGAACTGTAGATATATAGAATTCTTACAAATTATATACATCATTTGAAGGACAAATAACAATTTATTCTCTCTATATATAAACCTATTTCTATACATATATTATATATATACAAACATATATACATATGTATATTATATATAATATATATTTTTGGAGTAGTGTTGTATATATAATATGTATGAAATATTACACTGTAATATATTTTATAGCTAAATTTTTACATACTAGTCTTGAATGTGAATGCACATGTATATTAATCATAATACATAGTAGCAGTAAAATTTAAGATCCTTGAGAGCAGAGACTATTTTAGTTCCTTGTGTCATCAACACTTAGTATATGCTTGGCATAATGATTTAGCACTTGAAAAATGTTTGTTGATTAATTGGTAATAGTGATTAATTGGTAATAGTGATATACATAAGGTATTGCATCTTTAAAAATGCTATTAAAATCATGCAGAAATCAAGTTAGAGAGGATCTCAGGGCCATCTAATTTATTCAACCCCTAGCAGATAAAAGAATCTTCTCTGTAAAGTCCCAGCACATGACTTCTAGTCTCTGCCTCTACTGAGACACCTCTTTGCCTGAAGGTGGCCCATTCCACTTTTGGAATTCTAGTTGTTACACAGTTTTTATTTTAAACTTACATTGGCCTTTTTGTGGCTTTGATCCATTGCTTCTAGTTCTGCCATATTGGATCTACCTTAACAAATAGAATCTTCCTTCCATGTGACAGCCCTTCAAATAGTTGAAGAGAGCTATTAGGATAATATCTACAATTTTGGAGAATTCATAACATTTGCAGCACCTCCTCTGGGGTTCTTCACTCAACTCCCACTTGAATTGGAAGGTTAGGACCCCAGAACATCAATTGATTGGAATTATCTTCAGAATTCTATGGTAATTCTATTTTATTTGGTTTCTAGTTCCATCACTCACAAGTCTATCACATTAACAAGTCAGTCAGACCAATAAGATTTTAGAAAAGGTTATTTACTAAAATACTATGAGAATAGTTGGTACAAAACATCCCCCCAAAAAATCCAGTGCAAATTCTGACACAAGGGTAAACTCACAACTGGTTACTGACAGTCCTTTCTTGAGTTCATAATTGATATTTTTTTCTGGATCAAGGGGTCAATGAATCTACTTCTTCCTGGAGGTGGTTATATTTCTGTACTCTCATATGTCCTTGGATGTCTGTTTTTCCTTGCTGTGTTCTCTGGATGCTTTATCTGCTACTCGTTTTTTCTCTTTGCTGACAGAATATGGCAAAGGGGGAGGTCAAGAGGAGACAGAAAAAGAAATTCTCTCATCTCTCCACGAGAATGTTTCAATATGAAACTTGGGGTCCCTCACAGCTATCCTGGTTTACCATTTTATTGAACAACTCCTGAAATTTTCCCCATTATTTAAAGCCCCTCAGGGAGGGGTTAGCCTGTTTGGTTAGCCAAGAGAACACATCTGATAAAGGAATCAAAAGGTTTAGATGGTTTTTTACAATTTTTAAAATCCTAATCATTTCTGTTGATTGATTAAGGAAGAGGTATGACACTACTTCTCATACAAATGGAAAACTAAAGAAATGAACACATATTGGTTCATTATATACTGTTAAATAAACAGTATCTACACCGATGGTCCAGTTTAGCAATATGCAAAGAATCATATTAACAATGATTTGAGAGGAAGAAATCAAACAGATTTACTACATGTAAGTGCACTAAAATCTACATAAAACTCAAAGCTTAACACACAAGTACAAGGCAAAAAGCAGGACTAGAAATCAAAAAACAAGTCAAAGACTAGACTGACAGAGGCCACATCTAGTCTAGTGAATACCAAAATCACCAAGTGAAAAATGTTTAGTCTACAGAATGACAAAAATAAAACAGTGAAAAATCGAAATAAAATAAAAAACATTTGACTAAAAACATAAATGTTATATCAAAAGAAATGTGAAATGTATGACTAAATTATACCTTACATTTCTTACATGTGTAAAAAGAAATACATATATGTATGCCTATGTATTAATGTAGAGATAAATGTGTGTATACACACATATATAGTTTCTATATGCGAATATGTGTGGTATACATACATGCAGACAAACACATATTCATACATATTTAAATTGAAAGCTTGACACCTATTAACAGAAAAGAAATCAATAGTTAACTGTTTAACTAAAAATTAGTCCACTTGCCAGGTGATACATTTTTGGTTTGAAAAAAAGTCTTTTGAATAAATTAGAAAAGGAATAATGCCATAGGTTGAACAATTATTGACCGTATCCTTGAATGACCTTTAAAAATCAATCCAATCCACAAAGATGGTGAAGCCCTTCTTCACAACCATTCCAAGCAAAGATCTAGGAAGGCTAATAGACTGAGTCACGATCAGGAAATCCAAGGAAAAGTTAGTGAGTTATTTTTCCAGCTGAAGTCAGCATATGGAGACAGAGATCTGTGGGCTGTGGAGGCCAGGTCTAGTCAGGAAGGCACCAGGCAAAACCTGCCAAAAGAGACGGAACTAGAGCTTTGTGACTGTATACTAGGCCAAGATGAGCTCCTGGATTTAATGGAGTCATGTCTGATACTGTTCAGGGAACAAAAACGCGAGCCAAATGGCAACACTGTTGCTCATACCCCAGAGCTAGGTCACAGATCTAGTGGCAACTAAGGGAATCTATTACCTAGGACCAACCTGTGGTAATTTAACCAATATATGGGGAAATTATGGGCCTTAGGCTATGTAGTGAGCCTGGATCAGGAAAAGAAGTGAACAGCAGTGCCACTCAACCCAGGAGGAGAATAATTTGTCAGTGCAGAAGAAGCTAAGCAGCCTTAATCACTTAATAGTATTCTGCAATCAAGCAGAGGCATACCCACAGACATGAATATAGAGAAGCAGTTACTAATGATCAGAAGCAGCTTCTAGAACCTGACCACCGGAAGCACAAAAGTCATCTAGGGAGTCAGGAGAGATAGCCCAAGCAATAATTAGGCAGGACTCTGAAGAGAAATAATAATTGGATGTCCTGCATTATAAGTTTCCTTTATCATGCTTATTCCCTATGTATATCCCTTACTATCATTGTAATTTTCCTTTTTAACTAACTTTCTCTTGAATTCTTTCTGATATATATGTATGTGTATGTATGTATGTATATATCTACACATGTAGATATGTATATGTACATATATACATATAGGTATATAAAATAAATTTTGTTTATTTATATAATGTTTGGAAGAATGAGTCCCAGGCTTATGGAGGGGGAGAGGGTGAATATTTTGTAGCTACTATTCTTACTGTTCCATTTTAATAAAAGTCTTTGTTAAGAGCTAATTGTTCTACTGGATAATGTTTATTTGGATGCATATTTATTAGGGACTCATGAGATACTGTTTTAGGAACAGGTGCCTATTTTACGCTTTTTGAACCTAAGGTAGCAGCTGCATTCTGGGGACCCAGTCTATGAGGGCAAGTAGGGTGAAGGGTTCAGTGGTGGGGCTCTCTGTCTATCTAGTATTCATTTAGTGATTCATTCACTATTTATTAAGCATCACTGAAAGGAAATCACTCAGCTCTGTATTTGTGGAAATATTCCAAAATTTCAATAGGTGTGTAACCGCACAAGATAGAGATATGATCTTACTCTTTCTGGTTTATCTATGCCCTCCTTTAAATTTGGTACACATTTGGGCCTTTCCTTCTATTCTCTTGATATTAGGTGGATACAAGTGGAGTATATGGATTATCCATTGGTTATTCTTCACTCTTTACAACTGAGGGAGATAAAAAAAAAGGTTAAATAAGACATGGTCTTTGCCCTTGTTAATCTAATTATATCTGGGAGAGATGGCACCTACAATAATAACTAAAATATATGGCTAATATTATAAGTATATGCTAAAGGTATAAATATAGTGTTCTGTGAGGTCCTAAGGGGGAAAAATCATTGCTGACCTAGGGAATAACAGGGAAAGCTTCATGGAGGAAGTGGTATTTGAGTTAAGCTTTAAAAGATGGGTAGGATTTAAGCAGGTTGAAGAGAAGGGAGGGTAAGAGAGGCACAGGGACTAGAACCTGCAAGGGAACAGAGGTATATATAAAAGTTCAAAAAAGTTGAAATTTTTTCAACTCAGAAACAAGAAAATTCAGGAATTATTTAATAACTACTTTCAGATAAAAGTTGGACTATAATGAAGGAGACTGAATAAGAGGAAATAGGTTTATACTGCATTAAGAAAGAATTTGGTTAGACAGATGGATTATATTATTTGTAAGAGTAGTTCTATACACTGTAATCAGCTTTTAAAAGAGCCTCTCCATGGTGATCCTCTCCCTCGCTTGCTCCATAATAATACTAATAATGATAACAATCACTCACATTTATATATCACTTAAAGGTTGAGAAAATACTTTCCTACTCCCTAGATGCTGAGCCTCAGACTCTCTCTACTCTTCCCACCACCAAGACTTCTTTCAGTAGAGGATTTGAGAAACTCACTCACATTCATATATAAATTTGCTTATGGGTATTTGCATCTTAACACACAAAGGTATGAATCCTGGAATTTGAGAGGTCAGTAGGCTGGATGATGAAGATAATCTTATGGTCTGGAAACCTTTTCTGCTGCTACAGAGCCCATCCTACAGAAAACCAGCCCTTTCCTAAAAGCAGTAAAAACAAAGATCATTTTGGAGCATTCAATTTCATTACAATGGTGGAAGTAGAAGCCAAATTTCAAAGATTTAAGGGTAAAGGGCAAAGAAGAAATGGAAATAGCCATCATATGGTATTCAATGGTCTGTCATACAAATATATGACACATATATACATACACACATACACACATACATATATATATGTATATATATATGTATATACATATACATATATATATATATATATATATATATATATATATGTATGATTTCCTCTTTATACATCTGATTAAAATCACATCATTTCTAGGTTATTCTTCTCCACTCAATTTTCTTTTCTGGTATTATTATTTTTTCAAGTGACATATAATTTTAAAGAGTGATCTTGGGGTGGCTAGGTGGTGCAGTGAATAGAGCACTGGCCCTGGAGTCAGGAGGACCTGAGTTCAAATCTGGCCCCAGACACTTAACACTTACTAGCTGTGTGACCTCGCGCAAGTCATTAAACCCCAATTGCCCCTCCAAAAAAACCCAAAACAAACAAACAAAAAAGAGTGATCCCTCTCTCACTACCCCCTGCCCCACTAAGTAAATTTTAAAATAAAAAGCGTTTTTTTTTAATCTTTCAATACCTATCTATATGTCTGACAAAGCATTTCCACAGTAGCTATGCCAGAAAATGTTATGACTCATTCTGTATTGTAAGTCCATCCCCCCTCTGTCAGGAGGTGAGGCATGTTTCATCTTTATTCTTTTGGATTCATGGATTATCTTTTTGTGTTGATCAGAACTCTAAAGTCTCTCAAAGTTATTTTCCTCTATAATGTTGTTGGTCTTGTATAAATTATACTTCTAGTCCTGCTTATTTCACTCTGTATTATATAATAAAAGTCTTCCCAGTTTCCTCTGAGATTGTCTTTTACATATTTCTTATGGAACAATAATAATCCATTACATACATATGCCACAATTTGTTTAGTCATTCACCAAGAGGAAGACAAACTCTTAGTCAGCAAATTTTGGATACCATGAAAGGAGCCACTACAAATATTTTTATGCATGTAGATACTTTCCCTCTTCCTTTAATTTCTTTGGGTTGAGACCTACCAATGGTACAGATAAGTAAAAAAGGTAAACACAATTTGGGCATAGATCTTTTCTGGGCATAGATCCAAATTATTTTAAAGAAAGGCTGGAGAGGGGTGGCTAGGTGGTGCAGTGCATAGAGCACCTGCCCTGAAGTCAGGAGCACCTGAGTTCAAATCCGGCCTCAGACACTTAACACAACTAGCCATGTGACCTTGGGCAAGTCATTTAACCCCAATTGCCTTGCCTACCCCCCTCCAAAAAGCAAAAAAATAAAATAAAAAATATTTTATTTAAAAAAAAAAGAATGGCTAGACCAAATTACAACTCTATCAACACGACAAGATTATACTTTTGTTTTCTCTTTGCCTATGCTTATTCCCTCAAGTTCTTTTTCTTGTCTTGCTACTATGGTTAGCATTTCTAGTACTGTATTAATATCAGGGGTGTTAATGAACATTCTTGCTCTACCCCAGATCTTATTGGAAAGGCCTCTAACTTTTCTCCATTGAATATGTTTCCTTTTAGTTTTAGATAAAAATAATTTAGTATATTAAGGAATATCCACTTATTCCCATATTTTCTATTTTTCTAACATGAAGTCATATTTGATTTTGTTTAAAACCTTTTCGTTATCTTTTGATATAATCATATATTTTTATTATTGATATTATTAACATGGTTTATTATATTTATTGTCTTCCTTATTGAACCCATCCTGTATCCCAGTTATAAACTCAACATGACATAATTTATAATCCTTCTAGTAAGTTGTTGTAATCTACTTGATAATATTTCATTTTAACTTTTTTAATATTCATTAGGGATCTTGATCTAGAGTATTTACTTCCTCTTCTCTCTCCATGGTGAGGTGTCAAGATTATATTTGTATTAAAGGAAAAGATTGGAAGAATGCCTCATTCTCTTGTTAGTGTAATTTATATAGTATTGGAATAAATTTTTCTTTGAATGCTTTGTAGAATTCACCCATGAATACATCTGCTTCTGGAGGTGTTTTTTTGTTTGTCTGTTTGTTTTTACCTTTGGCAGTTTATGTATGACTTGTTCAATTTCTTTTTCTGATATTGGGTTATTAAATAGTTTATTTCTTCTTTTGTTAAACTGGCTATTTGGTATATTTGGAGTATTTGTACTTTGTTATTAAATTTGTTAAACATATAATTGAGCAAAATAGCTCCTAATAATTGTAGCTTTCTAATACTTTCTCAATTTTTGTAAGTTCTCTTTTTCATTTCAAACATGGTTTCTATTTTTAGTTTGGTTTTCCTCTATCTTTTATCACAATAAGGTTAGCTGTTTATTTTTGCTAGGTTTTTTTTTTTTAGCAGCTTCTGGTTTTATTTATCAATTCAATAGTTATTTACTTTCAATGTTATTAATATATTCCTTATTTTTTAATTTCATTTTTTCCATTCCAAATTCTCTCCTTCCAACCCTACCCCACCCATTGAGAAGACAAGAAATATCATATATATATATATATATATATATATATATATATATATATATACACACATATATATATATATGAATCATGCAAGATATATTTCCACATTGGCTATGTTGTATAGAAAAAATGAAGAAAAAACAAAGAAAGAAAAAAATATTCTTTAATCTGCAATCAGTTCTCAATCTGAAAGCAAACAGCATTGTTCATCGAGAGTTCTTTGGAACTATCAAGGATCATTGTATTGATCAGAGTTGCTAAGTCTTTCACTGTTGATTATTGCTACAATATTGCTGTTTCTCTGTAAATAGTTTTCTTGGTTCTGCTCACTTCACTTTACATCAGTTCATATGAGTTCATATTTTCCTAGGTTTTGGTGATATACTTCATCATTTCTTACCACACAATAATATTCCACAACAATCATATAGCATAATTTGTTCAGCCATTGCCCAATTGATGGAAATCTTGGTTTCCGATTCTTTTTCCACCACCAAAATACCTACTATAAATATTTTTGCACATACAGGTCTTTTTCCTTTTTCTTTGATCTCTTTAGGGGTATAGACCTAGTAACAGTCTTGCGGGGTCCAAGGATATGCACTTTTTTTTTGCCCTTTGGGCATAGTTCCAAATTGTTCTCCAGAATAGTTGGACTAGCTCACAGCTCCACCAATAGAATATCAGTATACCCATTTTTCCATATCCCCATCATCATTTGTCATTTTTCTTTTTCTGTCATGTTAGTCAATATTATGGGTGTGAGGTCATACCTTAGAGTTGTCTTAATTTGCAGTTTCCTAATCATTAGTGATTTAGAGCATTCTTCATGTGACTATTGATATACTTGATTTTGTCTTCTGAAACTATTTTTCAATTGCAGAATGGCATATATACATAAATTTGGCACACTTCCCTATATATTTTAAAAATGAGACTTTCATCAGAGAAATAGAATTTTTCCCAAGTTTGCTGCTTTCCTTATAATTTAGATTATATTTGTTTTCCTTATTGAAAACCTTTTTAGTTTAATATAATCAAAATTATCCATTTTATCTCCTGTGATCTTCTCTATTCTCTTATTTTGTTATGAACTCTTCCCTTATTTGTTGATCTGGCAGGTAACTTATTCCATGCTTATCTATTTTGTTTATTATATCATGCTTTATGTCTAAATCCTGTACCCATTTTGACCTTATCTTGGTATATAGTGCAAGATATTGGTCTATGCCTAATTTCAGCCACTTTTCCCAGAAGTTTTTGTTGAATGTGAGTTCCTGGCCCAAAAGCTTGAATCTTCATGTTTATCAAATATTAGGTTTTTGTGCTCATTTATTTCTGTATATCATGTGCCTAATCTGTTTAGTTGATCAACCACTCTATTTTTATCCTATACCTGATTATTTTGATGATTACTGCTTTGTAGTATAGTTTCAGATATGGTACTGCTAGGCTCTTAGTCTTCACTTTTTTTCATTGATTCACTAAATATTCTTGACCTTTAGTTTCTATAGATGATGTTTCTATCTGTATGGTTCTTCTTTGGTAGTTTAATTGGTATGGCACTGAATAAGTAAATTAAGTAGTACTGTCATTTTTATTATGTTGGCTTTGCCTATCCATGAGCAATGAATATTTCTCCAAATGTTCAGATTTGCATTTATTTGTGTGAAAAGTATTTTGTAATTATGTTCATATAGTCTTTGAGTTTGTCTTTGCAGGGAGACTTTGAAGTATTTTATATTATCTGCAGTTTTTGAAATGGAAATTCCCTCTTTCTGCTGTTTTGTTGGTAATATGCAGACATGCTCCTGATTTCCATGCACTTATTTTATATCCTGAAACTTTGCTAAAGCTGTTCATCATATTGGCTAGTTTTTTTTTAGTTGATTCCCTAGGAATCTCTAATTATTCCATTATATCATCTACAAAAAGTGAGCTTTGTTTCCTTGTCTGTGGTTATTCCTTCAATTTCTTGTTCTTATTTTATTTGCTGTAGTTAGCTTTACTGGTTGGTTGTTGTCTTTCATTCTTTTTCTTTTTACTTTGGAAAGTACAGTTTTCTTTTTTTTTTAATTGATTTGTTTATTTGCTTTTAGTTTACAAAATTCAGTTCCACAATCCCTTGAGTTTCTTTCATTCTTAAAGAGGACTATGATGACATCACTATGTTGGAATTAAGGCATTATCAAACCAATACGAGCTCAGAAGAATCTACCACAGGTTAGGCACAAATAGCCCATAGGAACATTTGGAGTAGAGATGTCTCTAAATGTGTGTATGTCACATTTCTTTTGAGTTACTGAAATTTTGCTTTGCTAATAGAACACCGTGCTTTCTTTGATGTGGGCATGTCATGCTGTGCAGTCCTGTGCCATTGTCTCTTACGTCTCACAATGAATTCCAAAGTTCTGCAGAGAGATCTTGAGAGTGTCCTTCTATCACTTTTTCTGACTGTCATGTGAGTGCTTGCCTGGTGTGAGTTCTCTGTAAAATAGTCTTTTAGGCAAAAATACTTTTGACCATTGAACAATGTAATCAGCCCACTGGAGTTACATTCTCTGTATACAACAGATTTTGATTTCCTAGCAATTTAGTTTGAGAAAGGACCTCCATGTCTGGTACTTTATCATGCCAGGTGATCTTCAAAATCTTCCTAAGACAATTCAGATGGAAGAGATTCTGTTTCCTGGCATGGCAGTGGTATATAGGAATACAGCAATAAAATGAGCATAATAACTCTGAAGACCTTTAGTGTGGTAGTCCAACACCTCTTCTCTCCCTCATTTTCCTTTGGAGCCTCCCCCACAATGAATTAGCTCTGGCAATTCTTGCATCAAACTAATCTATGTGTTCATCGGAAAAGTTTATTGTCAAAAGAATTGGAAATTGAGAAGAAGTCCATCAACTGGGGAATGACTGAACAAGTTGTGGTATACAAATTGCTTCTGATTCTTCTTTCACAACATGACTTATATGAAAATATGCCTAATATGACTGTACATGTATAGCCTATATCAGATTGCATGCCACCTTGGGGAGAGGGAAGGGGAAAAATTTAGAACTCAAAATCTTATAATAGTGAATGTTAAAAAACTAAAAATAAATAAATAAATTTAATTTAACTAAAAAAAAATGTATACTGCCAAGTAAGCGAACTTATCCACAGCATACAAAAGTTCTCCAATTGCTGTTACCAATGGTTCCACACATAGATGGTGTGTTATGTCTGAAAGGGGGAGTGTAAAGTCCATCACTATTATAATTTTAATAGCTGTCTCTCCCTTCAAGTCAAAATTTAGTTAACTTTTGTCTTAAGTATGTAGATGCTATGTTGTTAGGAATATATACTATATATATATATATACATATATATATATATGTATGTATATACACACATATATACGTATATGTATTTGATATTAACTTATCTATAATGTCTCTAAGAATAATATAATTTCTCAGCTTATCTCTATTATTTCATGCCTATATCACTGTAGACTTATATGAACTCATGATTGCTATCTCTGATTTTTGAGTTCAGCTGATTCTCTGTCCCCTCATTTAAAATGACATTATACACAGAGTTAAATTCTGCATGAATTTTTGCGTTCCAAGTGGTGTTCTTTTAAACAACATTTTTTCAGATTCTGCTTTCTTATCCATCTGTCATCTTTGTATATGTATATGCACACATATATACGGATATATGTATACATATATGTAAATATATTTGTATATGTTTGTGTGTGTATGTGTGTGTGTATGTATATATATTGAAAAGCCTAGTTACATTTACACTTATGGCTATTCATTGGGTATTTCCCTTCATCCTCTTCTTTCACACTTTTTTATATCTTTACTCTTACCTCTCACTTTACAAATCAAAAAAGGTGGGATAAGGGAGGTAATTTGTCTGTCTTATTTTTATAAGTGATCATATAAGTGAAACAATTTGTATCCTTTCTTTTTTCATTTTTTCCTGCTCTTGATTTTAGATTTTTATTCTTTATTGTCATCTTTTAAATATTCCCTTCACATTGTTCCTACCGCATTCTAATTTCTTTCATTTATGACTTTTTCTTCCCTCTTAGACCTTTCTATACTCCCTTATCCCTCCCCCTCCCACTTCTCCTTCAATTCAATGTATATTTATATAGGAGTGTATGTTTATATATGTATGCATGCAGGTATGTAGTATGCATGTGTTTGTATGTGTGTAATAATGTTCTATCTTCATTTACCCAATTCCTATGAGTGACGTTTACAGGATATTCAATCTTTCATCTCTTTCTGCATGACCAAAAATATTCTTCTTGTGCATTTCTATTCTTTGTTTCTTCATCGTTTCCTCCCCAGAACCTCCTACTTTTGACTTCTAAAAAATAAAACAGAACAACCCTCCTTTTTCACCCTGTGTCATTTTAATTTCTATGACCCTTAAGTATGTTAGAGTTCTAAGAAAATTTTTTTTCTTATCTCTCTATTAACATGTAAATAATTCGTCCCCATTTATTCCCTTTCAATTATACAAATATGTGTACATTTCAATATTTCTCTTGGAATGAACATTTCTGCATTTTTATTTTTAAATATCTAGTCAGTTTTTTGTCTTTTTATAAGGATGCTTGGAAATCCCATATTTCACTGAAGTTCTTTGTTTTGTCCTATAGGGATTATAGCTAATTTTGTTAGGTAGGTTAATTTTTGTTTTAAGCCTTCAAGTTTTGCCTTTTAGAATATTACATTCTGATTTACAATTTAGAATATTACATTTAGAATGTATTTTAGAATACTAGATTTAGGATATTATGTTCTGTACTTTATGAGTACAGCTACTAAGTCTTGTGTAATGCTTATTGTGGTTTCTTGATATTTGAACTTTTTTTGAATTTTTGTAATATTTTGGTTCTGACACGAAATTTCTGGAATTGACTATGATTTTCCTGAGAGTTTTCATATTGAGGTTTCTTTCTGGAGGTGACCAGTGGATTCTATTTTTCACATTATATCCCGGGCACAAGACTTCTGGGTAAATTTTATTTATAAATCCCTGAAACATAGTTTCCAGACTTCTTTTTCTGATCACAATTTTCAGACAGCCTAGCAATTCTTATATTGTCTGTTATTGACCTGTTTTCCAGGGCAATTATTTTTTATAATACGTTTCTTAGATTTTCTGCTGGATTTTTTCCCCCCGTCTTTTGGCTTTATTTGGATATTTCCTATATTGTTAAGTCATGTATCTGTGTCTGGTACAGGGATGAGGAACCTGTGGACTCAAGGCTATATGTGGCTCACTAGGTCCTTTGACTAAATCCAAAGTTCACAAAACAAATCCCCTTAATAAAAGGATTTGTTTTGTAAAACTTAGACTCAGTCAAAAGACCACACCCAAGGACCTAGAAGGCCCCATGTGGCCTTGAGGTTGAAGGTTTCCCACTCCTGGTCTGATCCATTATAATTTTTAGGGTAGACAGTTCCTGAGGAAAGGTTTTTCACTCTCTGTTTTAAGGTGTCAATTTTCATTACCATTCTTCCCTCTCTATGCTTTTTCATTCTGTACCAGTCACTTTTTCATTCAGTGTCAAGTATTTTTCTGGTCTCTGGGGCTAGGACAATTTTTTCCCCTGAGGTTTTATCTTGTTTGGATTCTGATGGCTCAGAATGAATGTAAATAGCATTTTTTTTTCTGTCTTGACCAGAAACCCTGAGAGTCCCAGATTAATTTTTTTTTTGGGCGGGGGGAGGCTAGGTAAAAGAGGCCTTTCTGTGCCTCATTTCATACCTAGCCTTAATCACCAAATGGCCATTGCCTCAGGCAAACTGAGCCCTATTAAGGACCCTAGCTTAAAAAGGCCCAGATCTCCCACTGCATTTGGGACCTTATCTATCTCTCACCACTGGACACAGATGGCTCCAGAGAAGAAACTGAGGCTGGTGGCTTTGCACAGCCCTCCCTCATGTAAATCCATTTCACTTATAAGTCATGGCATCACCTCCCTGACGTCATGGTCATCTTTGAGAATGAAGAACAAATAACAAGGGAGCCAAGACTTGGAATTTTCATAGGACACTGTGACAGAAATCTTGTGATTTGGTCGTGGTGAAGATATTGATAGAACTAAAAGCAAGGCTATATTATGGAGACAGGAGGGGTTCCAGTTCATGGAGTGAACTAGAACCAGAGCCAAGGACTAGCTGGATGAAAAGACTAGTGCACAAATTGCTAAAGGTTTAGTGATGAACCAAAGTAGACATACAAGTTCACTTACGGATAGGCTACTGACTTTAAGGAGGTGAAGCAACAGAGATATGTGACATGTGGTTGCAGGGAAGGGGGTAGAGTAATAGCCAAAATCTATAAGTAGCTCATGGAAACTAAAATTTGCACCGTATCTGTAGTTTTTAGGAAGTGTGGAGGACTAAAATTTTTCCTTTGGGCTATGTTGAGGAGAAGGAAAATGAGAATGTATTCATTTGTGACTGCTGAAATTGTTTTTGTTCTCTTTTTCTTCCAATTATATATTAACTCTCTGTTGCTTTGGGTTTTTTTAGGTTTCTTTTGGTATAGCAAAAACTGGATCTTTATACCCCAGTTACCTTTAGAAATTTCTAGTTTCACACTGATGTGGGCTTGAATCATTTGGAGTATATTTACCAGAAAACATACTGCCACAGAACTGTATCCTAAGCACATACTGAAATGTTGGTTTGTATCAGGAATGTAGAACTGGAGAACTTTTAAAATTAAAAACCTAACAAAACATGTTAATAAAAATGCAGAAAAATTGTTTGCCAAAATACATATCCACAGATATTTTTAAAAATTAAAAAACATAATAAATAGACCTTTCCTTAATAGGGTAAATACTATGTATTTAAAACAAAGAATCAGCATTTTCTATAATGGAGAAACTGTGTAAGCCTTTCCAATAATATCAAGAGTAAAGTAGTGATGTTCATTATCACCATTATTATTTCATACAGTTCTGGAAATATTAACTAAGGTAATGAAAAGAAAAAACAATTAAGAGAACAAGCATAAGAAAAGGGAAAACAAAATGATCATTTTCTATAGGTGATATGATATTCTACATGAGAGAACCCTAAAAAATTCCATTAAAATAATTGAAACAGTAACTTCAACAAAATACCGGGATATAAAGCAAATCCACATAAATCATCAGCTTTTCTTTCTATTAAGAAAAACTAACACCCAACAGGAAGAAACAGAGAAACTCTATTTTAAATAACTACGAAACACATAAAGTACTTTGCACAGGAATGATATGAATGCATTTATAAAAGAATTATAAATATAAAACATATAAGTATGTATAAAATGTAATATATATAAACCTACATGAAATGTAAATATCTTTACAGATTTTAAAGTTGGAGATATATTTATTACTCTTGCCAATATAATAAAAATGATAATGCTGGCTAAATTATTCATTTCTTGCCATACCAATTGAACTACCAAAAGGTTGCTTTATAGAGATAGAAAATATTTTAACAAAATTCATCCAGATGAAATCATCCAATCACGAATCTCAAGAAAAATAATGGAAAAAAAAAACACAAAGAACTTAATGTACCATTTCTCAAATGTGTTGCAAAGCAGTAATCATTAAATTATTTGATTGAAAAATAGAAAAATTCATAAGTGGACTGTATCAGATACACAAGGATCAGAAGGAAATGACCATCAACATAGTGTTTGATAAACTCTAGTTATTGAATTAATTGTTCATTATTCAACAAAAATTCTGAAAAAAAAAACTAGAAAGGAATCTAACCAAAATAACAATGAAGAGCAATTCTGGGTCTCAAATTTAAGTTATTTGATATTTTACTTCAGCGGCCTTTCCATACCAGCGTAAAGCTTATATCATTCTGCCCATTACTGTTGATTATATTTTTTCAAGCCAATGACCAACCAACACTGGAGTGCATGTACTTACGAATCACAAACAAGTGATTAACTTCCCACTCATTCTGCATATAAAACCACTAAGGCTTTCATAGAATAATAGAAATAATTACAAGATCTAATTGATATCTAAATGACAATGATCATTTAGTCCAACTTCCCAGTATATGCATGAGTCCCTTCTACTTCATTCCTGAGAATTAATCTAAAAATTTGAAGTGTTGTAGAATCTCATATTGTTGCTTACAAGTGTATCTAAGCAGATCTTCTCTTGAAATTTCTCAAAGCTGAGGCTAAAAATGGACTCTTCCATACATTTCTTTAAAATTGCCCAAGTCTGTAGGCCTGAGTCATTACTATAACTAATGTTTGGTGTTAAATAGAATAGGATCAAGGAGCAATGTTGAATATTCAGTGTAAAACCAAAGCAAACCTGAATCAGAATCTCAGTGATGAACGTACCTTGAGGCCACAGAGCCCAACTTTTGGTTGAACAAGAACTACCTCTTCATTATTATGGGTAGATGACATCAGAAAAGAGTCACATTAAACCTTAACTTACTCTTAGTTTGATGAATCTATCTGTTCTCATTGTGCTTAAACATGAACTTATATTTGCCTTATCAGAGAAAGATTTTCTTGAGTTTTGTTTTACATTGGATCAGGTGATGGAGCCTGAAGATGTCATTCTTCAATATTTTCAGCAAATTTATTTTCAATTACATTAACTTTCCATTGAATATTAGCCTAGACATGTGCCTATGAGAATTGCTCACATTTAAGTCTTCCTTTAATATTCATAACAACCATGTGAGTTTGGTAGGACATGTATTGCTATCTCCATTTGACAGATGACAAAAATTAATTTCAGTAAGGTTAAATAATTGATTCTGACTAAACATATTAAGTGGTGGAGTCAGGATCTGAAGCCAAGTCATTGGATTCTAGGTCCAACCCTCTCTTATTCTGTGTAGCAACCCTACCGACTTGCTTCATCTTTGTCCCTTTAGAGCATGCCAGGTTGGACCTTTGACAAGAAGGAAGGTCATGAAGAGATTCATTTGTCACTAAAGGTCTAAAAAAAAGTACAGTTCAAATATTTTTTCTTCTCATGATCCTTTTGTACACTCATGCCTTATTTTCCTATAGTTGTTTGACATTCATATGATGGCAGTAGCCATGTGGTAATTATCCACAAATATTCCCTAACAGTAAATTCTTAGTACTAATGAGTGCAAACAATAGAAAGCCACATTTTATTGAATGACAGACTGATTAGGTAACTTGATTACATGGGTCTATTACCTGCGGCATTTATACATAACAAAGTAATTTGGTTGGCAGAACCATGAAGACATATTTTGGTGCCCAGGATAAGATGTTAGCTTGCCATACACCCTTGGTAACACAGCAGAAAGGAGGGGAAAGGGTGAATGCAGGTTACCTTAAATGGAGAACAAAAATTTAATTGGTGAAAAGATCCCTCTTTCTACATCAAACTGTGGGTAACAGGCACTAAAGTGTAAAAACACTTCAGCAGCTGGTGCTATAGATAAGAAAGGATGGTCATAGAGAAGTAATCAACAAATGGTTTGAATTTCCCCTATTACCTGAAGAATCAAAGGTTAAATTAAGGACCCTGAGAAGGATATTGACTGGAAGCCAAGAATCAAGCCGCAGGAAGATAAAATTTCATGACTGATCTCCCCAGGTTTAATAATATAGTAGCTGCTCAGCTTTCTCTGACCCTTATGGCACAGACTGGAATGCCTTAGGCCATACTAGAGATCGTCTGTCCCAGTTAGCTTTCAGCTGGCCTTAGGTCTTACAGTACTTCCTCAAGAAAATCAAACAGTTCTTCTGTCCCATCTGATAGCATGCTATTTCTTCTGTTCTGCTGCCTGAAATCTCAAAAGTCTGCCCAGAGAAGAGACAAAACAGCCAAGTGAGTGACAGACCTTTAAACTTCTTGCCCCCTTATTAACTCAAATTGGCAAAACATGTTTTATGACACAACCTTATGAATAGGAAGGAGGAAACAGATCTTCTGAAGGTAATTAGTACAAACAAAATAGAATATTATTCAAAGTCCAGGTATAGCTTATGCCAGATCTCCTGTTTCTGCCTTCCCCTGCATGACTTTATTCCAGACCCAGACTATTCCTTCATCTCCCCATCTCACTACTCTCCTAGAACCAGTTAGATGAATCTAAACTCCTGCTATTCCTGACCCCCCCACGTGCCCAATACCAGGCATTGTAAGAAGCCCTATAAAACAACAACACAAGCTCCTGCTTTTCTTCTCTCTAGAATTACTCCAGCCCCAGATCTGACCTAGCCCAATTATCTTCTCTCCAGAATTGTCCTGATCCCAGATTCAGCCAAGCTGAAACCCATGCTTCCCACCTTCCTAGCACTACCCTAGGCCTGCACTGGATTCCTATCTTCCTCAGCCCTTCCCTCGGGATCACTACAGTTCTACATTTTATCTCAGGTACAGTCTAACCCCAGTTCCTTCTTGTTCCCATACAGGCCTTATCCCAGGACTAGTTTAGCTTAAGACTCTATTTTCCCTTTTCCAAACCTGGTTCCTGAACAAGGGCAGGTCAGCACTTCCCCTTGTAAGTAGGAGCCCTAGACCAGAGTGTGCTGAGCCCTACTCTACTACCTCAGCTCTTAGGCCTATTCAGGATGTTAGCTTCTCCCAAGTTGAATCCAATCAACTACAAAGCCCTGGCCTGGTTCAGTCAAGAAAAAGGTCATCAGCTTTCTGATTCTGATAAATGCAATGGTCAGTCATGATTTCAGAGGAAGAAGAATACCAACCTCACGACAGAGAGATAACGAACAAAAAACACATTGGACGCGGAAGACGTGGGCATTTGTTTTTCTTACATCTATGATACGAATTTATTCTTTTTTCCTATTTCCTTTTTCCTCTCCCTCCTTTGTTCTTTCTCCATCCCTCTCTCCTTCCTTCCTTCCTTCCTTCCTTTCTTCCCTCTTCCCCCACACCCCTCTCTCCAAAATCGTCATTTGGAATTGTCTTTAGACTTGGTCTGTTTATGCTAGAGGGCATTATGAAGAACAAGTGGACAAAGTGGCAAAGAAGACAATCTAGGCTTGATGCCAGGAAACACTTCTTAACAATTAGAGATAATTAAAAGTAAAACCATCTGTCAAAGAATATAGTAGATTCCCCCTAACTGGAGGCCTTTCAGCAAAGATTGGATAACCACTTCTCTAGTATGTTTTACTGGGAAGTCTTTTTTGGGGTATAGATTAGATTAGATGGTTACTAAAGTGCCTTCCCAACCTGAAATTCTGTAGCTTTTTTTTGTTTGGGGAGGCAAAAAAATGTAGAGGAATCAAAGAAGATAGCTCAAAATCCATACACCAAAATGGATTCATTTTATATTAAGGCTCTACCCTTTAGAGTTTTCTCAGAATGTATTTATTCTCTTTTTTTAGACAATTCTAGCAATCTTGGTAATTTGGTTTCCTAGACTAAGACAAATTGTAAAACAAATTAGAAGAGAATATTTTTTTTCTAGAGTCAAGAATACCAACAGTAGCAAAAAGTAACTGCTCAAAACTTGAAAAGGAAAGAGGAGCCTGAAAAACCATAAACAGTTGACACAAGAACTAAAATCCTCTCACAGCAGATAGTCATCATTGATTGTAGAAGCAAATAACCCTCCATATTCATCAGACCCACAACAGAGTAGAAAAAAAATCAGATGGAAAGAAGTGTTTCAATTTTTTGTTTTTTTTGGCAAGGCAACTGGGGTTAAGTGACTTTCCCAGGGTCACACAACTAGCAAGCATCAAGTGTCATAGGTCATATTTGAACTCAGGTCCTTCTGACTTCAGGGCCAGTGCTCTGTCTACTGTGCCACCTAGCTGCCTTTACATTTCAATTTAAAAAAAATTAAATGTAAGCTTCAGTCACATGAAAATTTCCTTATGTGGAGCAACTCATTCCTTGATATATTTAGATAACAGTGAAATACCTGGTTGAAGTTGCTCTAGTTTGACATTTGTCCAGCTGATCAGGAGTAGCAGCATGATACAGTGGAGGGGTCAGGGAGGAGAACAGGGAAACTGTCTTCTCAATAAGAAGAACTGGATCTGCATTCTCAATGGCTCCTAATTTTTGTGTGTGACCTTGAGTAGGTCTCATCTTCCTGTGGCCATAGTTTTCTTGTGTGTAAAATGAGGGCTTGTACTCCAGGTTCCCTATCCCTGGGCCAGAGGATTGCTAAGGTCCCTTCCAGTTCTAATAATCTTTTCAAATAAATCTCGTGTATTTCATGTCTGGGTAGGAGGCCTAGAGCATTAGAAAAATGTTAGACCCGAGCTTTCAGGGTGTCTTCTTGAACAGGCAGTTGAAGAATGATTGGCTTATATCAACCACTTGCTGAGAACTGCTCAGTTTTACTCTTATCATATTTTCTTAACTTACATTCCAGTTTGCCTTCTCCATATTGTGCTCTAAATCCACATCTGCCAGTTAGATGATGTAGATTCTAACCCTAAAAGTTTTAAAAATTTAAAAGAACACAAACACTATGAAAATTCAGTTTCAGTGTTAACCTGGGTGAAAACTGAAATCAAATTGTTTGAATGTCAAGATGACTCACCACAGTGTTTCCTTTCACCTCCTTCAGGGTTTTCCTTTGGCTCTTAATTATTTATGTGTTCTGACATAAGTTTACATTCCAAGTTGTTCTGTCTAGCACATAGTCAGGCAGTAATATGAAAAGTGAAAGGCAAAAATTTCCTTTGAATTCAGAGGAATACAGTAAGCTGATTAAAAGGGATAATTTAGTGTACAGAGTTCTCTAGTCAGAAAAATGCACTTTGTTACCAAGTTGAGTAAAAGAATCCAAATCTAAAATCAAAATTCCTAATGTCACAATCTTATAAAATACCTTCAGGTATGACTCAAAATGTTCTTTGATAAACATCTTGATACATTAATACTGTTATTATTATAAAGACAAAGCAAGTCAAATGTTCACCATTGCCTAAATTAATCCCTGGTCGTAAGGAACTAGTCAGGATAGCATTAACTCTTTTCCAGCCTCTCATGTGCCAATTTTTGTACTTTAGCAACAAAGTATTTTGAAAGTTAGATACAATGTTGCTTTGGATTAGGCTGTTAAAAAAAAAGTTATATGAATTTAGAAGCATAGACTACTGGATTCAGATAGCACATTAGAGATCAACCAGTCAAAACACTGCCCTTGAACAATGAACTTTGATATTAGAAGGCCTGGGTTTGAATCCTGCTCAGATCTTTACTAGCTGTGTATTTAATCATTTAAATTCTGTGAGCCTCCATTTCTTCAGGCGATTAATTATTTATTGTCTATGACATGCTAAGCCCTGAGCTAAGTGCTAGTTATACAGACACAAGAGCAAAGTGATCCCTGTTCACAGAGTCTACATTCTTACTAGGGACAGAATGCATACATGTATACACACACACATAAATACATACACAGATGTGTGTATGTGTCTATGTGTGTCTACATATGTTTATATGTGTGTGTATAGATATATAGATATGAAGGGAGAGAGAGAGATGCCCCACATGTGGCAAAGGGTTGTGTCATTTCTCCGGCCCCCACCCCCAGTATAGGGGTATCATTGTATGGTTCAAAGGGAAGCAGAAGAGACATCTCTAGCCTCTTCTGCCCACACTCTTCTCAAGATGAACTTTGATTCCTTACAGGAGGAGAAGTAGGAGTTTGGGGCCAGAGTGGCACCTTAATGTTCCATGGAGCGTACAGTCCATTCTAAAAGTGACATCTTCTAGACTAACTCCAGGTTTTATATATTAGGAAATTGAGTACTCCTGCTTTGCTCAAGATCATACAGATAGGTAGTGACTGGACCAGGATGAAAAGCCTGGTTTCATTGCTACAACCCAGTGTTCTTTCTATTATACAAATATCATACATTAAACTATTTCTCTTTCATTAAAAAGGGTTTTTGATACCACCACAAAACGTATAGTCTTCTAATGGTCAGTAAAGCCCTCTTCAAACAGAAAGGTCAGAAAACAGACCAGCATCATGACAGTGAAAAGAGCCCTGGGTTGGTAGCAGACGTGCATATCTTTGTCACCACCACCCATGGGACCACAGAAGGATCACAACTTTTCTGAGTCTGCTTTCTTTGTCCGTAAAATAGGAATAGTTCTTTCCCTACCTACCATAATTCAGCAAACATTTGTTCTACAAATATTGATTAAACCCCTACTATGTGCCAGGCATTTTTTAAGACAGTAAGGAGGTAAAAAGGGAAATCAAACAAGGGGACAGTCCTTTCCCTCAAGGCACTTACATTTTATTTGTAGGAAGGTTGTCTCTCAACATGTAACATGGGGGTGTTATGTGGCTTGAAGGGAGGCAGAATATACATCTATAACCTCTTCTCCTCTTACACTTCTCCAAGGAAGACTTGAATTCCTTCCAGGAGGAAAAGTAGAAGGTTGGGACTGGAGGCCACTCTGCTCTCCTTAGAGAAAGAGGTCACTAGGCTAGAATTTTATCTATCTGCTCCCTTGAATATTTTGGTCTAGGCTTTATGTTTTTCTGGTTTAATCTAGCTTCTGATTATTGTTGCATTATGAGAGGAAGTGGGACCCCTAGTTTTATATTTTTACATACCCCCAAGGCTTGACCCCTTTTCCACCAGTTCCACAATGAATATACAGAGCACTTAGCCAAGAGACTCATTTATACAATTCTACAGCAAAACAGAACTCAGAGAAAATATACCAGACAATACAGAATGAAGGACATCTCTCATTGGGGGAGAGAGAAAGAGAAAGACAGAGAGAGACAGAGAGAGAGAGAGAGAGAGAGACAGAGAGAGACAGAGAGACAGAGAGAGAGAGAGACAGCAAGAGAGACAGAGAGAGAGAGAGAGAGAGAGAGAGAGAGAGAGAGAGAGAGAGAGAGAGAAAGAGAGAGAGAATGTCCTAGGTCTCACCAAAGAGGAAGTTTCCCCAATCTCTAGTGTAGGAATCTAGGGGCAAGGATATGATGGAGACTGCCAACTCCTCTCATATCTTATCAGTCTTTTCTGCAGACTGAAGTGGAATTTACCTCTTCCATCTTCTTTTTAGAAGTAGGAAGCCATATGCACCTAAAGCAACTCAAAGAGTAGCTGAAGAAAAACCAAAATTGTCTAGATCTCACTAGGTCTACCCCACTCCTCATGAAGGGCAGGGCATTCATCTCCACAAGTGAGGAGAGGGTCCTGTACTAACAGATTTTGGGACTTGAGTTACACACAAAACAAATATATAGGGGGGTGTGTGTGTGTGTGTATCATACTCAAATAAACATTTGGAGGGAAGGCATTTGTGGCTGAGGTGACCAGGAAAAGTCTCAAGCAGAGGGTGACACTTGAGAGGAGTATTGAATCAAGGCAGTGATAAGAAGTAAGAAATGGGGAGGGAAAGCCTTCCAGATATGGGAACATGCAGGACAAAGGAATAGGGATAGGAAATGGAATCTTGTCTCTGAGGAGTAGAAAGACCAGTTTGGCTAGATCATAGAGTGTGTGGAGGGTAGAAATGTATAATAAAGCTGGAAAGGTGAGGTAGTGCCAGGTTGTAAAGAGTTTAAAATGCTAAAACAGAGAAGTTTTTATATGATTTGAGAGGTAACAGGAAATCACTGTGGGCTAATAGTATGAGGATGACAGGGTCATACCTGCCCTCTATGAAAATTCATCTTGGTGGTCCTGTGGAGAATGTATTAAGGTGGAGACAGACTTGGAGAAAAGAGACCAATTAGGAGGCCATCATAATAGTCTAGGTAAGAGCCAATGGAACTTTAACCAGGATGTGAGTAGAAAGAAGGGGACAGATGCAAGTTTTTTTTTGCAATGGATTATCTATGTGGGGTAAGTGAGAGTCTAATTGAAGATGACTCTGAGGTGATGAGCCTGGATAACTAGAAGGATAGTGGTACCTGCAATCAAAATAGGGAAAATTAGAAGAGAGGTAGATTTAGAGGGAAACATTAGTTTTGTTTTTCACATGTTGAGTTTGGGATACCAAGACTATGTCTGGTTTGGAATGTCTAGTAGGCAGTTGGTGATTAAAAAGATAGAGAAACAGAGGTGTGCAACAGAGCAGAGCAAGAGAGACAGAGCAACAAAGAGAGACTTATACTAGACACATGGGGGCTAAAGACATGATTAGGTAAAAAAAAAAAAATAAAGAAAATGGTCCAGGATTGAACTTTGGGGTTTACTTGCAGTTAAGGGATATTAATTACATGGGGAAATTAAGCAGTAGTCAGGTAAGAAAAGACCCAAGAGAGAATGTCACATAAAATTGAGACGAACAAAATATCCAGGGGTTTAGAATCAATAGTGATAAATATTGCAGAGAGGTCAAGAAGACAGAAGATTGAGAAAAGGTCTTTAGGACTAGTGATTAGAAAATCACTGATAACTTTAGACAGAACCATTTCATTTTACATACATACATACATACACACTCACATATATATATATATGTATATAATTTTAATTTTCAGTTCTGAATTCTCTTCTTCCTGTCCCTCCCCAATCCACTGAGAAAGCAAGAGATACAATATTCATTTTATATATAAACCCTTATAAAAGCTATTTCCACAATGGCCATCTGTTGAAACAAAAAAAGTAAGAAAAATAAAGAAATTGAAAGAATATATGCTTCAATTTGCACTCAATGTTTATTAAAAAAATTTTTTTTTCTGGAGATAGATAGCATTTTTCATCATTAGTCCTCCAGAATGGTTGTGGATTTTTTTATCAGTCAGAGTTGCTAAGTCTTTCATAGTTAATTGCTGCTACAATATTTCTGCTAGTGTCCTTGGTTCTGCTCACTTCACTTTTCATCAGTTTATATGTCTTTCCAGGTTTTTCTAAAATCATCCACTTCATCATGTCTTATCATCCAGTAGTATTCCATCATAATCATATACTATTACTTGTTCAGCTATTCCACAATTGATGGGCATCCCCTCAGTTTCTAATTCTTTGTCACCACAAAAAGACCTGCTATAAATACTTTTGTACGTATAGGTCCTTTTTTCCCCCTTTTTGTTAGATCTCTTTGATGTATAGACCTGCTAGCTATACTGCTAAGTTAAAGGGTATACACATTTTTAGGCCTTTGGGGTAGTTCCAAATCAATATTCAGAATAGTTGGACTAGTTCATGGCTTCATGAGTAGCACATGAATGTACCTATTTTCATATTTCCACCATCATTTGTCATTTTCCTTTTCTGTCATATTATCCATTCTTACGGGTGGGAGGGAGTACTCACAATTGTTTTAATTTGTATTTCCCCAATTATTAGCAATTTAGGGCACTTTTCATGTGAGTATTGATATCTTTGATTTCTTCTATTCATAGCCATGAACCATTTATCAATTGGGAAATGACTCCTATTTTTATAAATTTGTCTCAGTTCCACATATATTTGAAAAATGAAACATGCTGTGAATTTTTTCCCCATTGCTTTGCTTTCTTTCTCATTTTAGTTATATTTCCTTTTTTCATTTAAAACCTTTTTAATTTAATGTAATCAGAAGTATTCATTTTACCTACCATGATCCTTTTCATCTCTTGTTGGGTTATGAATACTCTTCCCTTGTCCAATGATACGACAAGTAATTTAATCCATGCTTTCTTAACTTGCTTGTGATATCATCCTTTATGTTTAAGTCATTCCCCACTTTGAGTTTATCTTGGTATACAATGTGAGTTCTATGCCTAGTTTCTTCCAAATTGCTTTCCAGTTTTCCCAGCAGCTTTTGTTGAATAATGAGTTCTTCCCCTGTAGTTGGGAAAGAACTTTGGGTTTATCAAATACTAGGTCACTATGCTTATTTAATTCTGTATATTGTATGCCTAATTGATTCAATGGTCAACCACACTATTTCTTATCCACTATCAAATTGCTTTTGATAATTGTTGCTTTGTAACATAGTTTGATATTTGGTACTATGAGTCACCCTTCCTTCCCTTTTTTTCATTGATTCCTTCAATATTCTTGAACTCTTGCTCTTCCAGATGAATTTAATTATTTTTCCTAGCTCTATAAAATAATTCTTTGATAGTTGGATTGGCATAGCATTGAATAAGTAAGTTAATTATTCAGTATTTTTATTTTTATTTTATTGCCTTAGCTTATTCATGAGCAATGAATATTTTTTTTTCAAATTGCTTATATCTGTTTTTATGTGTTTGAAAAGTTTTTTGGTAATTGTGTTCATGTAGTTACTGCATGTGTCTCGGCACGTAGGCCCCCAAGTATTGTATACTGTCTTTAGTCATTTAAATGGAATTCTCTTTCTCTTCCTGCAAGGTTTTGTTGGTGTATATAGAAATGCTGAGGATTTATGTGAATTACAAAGTCTTTTCAGTTGACTGATAAGGTTTCTACAGAATATGGACAATAATAACATCTACCTCACAGGGATACTATAGAGATAAAATGAGACAATAATAATAACTGGCATTTAAAGTTTTCAAAGCACTTTATATATGCTACTTCATTTGATTGATACATGCAAAACAGTTTGCAAACTTCAAAATGCTACATAAATGCCAGCTATTATTCTTCCTATTATATAACTCTCCCCCACTCCCATTATCAGGGAACTTAAGCAAAAAGAAATTTCAGGGACTTGCCCAAGGCAGCTAGGCTGTAGCAAAGCCAAGGCAAGAAACCATGTCTTCTGACTCCCTATACTATATCATGTCCACATATTCAAATATTTAGAGAAGTAATGAAATAAATGGGAACCCAGAAACCTGAAAGAGTTAATGTGTAACTTTATATAGTAAATATACTACCAGGAAGTAATTTAAAATCAGAATGGAATCATAGTATTTTAGAGTTTGTAGGGTAATCTAAATGAAACTTCTCATTTTATAGATGAGGGAACAGGCTTAAAGAGCTTGTAACTTTTCTCACAAATGGAAGAGTAAATGAATCTTACTGATGACTCCTGTAAGGAGGTTAATTACAAAAAATCTAGTGCTCTTGGGTACTCAGAAGAAAGCTGTGATTTTGCTACTCCCTTTTATTCAGGGGTGTGTTTGCAATTAGGGGATAACTCACTTGCTGGTCACACAGCTAGTAAGTGTCAAGTGTTTGAGGATGAATTTGAACTCAGGTCCCTCTGACTCCAGGGTTGTTGCTCTATCCACTGCACTACCTACTTGCCACCAGTATTGCTTTTTAAAGATGTTTAAAGGATCTCACAGGACAATTGACCTAATGTGACCTATGAGGTAATAATAATACAAGTGATGATGTTAATGATAACACTAATAATAGCACATATTTAGGCTTTCTCTATAATAAACGTTGAGGTATTTATAGTATTATTGTCCCCATTTTAGAGATGAGAAAACTGATAACCAGGGATTTTGGAATCCAACTGCATAGACTTTATTTCTTTACATTTTGGAAGTGTCACAGCTGAATATATTACCTTGTATTTTGGCATCACTTGAGTCAACCTGACCTAATAAATGTGCAGAATCTGAACAGGATTAACAGTCTTTTTTATAGATTTTCCTATTTACTAGAATATGTCTTCTTGTAACCAAGAAAAAAGATTCAGATTATGTCTGCTTGCTTAGTATAAATGTCAAAAATATTCACGTAAAATTTGAGGGGTTTTTGCTTCATTTTTTGATCAATGTTTTGATCAATGGTTTTTTGTTTGTTTGCTTGTTTATGGCAGAAAGTAACACTGACTTGTTTATATACCCCAGACAATGAAGGGAAAACACTTATTACAGGGGTGTTTAGTTACTGAATCACGTATTTTTGTAATAAGTAGAAATGTATTGCTTAAATGAAGTCACGTCAAGGTATAGTGAGTTTCCTTTTGGTATAAATGTGAAAAGGAATATTTACATGGCAGTTAGAAGCAGTTATGTGGCACAAGGCAAGTACTAGACTTGGAGTTCAGGAGATGTGAGTTTGAACTTAACTCAGACACTTACTAGCTAGGTGGCCCTGGGCAAGTTACTTAACCTCGCCCAGATTCAGTTTCCTTATATGTGAAATGAGGATAATAATTATGTTTACATGACAAGGGAGCATCAAATAAGATAAAGTATGTAAAGTACTTAGCAAATCTTACAATGCTACATAAATGTTAGCTACTATGATTTTATTTTTTCCAATCAAACACTCTAGAAATTGAAGAAAATTCCGTTTTTTAGACTGACTTTATTTATTTATAGATTTGATTTCCCAGTCTAACAATTTTAATATAGAAAGAATATTCTACATACGTGTCTATTCTTGTTGTTGTTAAATCATTTCAGTCATGATCACCCCATTTGGGATTTTCTTGGCAAAGATATTGGAGTAGTCTGCCATTTCCTTCTCCAGTTCATTTTACTGATGAGGAAACTGAAGCAAACAGGGTTAAGTGACTTGTCCAGAAGGAGTGTCTGAGGCCAAATTTGAATTCAGTTCTTCCTGACTACAGGAACCATGCTCTGTCTAGTGTGCTACCTAGCTGTCCCACTTGTTTATTACCAGACTATTATGGAAGAGTTAAAAATAAAGAATAACCTCATAATTTCATTGCCTACTCTAAAAGAAAACTATCAATTGAATGCAAGACTTCAAAGGATATTGCTTTATATAGCAAATAAATTTGGAACTGGGGGAAAAAAAACACCTCAGATGCCATCAGTCCAAAACTTTAATTTTACAGATAAGGAAACTGAGACCTAGGGAACTTAAATGACTTGCCGCAGGTCACACATGGAGTAAATATCAGAGATAGGATTTGAACCCAATTTCTCTGACTCCAGAGCCAATATTTCTCACACTATAGTATTTCCCTATCTTTCATTAAATCCATTTCAAAATATGATTTTTAAATAAAAATGAGTTTTTAAAATTGTAACCCTTTAGCATTAATAATATAATGAGGGTCAATGAAAAGAAACTTTGATACTCTTTTTATACCCTCTCTTAAGACTTTTATCTTATTCTTCATTTCTTTCCAGCAACATTTTTTCTCATTATTCTTCACATATTGCAGGATTAGACAAAGATATGAGAAAATGTGTTCTGAATTTTCCCTTTTGTAAATATTTTTATTTTATTATTTTCATAAGTTTACAACTCTAGGTTTGAATGTATACAATTTATCCATGCAGAAATATGCCCTAGTTTGCAAATGCCAGTTACAAACAATGTTTAAGTTTACCTGGATTTTTGGGAAATTAGTAGCTGTTTAAATAGAATCAACTATTCTTTCTTTGCCATGTAACTTTTCAAATCAGTTTGTAAAGACATAGATTCTAAAATAAATCTGTATATATTTTTGTCACTTTTCTTACATATACATTTTTCTTCCTTCCCAACAACCAAAAATCCAGAAGACATGGCTTCATTCATAAAATATTTTCCTGAAAATGTCAGTCTTTAATAATTTGATGGACCTCCGATTTCATTAATGCAGTTTTTGCTCTCCAGAAAAGGTCTATAAAGACCAATACCTATCTCATGTTATTTCACTTTTGCGTATATGCTGTGGCAAATCCTCCACATAGGAGATCCAGTCAATGTGCTGGAATTCCTTCCTTAATCTTTGGACATTGCATGGATATTAATGGAGTATGTGGGCTATTCATTGGTTACCCACTTACTATTGTTCTATGACCAGTCTCCATCTTTGTTTTATTACTCTGTCTCTTTGAAGGTGTCTTTCATATTATTTCTAATGTACAGTATTCTGTTGGTAGTATATTGCTTCCAATTCATATCTATTATGCATATCTCCATCAACAGTTATCTAGAGACTACAATATTTCATTGGAACCATGTTGCAATGAAACAAAATTGAGATCTTTTTTCTGACCTGGACAATTTTTTTTTATATTTATTGCATTATAATGCTTAGTAAACTCCAAATTATGAACTGTTTCTTAACTCTTAATTCAGCATCTTTTTTTAAACTAGGCATAAGCACTTTTCACACAACACTTATGTAATGTATTAATATAATACTTTGTGGTTAGGGCATGTCTGTAAAATATTGGAAAAGCATTAGATCTGGAAGTAGATGACCTGGGTTTGAATTATTGTTCTTCTTTCACAGTAGAAAAATTTAACAGGAAGATAAAATATAGACTGAATAAACTGTTGGAGAATTTACATCTGAAAAACTATGTTGTATTCTAAATGGGACAATTAAAAATATGCATATATTCCAGCATGACATGGTACCTTTCTAAAAATAGACCATGTACTAGAGAAGTTATAAATGAACATTAAAACAAACCCTTTATAGACCATAATGCAAAGTAAACAGTACCTAATACTGGAAGCACGAGGAAAAGATTAAGACCTAAATGGAAACTTAATAATAATATCCTTTCTAATGAGTTGGTGAAAGAACAAAACATAGAAACAATTAATAACTAGGCAGAATAAATGATAACTATTATACAACATACTAGAATTCCTGAGATACAGTTAAGGCATTTTTCAAAGAAAAGATTATATTCCTGAGAACATTATTAATGAAGTAGAAAAATAGAATTAACAAAGTGAATATAAAATTAGTAAATCAGAAAATCAACAAACCAAGAGTAAGAAATTGTGAAAATGGAGAAATAGATATTTTATATGACAAAAAGATTATAGATTGATAATGAGATAAATATAATCATATACCTAACAGGATTGGATAAAACAAAAGAAGAGGTTTTTTTCCAGCTTTTTCCAAGTTTTCTTATTATTTTATTAACTTATTTTAAACTTAAATATATAAGAAAAGAAAAAGAAACATATTATAAACAAATTCAAAATAAGAAAAGAAAAATATTGCCTTGTGCACAGTGGAACATAAGAGAGGATTCAAGATATACAGTAATAAATTTCCATTTCAAGATAGCCTATATAATAGATATACATTGTTTTCCAAGCTGTCCATCTTTTCTTTGCTTCCTTGTAAGTTTTCTTTTTGTCTCTGCTGTGCACTTTTTACTTTGTTCTTTTTGCCCCCTGCTCCCCCAAGGGCTACAATGATGCGTGGATACACAAACACAAACACACACACACATTATACACATACACACATATATGCACACATTTATATATATGTACATATACTTAGATATCTAAAATCATGCTTATATAGAGACATATACATTCATATTCATCTATACTATATTCACCATACTATACTTGCTTGTTCTCTGTTTCTCCGAGGGTGGATAATGTCTTTCTTCCTAGGTCTAAGTCTTCCTATATTTTTCTAAATCCACCAGCTAATCATTTCCTATACCATAGCAACATTCCAACCTTATACTGTCTAGTTATTTTAAATAGTCTAAAACAATATTGATTAATATGGCTAATGTATAGTGTAGTTTCTCTATTTTTCCATTTTGATTAAATCTATTTTGGCTTTAACTTTGTCTGAGATCATGCTTACTATCCCTGCTTTTTTCCCTAATAAATTCGACTCCTAATCTTTGTTTTATGTTTGTTTGTATCTCCTATTTCCTATCCCTTCTAATTCTGCTACTTTACTTCTACTTGCTACCTTGCCCCCCACTAAAGATCCCTCCTTGTCTTCTCCCCCTCCCAATCCCCTTAATCTTTTACTTCTTTCTGAATTCAGAAGATATTTATGCCCTTCTGGATATATATGTATTGTTCCCTCTTTAACCCATTCCCAATGAGACTAGGGCTCCAGAACTACCAGCCCTCCTCCCCCAGCTAACTCCTCTGTGTCAGTTCTTCCTCTCAACCCTCATTTGTACAAGATAACTATTCTTTTTGTAAATGGTTTACTTTTTAGAATTGCATCATACTCAGCTCTACCCATATTTTCCTTTAGAACTACCCAATTATTAATAATAATCTTAGACATACAATTTGTATTTCCTGATACAAAAAAGTAAACAGTCTCTCCTTATTGAGTCCTTTGTAATTAGTCTTTGATGTTTACCTTATATTTCTCTTGGATCTTATATGGCAATTTTTTTTTATTAATTTCAAATATTTTTGCAACAAAATCCTGAAAGTCTGGCAACTCACTGAATATCCTTTTTTCCATTCAGGATTGTGCTTAACTTTGGATATGTTTTTGGCAGCAACCCCTGTTCTTTTGTCCTTTGATATATAGTGTTCCAAGACTTGTGATCTTTAAATGTAACTGCTGCTAGATCTTGTGTGATTCTAATTGTGGGTACACCATATTTGAATTTTTTTTCTGTTATTTACAATATTTTCTCCTTCAGCTGGAGGTCTTGGAATCTAGTTATGATATTCCTGTAGGTTTTCCTCATAGGATCTCTTTTAGGTAGTGATCAGTAATTTTTTTTTCTATTCCTACTTTCCCCTCTTGTTCTAATGCTTCAGGAAATTTTTCTTTAACTCTTTCTTGTATTCTTGTATGAAGATACAATTTTTGATCATAGCTTTCAGGTGGTAAAATTATTCTTATATTTTCTTTTCTTGATTTGTCCTACAAATCAATTGTTTTTCTTATGAGATGCTTCACTTTCTCTTTTTAAAAAAAATTTTTATACTTTATTTTGTTATTTCTTGATCTCTTATAACTTCACTGGTGTCCCCTTGCCAAATTTCAATTCTGAAGGAGTCATTTTCTTCCTTAATATTCTGGATCACTTCTAGTTGGTTGACTTTCTTTTCACAATCTACTTTTTCTTGGATTGTTCTGATTTTTTTTTTAATTCCTCAATTTCTGTCATTTGATTTTTAAAGTCTTTGTAAAAGTTCTATGAATTCTTTTGGGGAAGGTGACAATTTGACATTACTCTTTGGGGTAGAAGAGGCTACTCTATTACCATTATAACTTTCTATGGTTGGGTACTTTATTCTTTGCCTATTACTTTTTTGTTGTTGTTGTTTTAGCAGATTATTACAGAAGAATCACCTCTAGTCCTGGGGTACAGGGAATGACATCTCTGGCCTCAGATGCTTCTTTAGTTCTCCTATCTGGCCTGGAACCAAAACTGAGAATTCTGTCCTCCTGTAAGTGCCCACAGCCAGCAGCATGCCCATCCCACTCACTGGGAGAATGTTGTTTTTTTCTCAACTGGGGCTGCATCTCAGCAGCACAGCTGGGACTGGTGTGCCTTATCAGAAGAAGTTCCCTTAATCTTCCCCTGCCCAGAGGTCCAGGTCCCTATACTGTCTGGGAGGTCAAAATTGCTGTGACTGGGGCCAAGCCTACCTCTCAACCCAGCTAGACCCAGGGCTCACCACTTGCTGTTTCAGTGGTTATTTTTTTACCATTTTATATTTGTCCTGAGGTGCTATTTTGTCTCATTTATGGAGGAAATCTGAAAACCTTGGAATTTTCTGACCATCTCAGCATCTCTTTATTCAAAGTTTTAATGTAAATATTTTTTTGCAAAAAGTCTATAGAAAAATATTCAAAAAGTTATTTGCTATAATCAAGTTGGATTTATATCAGGGATAAGATTGGTTCAACATTAGCAGAAAAAACCCATAATTTGTCATTAAAAGAAAAAACATTCAGAAACATGGTATATGAATGAAGGCAAAAAAAAGTCAGTACCTTTCAAAATAACTGCAAAAGAAATAACGTATTTCACCGTTGGTATAGCAAGACACAGTGAAGAACAACATAGATCCAATTAAGAATGACTTAAATAACTGAAAGGATAGTTAATCATCATGGCCTAACTGCACCAATATAATAAAACTGAATGTTATCACTCATTCATTTACAAATGTAATGCCATACCAAACTACCCAGGGGACACTTCAGAGAGCTACACACAATAAGAAAAAAAATTATTTGGCAGAACAAAAAAAAAGTGATAGAATCTAAGAGAAATAATGAAAAAAGTAGGAATAAAGGGGAGACTAGCACTTCTAGGTCACAAGTTATACTATAAAGCCATGAGTATCAACATTTTTGAGACTGCTCAAGGTGCAATGCCAATGTAGAGGAGAAAACAATGCAGCAGAGTCCCTGAAAGGAAATTACTTTGATGTCTGGGGATAGCCTCTGTTTTCTTCACCGTCCTGACCAGAGGAGGACCTCATACATTTCTGATCAGAGAATTCAGACTTCTCACTCATGATCTAGCAGTGACCTAGGGCTAGCAGCATCTGGAGGCAGCGTCAGCATCATGAGATATGACACTGAGGGAAGAGAGCTTTAGACCATACAAGGATGCCAGCAGAATGCCCAAGGATGCCTACCTTCTTCCTCAAGGGAACTTTGAGTACCTAAGGGGAAAAAAAGGGCTGCTAAATCTACAAAGGGACCTTTATCCTTTTCAAGACTATGCAGCATAGACAAAAAGAAGACACATGTTATTTTCAAGTCGTTCCAATTCAACTTAACAAGTTTATACTTTTCTCACCATCCTGGGAGTGTTGTATACTGAACCTCTCATTGAGGCTGAAGAGTGAATGAGTGTCAGAAATGGAACAGAGCAGGTTATGACCTTGTGAGTATCAAAAGGTAAGAAAAGTCATGAGATGCCCAGCAAATGAAGTACATTATCAGAATCTACCAGTAGCTGTACTAGTCAAACCTGGCTAAAAGCCAGCTATGTGGCTTATGTGATACAGTCCAACAATGAATTGATCCAGCAGCTGAGACACTAGACATAGTGAATCACCCTTACCTATGCCACACCCAGAAATGAAGCTGGTGAAGAGAATGTTTGGTAATCCTCAATTAAGTTTTAGTTCATTATTCTCCCAGGGACTGTGTGGGTATATAGAAGGGAACATTGTCTTCGTTTGGGGGGAAGGCAGATCTATGAGGGGATGTTTTTTGATTCTGTGCTTGCTATATTTTTTCAGTCTCTCTTTGTAAAAGCTAAGAAATAAAACAATAAGCTAAAAAATACAATGCAGGACTGGTTAAAAGTAGAAAAGTAAATCAACAAAACAGATTAGATAATGAAGAATTGTTTTTAAAAACTTAACTCAATAACTCCACTGTTAAATAAATGCCAAAATATAAAATGTATAGAGAAGAATTCACTATTTAACAATAAATAATAGGGAAACTAGACAGAAGTTTTTCAGAAGTTCAGTTTAGTGATCAGCTTTTAAGTTTAACAACTTGTATTTGATTTTACTATTAAAGAGCATACTAAAAACAAAAAATAAAATAAAACAGAAGAGAACCAAATTGTGTACCTTTCTTTGCCACTGACAAGGAAATTCTTTAACAAAGAAGAGATAGAAACTATCATTAAAAAGTGATTTTTTTAATTATATGAATTAAAAAGCTTTTTCAAGAACACAATGCAACTAGTTGAGGAGATGAGTGGAATTCATTGCTAAGCACAGTGCCTAGCACATAGTAGGAACTTCATGTTTATTCACTGACTGAATGTAGCATGTACCTCTTCAACTTTGATAGTTCTTCTTGAACCCCATCTTTTCTACCACCATGTTAAACATTAACGATTGGAAGTTTAAGGATGAGGAGGTGGATATTGAGAACTATGGAGGAAGCATATGTAACTATCCTTATAGACCAGTGAAAAGTCTAGAAAACAAATCAAAATATCCTATTGTTATAATCCTGTTAACTGTAAAATGCTGAAAATGGTTATATTAATGATAACTTAGTTGTCATTATAGGCATATGTAAAGAGGCATAATAAAATCACGTCCAAATTGAGGGTCCACTTCCTAACACATGTTGCCTTTCTGGTTAGCAGTACAGCAGAAAAAGTCCAAAGAACTTATCGTGTTAAATTATTGGAGAAGGACTAGATACAATGCGCAGAGTATTGGCCAACCAAAGACCAAGTGATGCTGCTTTCTCAAGAAACAGGATTTTGTGTGAGCCTCCTACCAGAAGACATGAAATTGAAGATCCTAAAATATACATAGTAGTGAAACCAAAATAAAATCTTACTTTCATCGTACTATATGCCAGATTTCAGAGTTCATCAACCATCATTTTTATTATTCAACTTCTCATTTAAAGTTTGAGAATCTGGTTCCCTGAATGCTGGATATGGACCTGTGGTAATTAATTCCCTATAGTGTAGGAATTGTCTGGCCTGGCACATTTTCATTAGTTGATCCCCATTTGTTCTGATGGAACTGTTCATATTAAGCAATTATTACTGACTATGATAAAATATTAAATAATGGCTGAATAATTGTTTATTCAGACCACATAATAACTAAGATTCCCATACATGGCTGCAACAGAAGGAGCAAAATTTATAATGGGAGCTTCAAATATATAAAAATGGTAGAAAGAACTTTTCAATGAAGATGAGGCATCTAGCTATGAACATTCATCATCTCATTCAACTAAAATAATTACTGAGAAGCACAATGAATAATTTTGATTTCATTAAATTTAAAGGTTTTTACACAAACAAAAGCAATGCAACCACAATTAGAAGGGGAGAAGGAAGCTAGGAAATAACAATACAACCAGTGTCTCTGACAAAGGCCTCATTTCTAAAATATAGAGAGAACGGAGTCAAATTTGTAAGAATATAAGTTATTCCCCAATTGATAAATGGTCAAAGGATACGAACAGGCCGTTTTCAGTGGAAGAAATTAAAGCTACCCATAGTCGTATGAAAAAATTCTCTAAATTAGTATTGATTAGAGCAGTGGTTCTCAACTTCCTAATGTTGTGACCCTTTAATACTCGTATGTGGGCATATACGCATGTGGGCGGACCCACGTAGAGACGAATAGAGGAGCCATGTCTCAGTTCCTAAGACCACTGGGAATATGTTTTCCAATGGTCTTAGGCAACCCCTGTGAAAAGGTCATTTGACCCCCCAAAGGGTCGCAACCCACAGATTAAGAACTGCTGGATTACAGAAACGCAAATCATCACAACTCTGAGGTACTGCATCATGCCTATCAGATTGGCTAACAGGACAAAAAAGGAAAATGATAAATTTTGGAGAAGATGTAGGAACTTAGAACACTAATGTATTGTTGGTGGTGTTGTGGATTGATCAAACCATTCTGGGGAGCAATTTGGAACTATAACCAAAGGACTATAAAACTGTGCATGCCCTTTGACCCAGCAATATTACTTCTAGGTCTGTACCCAAAGAGATTATAAAAATGGGAAAAGGACCCACATGTACAAAAACATTTATAGCAGCTATTTTTGTGGTGGGCAAGATTTGGAAATTGATGGCATGTCCATCAATTGAGGAAACTGAGGCAAACTGGGTTAAGTGATTTGACCTGAGAGTCATACAACTAGTAAGTATCTGAGGCTGGATTTGAACTCAGGTCTTCCTGACTCCGAGCTTAACACTCTATCCATTGAGCCACCTAACTGTCACTAGTTTCCTGATGCTTAATAAATGGGTTTTCATTCAGTTATTCTTCTACCTTTCTTATTAGTAGAATTAACTCTGTCAATTGGGGAATGGCTGAACAATTTGTAGTATATGAATGGAATGAAATACTATATTTCCATAAGAAATGATGAACAGATGGACTTCAGGAAAACCTGGAAAGACTTACATGAACTTATGCTGAGTAAAGTGAGCAGAACCAGGAGAACATTGCTCACAGTAACAGCAACATTGGGTGATGACTAACTTTGATAGAGTTAGCTCTTCTCAGCAATGCAAGGATCTAAGACAATTCCAAAAGACCTATGATGGAAAATGCTACCCAGACAAAGAACTATGGAGTCTGAATGCAGATTGAAGCATAATATTTACTCTTACTCTCTGTTCCTTCTTTCTTGTGGTTCCCCTCCATTGGCTTTCATTCTTCTTTACAACATGACTAATGTGAAAATATGTTTAATATGCCTGGATATATAGAACCTCTATCAGACTGTACACCACCATGGGGATGGGGGAGGTGAAGGAGAGGGAGAACATTTAGAACTCAGAATCTTATCAGAGTGAATGTTGAAAAATAAAACGTTAATTATTTTTTTTAAAAAAAAGTACAGTGGGAAAATGGTGGATTTAAAAGAAGACAAAAAGAGAACCAAATAAACATTAGAGAACTTTCCACTAAAATTAAAACTACTGTGAAATAGAGCACTGAAAGCATTGTTGGGAAATGAGGCCAGACGACAGAAGCTAATAGAGCTCAGAAGGTTCAGCAGATGAAGAATAAGTGAGAGTGAATGAACCTAAATCTTCATGATCTGTGACAGTTCTCAAGCTATAAATTTTGAAACATTGACATTCAAAACAAGACCTGAAGCCTTCTTGGCAATCAAAGTGATGTTTGGTAAATCTCTAGAATGCCTCACACATCTATTTGCAATGTTAACTTTATATATTCACATAATATCAGCAAAAAGATTTTACAAAACTTAAAAATTCTCTATTACTGAGTGCTTTCAAAAGTTTGTAAGAATTGTGAAAAGACATAAATAAAACAAATCAAGAGATACTACTTTGTAATGTTCTGACATTGTTTTTCTTTATGCATTTTGGACAACGTTATTTTTTTTTAGCGAAATTTTATTTTTCATTAAATTTTTTGAACAAAACTGGGGTAAGAAAGGAAGTGATCAACCAGGAAAAACAAAAACAACTTTTGCATCAAATACCTCTAATAAAAGTTTCATTTCTAAGGCATAAAGGGAACTAACCCAGTATGTAAAAGCAAAAACTATATCCTAGTATGTATGTGGTAAAAGAATATGAATAAATCTTTCTGAAAAGAAAAAATGCAAACTATTAACAACTACGTGAAAGATTGGTCCAAATCATTAACATCGGAAGAAAGGTAAATCATAACTCTAAATTTTCACCTCAGCCCTAGAAATTTAGTAAAGATGACAAAATATGGGAGTAGTCAATATTGAAGTAGTCGTACAAAAAAAGGTGCAGAAATATTGTGTTGGTAGAACTGAGTAGTCTGACCATTTTGGGTAGTATTTTGGAATTCTGCCACATAAGTAAAATGCCCTCACCCTTTGAGCCAGAGTTTCTTTTGCTAAATATAACTCGATGATGTCAAAAATAAAAAAAACATAACATTTGCAACAACATACTTATAGTATCTTTTTTTTTGCATTGGCAAAAGAGTATATTATCAGGGAAAATACATAACACCAGATTAAGCATAGTTAAATAAATTGTTATATATGAATGCAATGGGCTATTACTCTTCTAGAAGAAATTAGGACTATGGTGAATACAGAGAATCAGAGGAAGATTTAAATGATCTAACACAAAGTGAACTTGAGCAGAACCATAAAGACAATATAATGTTCACAATCACGTAAGTATAAATAGCAATAACAAACCAATTAAAACTGAATTTTATGAAATTAAAATAACTAAGCTTGACTAAAAAAAGAGATATGAGAATGTTCATTCCTTTCCTCTTTAAAAAGGTAGTGAACTGTAAATATGGAGCATAATAAAAAATGTACAACTTGTTTGGCCTGTTTGTTATTCTTCCTGAATTGTTTTTTCCTTCTTTTTTTTCCTCTGTTATAAAACAGAAAGTGGAAGGGATATATTGAGAAATGTAGGTATCATAAAAATAAGACAAATCAATAAGATTTTGTTTATGTACTGCCAAAGTCAACATATAAACATTTTAAAAAGAGAAAAATGCTAAAAATATTACCTACCTTATTGGGTTACTATAATGATGAAATTAAATGTATGTAGTATTTTCTATCTATCGATTGATCGATTGATCGATCAATTGATCTATCTGTCTATCTATCTATCTATCCATCTATCTATCTATCATCTATCTTCTGTGATATTATAATTAGATCTTCCAAATCCTCCCCTTTCCCATATTATCTGATATTCTCCCTTGGTATATAAATATGATTCTAACATCAAAAGCAATAGAGTCTTTAAAAAAATTGGCAGAGACACTCATCTTTAATAATGTAGAAAGTTCAATGTGATCCTGACTCAGACATTTACTGTGTGATTCTGGGAAATTCAATTAGCATCTCTGAGCCTCTGGCCCTTCATCTGTAAAATTAAGATATTAATACTTTCACTACCTGTCTTTCAAAGGTGGTATGAGAAAATCATTTCAGAGATCTCAACATTGAATGTTTCTCTCTGACTATAATGCCATAATGGTGATGATGAACCACAAAAATATCTTTTATATTAATCATATTTTCTTGCTCTATTTTTAGTTTTTTACAAAGTATACTATTGCTTGAGATTTCTATAAGATTAGAATAAAATCAGTTATGTGATAAATGCCACATAAATACTTGATTTTGGATGTTACCTTTTGGGAAAGACATTACTAAACTGGAAAACATCTATGCAAGGCAGCCCTAGAAAGGAAAGGACCTAAAAGTCCTATAAAAAGCATTTGGAGGAACCAGGGATGTTTAGTTTGGAGAATAGTTCTTTCAGGAGAACAACATAGCTAACAATCTATTCATCCATCCATCTATCTATCTATCTATCTATCTTTCTATCCATCTATCTTTCTATCTATCTCTCTAACTGAAGGGAATTGTCCATTTAGAAAATGGAATAGATTGTATCAGCAATGCAGTATTCACAACGCCTACAGTAACTATAAATATGCTGATATAGTTATTAATCACAAAATGGAACAGGCTCTCTACATAAGAAATATAGATAGTGCATTCATTTAAATACCAGAAAACTG
>CM053581.1:147389025-147451439 GCA_028627135.1 Pseudochirops cupreus | reverse complement strand
CGCAGCCACTGCCTCTGCCGCGGCTTCCAGTCAGCACCGCACGGAGACTAGCTTGGTTCCGGCGTTCTCTTGCTCCACCCCTTCCTGCTACATCAGCAAGCGCAAGGGGCGTGGAAGATCTTCAAATCCCAGTATCGTTACATAGATGTATTTTATTTAGCCCCTGTGGGTAGAACAAGTAGTAGTAGGTAGAAGTTATAGACAACTAAATGTTGGCTTGATATAAGTCTCTAAGTCTAACCTGTGAATAGCTAGGTATCACTTGGCTTATGCCACAAGGACTGACAATCTGGACTAATCTCTGCCTTTTACCAGCAATTTTCCCTGGGTTTTTGCTCTGAAGTTGCCTGACTCTTCAACAGGGATTCCTTAATTCTCACATTCATTGACTTCTGATCTAAACCACAGCTACCACTTTGGGAACATAGAAAGAAGCCAAGAAAAACTACTGTCAACTACCCATCCAGAAGTCCCCACCTCTTCTACCTGGTGTACCACTAGGTGTGTTTAACTTGACCAGATCAACAACCAAATGGTGGGGAGAAGGAAGAGAGGGAAGAGTCAAGCCAGGAATGCGTTATACACACAATCAGGTAGAATGTATCTTCTTTGCATGTTAATTTTTTTTTTTTGCTTAGTTTTGGTTTAGTTTAATTTTATTTTCTCCATTGTATGCCCCAAGGAAGGGGTGGGGTGAGAAGTGTCATATAAAGAAAAACCTCAGAAAAACTAAAGCTACATGAAAGGGACAGTTTACAGCTAAAAAGAGATGAGATCTTCAAACAATGGCTAGATGATTATGTATCCATTATGTTACAGGGGGTGTTTTGGATGTTGCTCTTGTCATTATTTACATATGGCCTCATGACAGTTACTTTCCTGGAAAACCTTTTACCAATACAACAAAGCATCACAGTTGCCAAAAACCACTTGCAAATAGTGTTTCCCAGAAGAAATTTCATTCCTCCATTGAGAAACAAATGCTCATGCTACACATTTCCCCTTTTGCTCAATGTTGAATTTCCCACATTTCTAGACCTTCTATACTAGATTATTCAAAAGCTTCAGAACATAAACACATCCAACCATGGTTGGGAAAGAACTGTTCACATTTAGTAGATTGAAAAAAGAGAGAAGACACTTTGAAGAGGGGCCATGAGTGACTTTCTTGAGGTCATGAAATGAATTTTGAGAGGAAGCCAGAAAAAATACAGCACTCACTTCAGTTTCCCTTTGTTAACCACCACCTTCCCCACACTTTGTCCATTAACTTGGTCAATTCTCAATAGCAATATTGTTTTTATCTACAGAAGTGGAACAAAAATTCAGGCAAAAAGAAATAAGCTTTCAATGTTGTAAATGGTCACTTATCAATTGATTCTAATAGAGATATGCACATATAATTTAACCAAACATGTAGCCTTAAGATCCACAGAACAGTTAACACTTAAACGATTTTGCAATTAACATTTAGGCACTACTACATGTTAACAGTTATACATTGGAAAGCTTTTGGAGAATGCAAAAATAACCAAAAGATGTTATAAACTTTAATGTTGCTTTGGTTGATATGATTTTAGTGATATAAGCACATTATACAAAGAGAACCCTGAACAATTTATTTTGTATGACTGCAATTTCATTATTTTAAATTGAGGAATTTACACCAAGGGAATATACTTTGAATCAGGGAAATAAATAGCTAAATGTGATGCTCAAATTTTACATGAGTTGCAAGAAAGGAATTCATTAGAAAAAAATTGCTCACTCACTGAATTCCCATGGCTTGGAAAGTAATTACAATATTTAATACAAAGAAAATGTTTCATGATATTTAAAAATAATTGTTTACTTGAGAGCATCAAATTATCTTTAGACAAAAATATATTTGACCAAATATAAAGTATGCTTGTAGTACTTTATCTCAATTTATATCATGTTCTCTGAAATTTTGTCGTGCTTCATTAAAGTACATATAGTCTTTGTTTTCTGGAGTCTCTTAGTCATTTGGTATTGGATTCTCGTAATTGTTTGTGAAGAGTTTCTGTTCCAAGAATCTTAAATGTGTTTGGTTAAAAAACCTCATGTTACTTTAAATTAAACATGGATGCTATATAAAGGCAACTGTAGTCTATTTATGCTATTGGAGGAGTGAAAGGGCTATGGATTATTCCAGGTCATAATTGAATCCAAATCATTTATAACTAGTCATGACTTCTTTTCAATTTATATTCTACCTATTTGCCAAAGGACAGTTTGAGTCCACTTACAAAATTAACCATATATTAAATAGGAAAAGTAAGAATAAAAACAGAACAGAGACCATTGCAAATGAGCAGAGGGAGTTGGTATTACAAGGCCCCTGAAGTGAGCTAATTATCTTCTACTGGTGTGGTAGAGAGAATACTGGAAGTAGAATATTGAAATCAGGAAACCTAGGTCCTAGTTCTGGTTCCTTCACTAATTGTATGACTATGAGCAAGTCACTTTCCATTTCTGAGTCTCAGTTTACTTTTATGTAAAGACAAGTTCCCTTACTGCTCTGACATTCTATGATTTTCTGACAACTGGGCACAGATTTTGACATTTACATGCCTGTCAATTAATGGAAGCAGATTACAAAATTTTCATTGCTTTAAAAGAAAATATACAAAATTCATCTGAAGAGACAAAACTTTTCTTGGAATTAAAGTCAAATATAAATCATCATGTAGATCATTCTGTGTTCCTGATTTATGAATATTAACCATTTCTAGCTGGATCCATATCCATCATACTGCACTCTGGACATTTTCTGGATATGTTGTCAAGTTCATTCCCCCAAGACTCCTCCCATTTTCCCAGATTGCTCTAGAAGCAGTAATTAAATCAACAGTACTAGTCTTAGAAAGGACATACCAATCAATACTGTGTGGATCTACACTCACTATCCCTGTGACTTCCAAACCAAAACTCTCTCCCCCAATATTTGCAGTCTTTTACTTCTAGAATATAAATCTTTCAGTGCAGGGAGTCTTACTTTGTATCAATCAGGACCCAAACGATGACCAAGTGGGGAGTAACCTGGGACCTATTGTTGGTGAATCAATGGGAGCCAGAGTGATTTGAGTTGCTTAAGGAAAAAAAGGTTTCAGAATAAAAATTTGCATTCCTTTCCCCCTCCCTTTTCTCAATCAAACTGAGACCTCTTAAAGACCTTAGCTAAAAAAAGACCAAGGTCTCCCACTACATTCAGGGCCATCTCCAGTTGTCCTGATCTACAGCTCATTACTGGACCCATATGACTCTGGAGAAGTGAGGCTTTGAGAAGAGGTGACTTTGCACAGCCTTCCCTCACTTAAATCCATTTCACTTGAAAGTACTGGCATCACCTCCCTAATACCATGGTCCTCTTCAAGAATGAAGGACAAAAAACAACAAGAGGATAAGTGACCTACCCAGACTCTAGGTAGGACTTAGACTCTGCTTCTGCTGACTCCAAGGCCAGTTCTCCATGCACCATGCCATTCTACAATAAGGTAACCAGTAGCAGAATGATTTTTGTAGCTCATGGTCCTCCTGAACTGATTTGTCATTTCAAATATATTTAGTCTCCTGTCTTCTTTCCTCCTTGGTATATATTGAAAGACACTATTGTTAAAGGCAAACCAGTATTACTTGTATCTTGATCAATTCCAAATGATATCCTCAGCCAGAAATTGGATTGTAATAAGATCTTCATGTGCTTATTTTCTGGTGTGCTTTGTCTTCATATCATCCATGCACTATATATTTTGTATCTTAAATAAACAGTCTTTCCTCCGAGAGAATCTCTAGTCCTCTGTCTTAAATATCCTATGGTCCTCTTCAAAAATGAAAGATGAACAACAACATGATATATTCAAAAACAATTTATCTATTTCTAATTTGCAATTATTCTTTTGTTTTTATTATATTTCTTTTATACATGGTACTGGTAGAAGAAGATGTTCAAAGGTCTAGTAAAAATTAAAAACCTACTGGCAGAGTTTAGTAAGTTTGCTGGATCTGTGTTCAGGAGGGCTGATTTCAAATTTCAGTAGGGGTATTAACCAGTTAAGTGGACAGCTTAATCATTTAACATCTTTGAACCTGGGTTTCCCCATTTTTTTGGAGGCAGAGTTAAGTGACATACCCAGGGTCATACAACTAGTAAGTGTCTGAGGCTATATTTGAACTCAGCTGGTGCTTTATCCACTGTGCCACCCAACTGCCCCTGGTTTCCCCAACTTTAAAATGGAAATAATGATATTTTGTATTACCTTATGGAGTTTGTATGAGGGAAATAAATGGTTTATTGGCCTTACAAGCCCATATAAAGGTGGAATAGTTATGAGTCACATTATATATCTGTCTGTGTACATACAATGTGGCTAAGGTAGAACTTTGCTAATCAATTACTATCTTTAACTAAATAACAAGGCATATGCATATCACTCATCAAAACCATAAAATGAAAACCATCAATATACTAATGAAAGGGAAAAGGAAAAGAAAGGGAGAATATTTTCCTAATCCTCGCCTGTAAATTCACTCTATTCAATCAGTTGATCAGCTAGCATTTATTAAGTTCCTATTAAGTGCCAACCACTGTGTGAAGCACTAGGGATACAAAGAAAGGTTTAGAAAACATACACAACACACCAGTCCCTGTTCTCAAGGACCTCACAGCTGGTGAGCTTTGAATTGGGCATGAGAAGTGGCATAAAAGACATCATCCAAAATATGTATGATTAAACATGGAGGTGGGCCAGTCTTATAGAAGAAGAAGGGGATAACAGAGAGTCCTAGTTCTTTATCAATACCCATGGGATATTAAAGGACACATAGGAGGGACCTTAACATATTGGGTGGATCCTGTATGGAGTATTTATGGGATGATACCAATAAGAATACCAGAGGACAAGAAGAAACAGATGAGTTAAAACTTGTACCATTGGAAGCATAGAGACCTCATCCAATGAAATTGCTGCCTTCCCAATGGGGGAATACAATCAATGTTAGCCTAACGAACAGCACTTTACTGACAAACTCCCTATAGATACCAATAGATTTTACCCTCTCTCCTCTTAACAGAACTTTCACCCATTCTGGATGCCCTTTTCCACCATCTATGCCTCCATCTGTGTCCGTTTCTTATTGGGACCTTCTATCACCAAAGCCCTCCCCAAGTTTAAGAGCCCAGCTTTAGCCCTTCACAAAAGGAGATACTAAAGACAAAGACATCCCCTTCCTTTTTGTGACCCAGAGCTCTCGAACATCTTATGAGAAACGTCCAGTTTTTGATCAGAGAGTAAACATTTATTAAGTGCCCGTTATGTGGCAGGCACTGTGCTAAGCATTGAGGATACAAAACAAAAAAAAGATAGTTTCCATCCTCAAGCTTATAAGCTAATGAATTATTACCTCTAATGTCCATAGTTCAGAAGTAATCTAAATTTGGGGGGTACTCAGAAATATTAGGGACACAGTATTGGAGTTTTAAAGGAGCTCAGGGCTCAGAAGATTTAGGGAGCTCAAAGTTGAGGACTACATAGTACTATTTCAGCCACCTAATGAGTTAAATAGGCTTTTGTGAGCTGGTCTGGGAACATAACCAACTTTTATAACATTGTTTGTAGGGGGAAATCTGTTCCAAGTTCCAAACAACTGACATACAATCAAACTTTTGGAACACAACCTATTCATAAGCTGGGGACTACCTTACTGATTTCTCAAAATTGCTGGACATTAGCCAATGGGTGTGTCTAATGTTGACATAAACATAATGTTCTGACATTTGCCATCATATATTAAGAGACTTAGCTTCGGTCTCTTCCTACTTCATTATGCCTTCCCTGACTTTCCCAGTCCACAGTGATATCTCTCCCTTCTGAATGTCTTCCTATAATGCTAATTTTCTGGACCATTCATGTGAGCCAAATGACTCACGTATTACTATTAACTGTCTTTTCATATCTATACATCTTGTCTCTCCAACAAGATTTAAGCCCTTTGAATTCAAGAACAATGTTTTGTATTTTCTTGGTTTTGCTAAAGTATGAAATGAAATTCTTTATATCTAAGATGTTTAATGAAATTCTGTTCATGATGTTGGGTTTTATAACTGGATAAAAATCTAATGATGTTATTTTATGGGGGCCAGGATTAAAGCTTATTTTAAGTCTTAACTGGATTTGAATAATACACATCTATTCTACTTAGAGTCCAGGATCTATAATTTCATCAGTGTTAGAAATTCCTTGTATATGAACTTCCTCCACACAAAAGAAATCATAATCTATCCATGACCTAGTATATAAGCCCTGGGGGCAGCACGGCTGCAGCACATAGAGACTTGCCCAGGGTCATGATTAGTAAGTTTTAGAGACAAGACTTGACCCAAGCCCAGCACTCTATCCATTCCACCGCACTCTAAAGACCAATTTTGTTCCCATAAAGTAGATTTCTGCAGTACTTATTGTCTGCACCAGTATTCATTTTATGTTATTGGATACTAGCATGCTTTCTACTGCTATTTGATTATTTCCCAAAAGAACATCCAGTCAATCTACTAAATTGTAAGTTGTCTGAAGACAGGGATCCTGCCTTATACTTCTTTAGTATTAATTACAATGCATGGTAAAGAGCTGAGAAAACATAGCAGTACTATAATAAACATTTATGAAGTAGATTTTAATTGGGATGATTTACTTAAATTGAATGTTCAGATTAATTCTCTCTTCTGGTCTAAAAGAATGGGACCATACAAAACACAATAGCCAGTTATTTTGTATAAAATAGGTGAAGGAGAGGAATCATTCTCACATATAAGTTAACTAGTCAGTTGTTCAGGATATTTGGTGTCCCTTATCTAGTAACACAAAAGTGACTATATGCTAAGGAATATTTCAATCTTTTATTATTGAAAATATGGATGATTTCTGAAATCATGTGTGCTTGATAGAATCATAAGAATTTGTTAACAAACGGCATGAAATATATGTTACAATGGATGTGATGTCTAATTACAACCAAGAGAATTCTTCTATATTATAAAATTAAGAAAAAACAAAAACAGAAACAAGCCCAACCCTCTTCAAAAGAGGTTCCCGAACCCAGCAGAGAATTTCTATTGTTGAAGCATCTTATTACCACCAGGTAGAATATAAAACCACAAAGAAGCAAGGAAGAGCTAGTTAAAACACTCAGCATCACTTTACCAGTCTCCTAAACTTATTGGCAAAGGACTGAAACCCCTAAAATATGGATTTTTATTTAAAACATTTTATTAGATCTCCAAGTCCCTGGAGTTAGAGGCAGTCAGAGAAAGACATTGGAAACTAGAGCTTCAGCACCAAAACACAACCAGAATTGATGTGTTTTTGTGGAGACTGGGAGGTATAATTTTAAAATTATGGGGTTAATTTGCTTTTCTATCTCAAATGGCCCCTGAGAAGGGTAATGTAATTGATCACTCAGTCACAGTGATGAAAAGGTCCTGGTACAAAGCCAGTTCTTGTCTCCCCTTGTAAATTCTTCTGTTGGGGCAGGGAAGCAATTGGCTCTTATGTGATTTCCTCTAGGCTTGCTGGCTATTTCCTGGACACAGTAGATTTCTGGTTATCACCCTTTGTTCTCAGCTCTGACAATCTAAGACATTTCATAAAAAATGAACCAAAACAAAAAGCCCTCAGCAATAACATTTTCTGAAGCTTCCAGGATTATAATGATAGTGTATCAAGAGTAAAGGTGAATTACAATACTGTTCCTGTCTGATGTAGAAAGGCAAAAGCTAGCAAACTTTGAATACATCATAATGCTGAGTTTATCAGGATTTTTAAAAGAAAGAAATTTGATATAACAATAATTACAGTCAATTGAAGCATTCATTGAGCTAAAGCATGAAGCATTCAACTTTATTTGAATAATAACTATACTCATTCCAAAGTTACAAAGTTGAAAGATGAATTAAAATTGGGACCAGAGCTGGGGCCCTTTCAAATTGTAAAGAGGAGGAAGGTTATCTTCAGGGTCCTTATATCCACCATTAGAATTCCTAATACATTCATATAGTGCCTCCCAATGCCTATTGAGGGATCCTATAAATATCTAATCCAATCCAATTGCCCTACTAGGTGCATGGGACTGCACAAAGCACTAGAAATACAAAGACAAAAGTCCCTGTCCTTAAGGAGCTTATAGTCTATAGACAAGATTCAACCTGTAAACAAGTAAGAATACTCAGGATCACTTAAAGTGGGAGAGAGCACTGCAAGGGTGTGTGGGGAACCTGAGGTCTGGAGGCCACATGAGAAGTCTTCTGGATCCTTAGGTGTGGCCCTTTGACTGAGTCCAAGTTTTACCAAACAAACCCTTTTATTAAGGGGATTTGTTATGTGCTGATTCAGTGTGGGCTGCACTTGAGGATCTAGATGGTCACTTGTGGCCTTGAGGCCACAGGTTCCCCACCCCTGAGGCTTCTGGAAAGGCTTCCTATAGGTGTGGCACATGAGTTAAACTTTGAAAAAAGCCAGAGATTCTAAGGGAAAGAAGGAGGGAAGGGAAGAAGCATTTCTATAGAACCTACTGTACGGCAAGCACTTTGCTAAGTGCTTTATCTATATTATCTCATTTGATCCTCACAACAACCCTGCAAAATAGCTATTTTACACTTGAGGGAAACTTACACAGAGGTTAAATGACTTCCAGCATCATATATCTAATAAGTATCTGAGGGCAGATTTGAACTCAAGTCTTCCCGACTTCAGGATCCAGAGTCCTAGAATTCATGGAGGTTAGCAAGGGGCTATTAACCTGGAAAGGCAGGCTGTAACTATCTTGTCAAGAGCTTTAAAAGACAAGTTGAGGAGTTTGTGTTATCCTAGAGGCAATGGAGAGGTACTAAAAGCTCTTAGAGGGGAAAGTGACATGGTCTGACTTGTGCTTCAGGAAGATTATTTTTCAATTTGTGCAGAGCACAGACTGGAGTGAAAAGAGACTGGAAACTTGTTCACACCAAAGTGTACAACTGTTAGTCATTTAGACTTACATTTTAACTGAGATCAAGGATTCAGAATGAAGAAATGTAGTTCAAATAGTAGAATTTCAGACACTTGATAAGAGATAGGGAAGGGATTTCAGAGGAAAAGCAGATCACTGAATATGCTCAAATATCAAGCTAGTCCTGCTCGACTTCATTTGAGAACTCAGCCAAAACGATAGGCAGTGCTCACAAAATGGAAAATTGTTTTTCCATTTATATCAGTAGATTCATAGAAATTAAATAGGCATACAATTTATACCAGCACACAATTCAGTTTCAAAACCATTTAGGGGCTTGGGGAGAAAGATTAGTTCCTTATTCTTTAAAATTAAACATTAAATTATATTCCCTATGGATAACATGTACAAAATCATATGGGCAGAGAAAATAACCAAAATGAGCCTAAACAAAGTATAAATATGTAAAGATGACTTAAACAAAGCATAAATCTTAGGGCTACAAAGTACAATGAGAAGAATATGGTCAATTCTTAGCAAAGTCCCACATTAGGAGAATGGATAACCCCTTGAAATAAAAAAAAAAAAAATTCTCCTCAGCAAACCCAGAAATCTATCACATTATTTAAGAAACTATTCAAAGAAATCCATGTTATGTTTCTTTACTACATTTCATATTAACTTTATATGAAAAGCAGTGGTGACAGGGAAAAAGTTCAACCAACATGGTGCGTTGTCATAATAGAAAATCACTACTGTTTTTAAAGGTTTAGAGACAGATGTGTTTCCATTTCGTTTGGATTTGTACTTTTTTTTTTTGCATGAAACAATTTTATATAGAAGGAGGTAGGTCAATCTAATTTTTTTTTAAATCTTTTTTGGAATTGTTCTAGTGTAACGTAGAGCTTCTTATCTATACCTGCACATACATATAATGGTATGATCCTTTCTGACTTTGGCAAATTTATAGGTTGTAAGAGACAGTGATAGATACAATTTGGCTTTGAATGACTGATTTGCAAAGCTAAAACACAGCTGGGATGATGAGTTTGCCCCCAGGGTATAGACTGCCTCATTTCTTCATTTCCTTGCTATTTATTTACATAAGTCCAACAGGAAAAAAATTAGTTTTAAAAAACTGGGGAACTCTGAGCTCCTAAACTATTTATTGATTATTGGGCAAATGCTCATAGCCTTTAGCAATGAAGATTTGGGAAATTATTGGGTAGTCACCATAAGTTAGATTGAGGTCTCTTCACTGAGGAAACCTAAACCAGGCAGGATTGTTTAAAAGGAGAGGCTATATCATACTATACTGTCATCTGTTCTCCAAAAGGTTTAGGGGAAAAAAATGCCTTCAGAACATGGCTGTAAGTATAGAACTAGAAAGGTTTCTGCTGACACTAGGCTAAGGGCCTCAGCCCTTTCTGGAAAAGGACACCACCACCCCGGCTGAGGGTTTTAGTTAAACATTAAATTGCAAGTGTCAGAATCTCACACTTTCATATAGGAATTAGCCAACTTGAGCAGAGGAACATTCCACCATATTAATAGTGGAGCCAATCTGTCAAGAAACTATAGCTAAGGCAAGACAGCTTTTGAGGAACTATCCTAATCCAGCAGCAGAACAGCTGGGGCTAGAAGCAGAGAGACCCAGCAGCCTAGAACTTGTCCATCAGTAATGACTGTTCAAGACAGAGAAAAGAAATTGTGCTCCTATAGTAAGCTACTTTGGTTATTTACCTTCTCTATGTCTTCCTCATTATTATTGTGCTTTATATTTCTGTCCCCTCTATGTGTACTGGTAAGTTAGTATGCCCTGGGTTTTTTGGAGGAATGTTTTGTAATTATTTTTCTTGCTATTCTATTTGAGTGAATGCCTTTTTTAAAAAAAAATAATTTTTTGTTGCATCTTTTGCTTTTTAAAAAATCACTAGAATTTCTCTCAGTATGCTCCCTGCCAGAAAGCCATCCTATATAACAAATAACATTTTAGTGAAAAAAATTTAAAAAGAGTAAAAGAAGAAAAAAAAATCAACAAAACCAATCGATATTTTTTGAAAGATACTATTTTCTTTTTCTTTTTCTTTTTTTCCTTTTTAACATTTAATTATAGAACTTTAAATTCTAGATTTCTTCCCTTCATCCCTCATCACCCACCCCCACTGGAAGGAGAAGCAATTCAATATAGGCTGTACATGTGTAATTATGCAGAACATCTCCACAGTGGACATATTGTAAGAGATTGATTATATGTCACTCCTTTCTATCCCTCCTCCTAACTTGTTCTATTCTCTACCCTGTACCTGTCCCTTTACTGAAGTGTGTGCTTCAAGCAACTCTTCCCCTCTCTCCTCCCCTCCCCTCCATCATCTTACCTCTCACCCCCATCTCCCCTACTCTCCTGTATGGCAAGATACTCAGTTTAGGGTTTATGTCATTCCTTCCCTAAGCCAAATTCAATGAAAGTAAGGTTGACCCTTTCCCTTTTGCCTTCCTGTTCTTCCCCTCCATTGTAACAATTATCCCTTGCCTCTTCTATATGAGATGATTAACCCTGTTCTGTTTCTCCCCGTCTCCTCCCATTCTAATCCTCTCCCACCTCAGAATTTTGACTTTTAAAGTATCATCCCTGCCTATTCAATTGATCCTGTACCCTCTATGTATACATATATACACATACTCAGATATGTGTTCATATGCATATATAAACCCTCCTATATAGACAAATGTGTATGTATACATACATATACATTTATATTCCCTTCACCAATCTTCATACTGAGAAAAGTTTCATAAGTTACAATTATTGCTTTTCCATGTTGGCATGTAAATAGTTCAACTTTGGTAAGTTCCTTATGATTTCTTTTCTGTGTTTACCTTCTCATGCTTCTTGTATTTGAGTGTCAAATTTTCTTTTCAGTTCTGTTTTTTTCAGCAAGAATGAAAGTCCTCCACCTCAATGAATGACCATATTTTCCCTTGGAACATTATACTCAAGTTTGCTGGGTAGATGATTCTTGGTTTTAATCCTAGCTCCCTTGATCTCCAGGCCCTTCGATCCCTTAATGTACAAGCTGCTAGATCCTGGGTTATCCTAATTGTTTTTTCATAGTATTCAAATTGTTTCTTCTTGGCAGCTTGTAATATTTTCTCCTTGATCGGGGAACTCCGGAACCTGGCTATAACATCCCTAGGAGTTTTCTTTTTGCGATCTTTTTCAAGAGGTGATCTGTGAAGTCTTTCAAGTTCTATTTTGCCCTCTGGTTCTGAAATACCAGGCCAATTTTCCTTGAGAATTTCTTGAAGGATGATTTCTACGTTCTTTTTCTGATCATGGCTTTCAGGTAGTCCAATAATTTTTAAATTATTTCTCCTGGATCTATTTTCCAGGTCCATGGTTTTTTCAAGGAGATATTTCACATTGCCTTCTATTTTTTCATTTGTTTGGATCTGTTTAATAGTATCTTGATTTCTCATAAAGTCATTTTCTTCCATTTGCTCTACTCTACTTCTGAAGGAATTATTCTCTTCAGAAAGCTTTCGAGATTCTTCTTCCATCTGGCAAATTTGACTTTTTAAGGCATTCTTCTCCTCATTGGCTTTTTGGGCCTCTTTTGCCATTTGAGTTAATCTATTGTTTAAGGTGTTATTTTCTTCAGTCAGGTTGTTGACTCTCTTTTCATGATTTTCTTGCATCATTCTCATTTCTCTTCCCAATTTTTCCTCCACTTCTCTTATTTGATTTTCAAAATCCTTCTTAATCTGATCTATGGCTAGTAGGAAGTCTTCATGTTTCTTGGAAGCTTTTGGTAAAGGAGTCCTGACTGTGTTGTCTTCCTCCCGTTCCATGCTTTGATCCTTTTTGTCCCCAAAAAAGGATTCTAAAGTTTGATTGCTTTTCTTACTTTGCTTCACCCACCTGCCCATGCCGCCAATCAATTACTTGATTTTTTAGCTCTGTGGAACTCTGCTTCCAGGGGGAAATGCTCTGTCCCAAATCGCTGGGGTTTTCACAGCTGTTGGAGGTATTAGGAGGGGGCTGAAACCCCCACCAGCTTTGGCTCACTGAAAATGCACCCCAGGACCACCACCCAAAACCACGATCCGGATCCAGGCCACTCAGAGCAAGAGCACTTAGCCTCTGAACAATCACTTAGCCCCCCTGCAGTCTGCAGGCCAGGAGCTCTGAAGCAGCCACGTGGAGGTGGCTGCAGGGCCATTGCTTCTGCTGCTTCCTTGCCCTGGAGGCAGTTTGGCCCTATCGCTTTTCTCCCCCAAATTTAGCTGAGTTCCACTGACCTTTCACTTAGTCCTTTTTTCTTATGGCTTGATAATTCTGGAAACTGCCACAGCTGCTGCTGATCCACTGTCCTGAAGCTCCAGCTGTGGCTCATCCTGGCCGCCCCGAGGCCAAGCCGCAGTTTCAGGCTGGGCTGGTTTTGGCTCCCAGCGTGCTGTGCTGAGCCCTTCCTGCTGAGCTGCCTTCAGTGGGAGGTGTGCTTTTCTGTATTTTTGTGTTTTGGAGCCCTAAAATTTGTTTAGAGTCATATTGTATGGATATTTGAGGCAGCCGTGTGGGAGCTGCAGAACCTTGCTGCTTCTATGCCGCCATGTTGGCTCTGCCCCAGCTCTCAACCAATCAATATTTTGAATAAGCTTGAATATATATGCCATGTAACACCCTTGGGGAATTTCTAGTATTCACACAGAAGGGGGCTGAGGGCTTCTTTCATTTGTGTTCTTTGAGGCCGTGCTCTTTCTTTATAAATCTGAAACATTTATTTTTGATTGTTTTGTTCTTTTCACTTACATTGTTATAGTCATTGTGCATATTGTCTTCTTGCTCTGCTTACTTCATTTTGCATCAGATTATGTTTCTCTATATTTGTCACATTTGTTGCTTCTTACAGCACAGTAATAATTCATTAATTCTTTTACCACAATTTGTTAAGCCTTTTCTAATCTGTTTCTAAGTTTTTTATACATAGGGACTTTGCTCTCAATGATCTCTTTAGGGATAAGACTAGTAATAGACATTTTTGTAACTCCGTTTGTACAATTTCTAATTGCTTTCCTCCACCAATAATACAATAATGTTTCTATCTTTTCACAAACCTTCTAATATTGATTATTTCCACATTTTGTCATCTTTGACAATTTATTCGGTTTGGAGTGAAATTTCAGAATTGTTTTTATATGCAATTTTCTTATAACTATTATCATTATTAGTGATTTGGAACATTCTTTCATGTAAATTATTAATAGTTTTGAAATAATTCTTTAGGAAATTTCACAAATTTTCAAATGATTTATTGTTTTGTTGTTTTTTTTTTGAGAGGGGAAGGCAAGGAAATTAGATTTAAGTGTCTTGCCCAAGATCACAAAGCTACTAAGTGTGCCAAGTGTCTGTGGTCAGATTTGAACTCAGGTCTTCCTGACTCCAGGACAGGTGATATATTCACTGTGCTACCTGGCTGCCCCTAAATGGTTTATTCTTTAGAAAAATTCACAAATGATTATTTATATTCTATTTATTAGGACAGTGGTTCTCAACCTTCCTGATGCTGCGACCCTTTAATAGTATATGTGGGCGTGTCTACATGTGGGCAGACCCACCTGGAGACGGATAGAGGAGGTTCCTAAGACCACTGGAAATAAGTGTTTTCTGATGGTCTTAGGCAACCCCTGTAACCTCTGTGAAAGGGGTGTTTGACCCCACAGTGGTCCCAACCCACAGATTGAGAACTGCTGCATTAGGGAATGGCTAAGATTTTACATATATTTTGGATACAATATCTTTATTGAGAAATTTGATACAAAGTTTTATTTTTTTCTTTTTAACTGTTTAATCCTTATCCCCCACATGCATTAAATTTATTTTTGTAGAAGCATTTCTGTTTCATGTAATCAAAATTATATATTTTACTTTTAGTAATTGCCTCTGACCATGGTTTGGTTAAGAATAGATCTCTCTATATCTACTTCTTTTTTTTTTAAATAGTATTATATTATGATGATATATACACTTTGAATTTGTTGTAGAATAAAGGATAAGATGTTGACTTAATCCTAATTTCTGCGATAACTTTCTATCTAGTTTTTCTAGCACTTTTTTAAAAAGTAAAAGAGCAAGTTCTTTCCTAAGTAATTTGTCATCCAGTTTGTTAAACCCTGGATTATTGAATCGCAATGTAATTACAAAAATATTTTCTAATCTTTTAAAATACTTTTAATCTTTTGAAAACTTTCTATTCTGAATGTCTAATTTTTTCCATTGTTCTTTTGTATTTTAACCAAATGGTTTTGATTATGGCTGTTTATGATATAATATAGTTTGAGGTCTGGAAGTACTAACTGCAACTTTTTTTTTATTATTTCTTTTGGTATTCTAGATCTTTTGTTTCTCCAAATGAATTCTGTTAGTATTATTTTATCAATTTCTATAAACTATCCCTTTGATAGTTAAAAAATCTTTGTTAAGAATTAATTGAGTATACTGTCTGAAGGTTAATGGGAAGCATACCAATGTGGCTTCAGGAGCTAGAATTTTACAAATATGACCACCTCTAGAACCCTAAGTAGCAGTTATTCACATGGGGGGCGTAAAGCTATGAGATGAAGTTTTAGGGAGAGATACCAGAGAGGAAATGCAGCTTCACAACTTCATATGCCAATGATAGAAGCTAGGATGCATGGCCTACACAGTTGCTGCCATAGGAGGCAACAATAGAATTCTCTCTATGTAGGACAAAATTCTATTAAAATCAAGGAAACAAGGAAACTTCCTTAGCCTTTCAGGTGTCAAAACCTAATTCTATTCAATAAACATATACTGCTATGTGCAAAGCATCATGTGAGACCCAGGGGATGTGAAGTGGGAAAAAATGTAGAACCTGGTCTCAAAGACTAAATTCAACAAGGTTTAGAGAACAATATGTACACATAAATAAATGTAAGGTAGTTTGAGAAGAGGGAAAGACCTGACAATAGGCCTTTACTGACTTATAGACAGAAGAGGGGAAAATATGAGAGAAAAAAGACTGAGATAAAAGAGAAAGAGAACAAGATGAGAAATGTGAGAAAGAGAAAGGAAAGGGACTGAGAAAGAGGTGCTTATAGCATGAAGTAGAAAAGTATCACCAATATTCAGCTAAGAAATCTAGGTTGTCTGAAAAACTGATTTAATAATGTAATTCCTTTGTTAGTGGTTGCCTACATTTCTCCCCAACCCTTCTCCTTGTTTACTAGGCAGCTTATGATGTAGCAGATAGAATGTCTGATGGAGTTAGGAAGAGCCAAGTTGGATTCCTGTCTTAGAACATATTTAGTTGTATAAGCCCAACCAAGTCACTTTTCTTTTAGCCTCAGTTTCTTCATTTGTAAAAGAGAAACAATAGTGCTAACCTCACAGCATTGTTGGGAAGGTCATATGAGAAAATAAATATACCTTAACATTCTATATAAATGTCATCTTTTTAAGAAATTATTTTTGCTCCAACATTTCCTTGTGATGTCTTTTCTTCTAATCTTGCAATTCCCTCTGATAATCCCATCCCCACATATTTATTTCCCAAATTTTACATTTTCCTTGATTTTATCCTAAATGTAAGCAGTTCTGAAAAAGTTTCATATTCTTTTCTTTTCAGTTTTCTTCCTTCTTTTTCCTCCTTCTGCTGCTGCTGCTGCCATAGTAGCAGGTTTTTTCTTGTTTTCCCATATCATAATGGCAGCACTGTTGGAAATGTATAGTTGCTAGTGATTTCAAAGGAGAGATTGTATCACAGTCTACTGAGAATAAAAGAATATTAGAGCTGACAGGGACCTTTAAGATAATATTGTCCAAACCATTCTTGAAAGTAACGTGCAACTATGTCCCCAGAATTTATTAAACTATGCATACCGTTTGACCCAGCAATATCACTACCAGGCCTATATAACAAAGAGAGTTTTAAAAAAAAAGAAAGGAAGGAAAATACATATGTGCAGAAATGTAGCTCTTTTTATATCGGCAAAGAACCAGAAACTAGGGGATATCCATCAATTGGGGAATAGTTGAACAAATTATGATAAATGAATGTAATGGAATATTGCTGTTATAAGAAACGATGAACAGAACTGTTTGAGAGATACTTGGCAAGTACAAACTGTGTATAAACTGAGACAGAATGAAGTGGGCAGAACCAGCACTTTATATAACAACATTGCAAAAAACAAACCACTTAGAAAGGCAGAAATTCTGATCAATGAAATGACCAACCACGATTACAGAGGAGCAATGATGAAGCATGCTACCCACCTCCTGACAGAGAGCTGATGGGCTCCTGAGCAGAATGACACACACACAGAGGCACACACACACACACACACACACACATCAGCGTGAACACTACGGGAATTTGTATTGTTTGACTACATATATTTGCTACAAGGATTTTCTTTTTCTTTTCTTTTTTCCAGTGTGGAAATAGGGAGGGAGAGAAAAAAATATTTTTATTCATTGAAAAGCAAAATATAATTAGGTTACTCTTTCCAAATTTTTATTTCTATATTTTTATTTTTATTTTTTTTTTGCTTTTTGGAGGGGAAAGGCAGGACAATTGGGGTTAAGTGACTTGCCCAACATCGCACAGCTAGTAAGTGTTAAGTGTCTGAGGCCAGATTTGAATTTCAGGTCCCTCTGACTTCAGGGCTGGTGCTCTATTCACTGAGCCGCCCTTCTTTCTAAATTTATAGAAAGGAACTGAGGCCTGGTGAGGTCAGGTGACGTATTTATACAGTTATACAGTCTCCAAATCTCCTTCTCTTTACTTTCCTTTCAGGATCATTATGTATAGGGGGAAAATCACTATTTGTATCATTAGCTCAAATAACAAGTTTAATTCAGAAAATGCTTTCTATTTTATCCTGGGAAATAATAACAATAAAAAGATACCTTGCACTTATATAGACCATTATTGAAGGTCCACTAGGTGAGTGGATAAAGCATCAGGCCTGGAGTCAAGAAGACTTATCTTCCTGAGTTCAAATCCAGCCTCAGACACTTACTAGCTATGTGACCCTTGTCACTTAATCTTTTTTGCCTTCATTCCCTCGTATGTAAAATGACCTGGAGAAGGAAATGGCAAACCACTTCAATATCTTTCCCAAGAAAACCCCAAATGGGTTCACAAAGAGTTGGACACAAATGCAAATGATTGAACAACTGCTTCTACATAGAATAGATATTTTAAATTCTTGCTGAGCTGAACTGAATCTTCAAAATTTTAATTTGAAATCTATTTTTCAGTAGATGACCTTTCAGGGCAGGTATCATTTCCCTGTTTTACAAAGCAAAAAAAAATTCTCATAGACGGAGGCACAGGACTTAGCCTAGGTGAAACTGCAACTCCTTCAGACTCTGAGTTCCATCTCTCTTGTGAATTCCTTGATGACTCCAATTTTTATAACTGAAATTATCATAGAAATAAGAATTTACATTTTAAAACCACAAAAATGACATCACAGAGACACAAAAAAGCTCTATCACCTTGAAACTAACATTCAGTGTGTATATGTTCTTGAATGCTACTGTTTATCCACAAATAGATCATCAGCAGGTATATGTATGATGTCTAACTAAGTTAAAGAATCTGGAACTCAACTGCCCACTGAAATCTTATGTTCTACAACTCCTCTCTCCCCACAAACCCTGCAAGTTACACACACACCAACAATTCATTCCTAGCCAGGTGTATTTATACAGTGTTGTCTATTTACATAATTTTAAAAAGCCCAGATGAATGCCATTTTATTATCTAAAAACTTACCTGGTACTTTACAATTATTTGATTTTAATTAGTCTTTTTTTTAAATGACCAGAACTTTTGGTAAATTCACCTAGGATTTTTTTTTTCCAGTTAGTTTACGTGAATAGAGTTTTCATGTGCAAAATCCACAAAAGCTTACATGAACAGATACAAAGCATTCAGTTGAATGTATTGTTTTTTAAGTCCTAAGAGCAAAGTTAGAGTCAACACCAAAGGCTAACTCAGCATTTTCTAAAAAATGCACAAAACCGCCCAACCTTTTGTCTTTTAATTCTTCAGTTGTGTTGCTTCTTTTTTCCTTGCTTTTAGTGTGACTTGGTTCTGTTATGTGTTTTTCACTGAAAGGAAACATTTTTTTCTTTTCATCTTAGGGTAAGATGCACCGTGCCAGGCCCCTAGTATCCTTGTTATTATCATTTTTGCTATCATTAATTATTTACTATTTGTTAAGTACCAATAGCACACCCTCTTTCTCTGGCTAAATATTTCCCATCTGTCACAGATCTCTCAATCCTTGTTGCCATGGAGTCCCCTGAGATACTATCTCCTTTGACCCTACCAACTCAGCAGCAGGCTTTAAAAAGAAGCCAGCTGTTCAGTGGTACCTAGGAAGGAAGGAGAGAGATGATGAGTCCTTTATTGAGTGCAGATTTGAGATATTCTAGCTTTTTATATTGCACTGTATCTTTAGGATTAGATGTCTTAAAATCCAGATAACTTTGTTAGGACAAAATGCTGTACATAGCCTCTCAACCAGACCACAGCATGAAGTGACATCATATCTGCCATTTTCAAAGTTGATACAGACTGATGTATTCAAATTAGCAGCATGAATTAACTTCTGTCTTTAAGATAGCTCAAAATAAAAACTTTATTGTTTGTACTTTAAAAGCTATCCTATCGTCCTGTAAGTGTTAGAGTAAAAAATTCTCAAGGAGATAAAGTTTTCTTTTCCCTTCTGTGAACATTCCTATCGAATTGATCAAGGCTAATTTCTCCCCACTAGCCAAAAATGTTATTATATTCCAACCTTAGGACTATAGCTTATTAGTTATCCCCCCCGCCCAATTTCCTAGAATCAACTTCACATATATAACAAATGTATCCCATTCACTCTGAAATTTCCATGGCTTACTAGGTTGAATATAGGGTTTAATATATGGCTTGAGACCTTATCCAGGCCCTTATCCATTCTACTTAAAATCAGGCCACAAGAGAAAAAAAGAAGGCAAATAGCAAAGCGCTAAATTGAAAGAAAATACTAAAGTATATAAAAGAGAGAAGTCAAGCAATGGAATAATTTCCAAGTCTCCATCACCAGATTAGTGGAATGCACCGTAGAATTATTAACCAGGAAAAGGATATGAGGCTGGATACTTTAAGAAAAGAAACACAGAGAACTCCTGCTAGGAGGTGGAAGAATTGATATTTCAGTTCTATCTGCCTTGCATTAACACCTAGAAAATTCCTCTACTGGAAGACCCCAGGACTCCATCTCCCTGGTCATCTGCAGAACATTCACCTTCACCTACTCCCCCTTTTTCTCAGCTATCATCTATAGCTACACAGTCAATTAGTCAAACAATTGTTTGTTACAACACTGGAGATCTTCCCCCCATATATAAGTATACAGCAATATATAGCTAATTCCCATCACGATCCCTTCCCTACCCTCAATCTTTTGAAGTAATTCAATTGGCACATACTAATAAAAGCTGACATTTGTATAGTATTTTAAAGTTTACAAAGTGCTCTATATACATTATCTCATTTAATATTCACAATAACTGTATGATTTAAGTGATCTAATTATCTCCATTTTAAAAGGAGGAAACTAAGGCTCAGATAGGTGCTTTGTACTATCACTTTGACTTGTGGCTACTACTTCCACAGGGAAATATAGCTATTTTTAGAGTGAAAATGTGTGAGTTAACATAAACAAAAGTTAGACTAAACATGTTTAGCTCCATTGTTAGCCTGCCTCAAGGTCTCATGCAGGTAGAACTATAAAGCTGAAAGACTTACAAATTCACCTTTCTCAAGAGGAGAATGCTAAGCCCTACACGCGCTCCAAACTAAGTGAGGGTGATTGAATTCCAGAATCCTCTCTCCTACTTTAGTATCACTGGGTATTTTTGCAAACGGGTATAAACAGTTGCACTGGTTTCCCTTTGTCAGTGTCTATCTGCCCTTCAAGCCCTAAACTTGTGGTAGGTTAATTCAACTGCCTTGAATCTTCAATAAACCTAAGAAAAACATTTAGAAACACTGAAAGGAGTGGGGCCAAAACTGGCAGCCTTTGCCAACTTTCTTGCCATCATGGCAAACTACATTTCCTAATCTATAGATAATAACATGTTTAGAATGGGAAAATACACATTGTCTTAACTCTCTTTGCTCCTTAGTAGGGCAAGAACCAAACGTTAATTGAAGAGATCACCATCAGTTGAATAGCTGACCAAGTTGTGGTATATGAATGTAATGGAATAATACTATTGTGCAAAAAGAAATGATGAGCAGGAGGATTTCAGAAAAGCCTGGAAAGACTTACATTCAAATCTAGCTCCAAATTATTCCCAAAGTCACAGTTGCAATGTATTCAACTGAGTAGCCTGGAAAGGAAGTACTTTTTTTCTTTTCTTTTTTTGTGGTCATGGGAAAAACATTAACCTACTGCAGGACAAGTCATGCTATGAGTTTGTACTAGGTCAGCAGAGGAGAAAACACATGCTAGCATGTATGCTGGTTTAAAATGTGTCTGTTAGTTACTACCCTAAGCAAGGAGCCTAAACTCAGGTTACTCATTTGTAAAATGAGGGGTTTGTACTTGATGGCCTCAAAGGTCCTTCTCCTATCTAAATGTGTGATTCCATGATAAATAGATTAAAGGACTAGTGGGATGCTAAAGAAGAGAATTTCCTAAGCAACAAAGATGAGCTAGTGCCGTAGATAGAGCACTGGACCTAGAGTTAGGAATACCTAAGATCAAGTTAGATACATACTACCTGTGTGACCCTGGGCAAAGCAATTAACCTCTCTGTCTGCTTCATTTCCCTCATCTGTAAAAATAGAGATAATTATAGCCCCTACATCCCAGGGTTTTTGTGGAGATGAAAATGGGATAATGTTGGTAAAGTGTTTGGTAAACCATAAAGTACTATATAAATTAATTATTAATTAATACAATATATTAATATAATTTGAAATTTTTATTTATAATATATTAATATAATACAATATTAATATAAATTAATTATAAAGTACTATATAAACTAATTATCATTTCTATTATTATTATTACCCCTAATACTAGCACCCATTGACCAGTTCTATGGCCACATCTCCAAGTAGTCTTCCCAGCATCAAAGCAGATTATGCATTGATGTTCTTCAATAAACCTGTGAAATCATAGGAAACTTCATCCTCTTGAAACCTTCAGAAATATTACCATCCCCAGCTTCTTATATCTCTATAGTCTATATACACTAATAAAACAATCTTGAAGTTAGAATATCTTACTGCTTTTTCTCCCACTTTAAATTCTTCTCTAAAATGTGCCCTGTGGATGCACACACACACACACACACACACACACACACACACACACACTCACACTCACACAGTGCAAAATATATTAAAATCCCCAGTGCTGACTTATGTAGTAAGTAGACATTTTAAGTCTGGTTTTATACTCTGTCAAGTTACATTTATTTCAAGAGATGTTGTGAAGTATTAAAAAGAATAGGTCAATTCTAATTATCTCATATATACATCCACACCTATAATATATGCATATAATTTGCATGCCATGTTCAACAATCCTTTAAAATCTGCCCTATGATTATAGATATACAGATAAATATTGTTTGAATTAATCCAATCTTGTGAGAATTTCCCAGAACCCCTTTAAATACTTGAGGATGACCAGAGGTAGTATAAAACCACAGTTAGACATTCCCATCTTAATCATGTTACATGGGTAGCAGTAGGGGTTTGACTATACTGTGTGGTCTGTTTTGCTACCTTGACAACATATCTTTCTGTATACATGAACATGACAGCCATTATGTGTGTTTTTAATTTGAGTGCACCAATAAAGTAAAAAAAAATCAATTCAACTAAATTCAATTTAACAAATGTGTACTGAGTGTCTGCTATTGTAAAGCACTGAGAAAAGCACCATAGGTGATAAAAGATGAATAAGACATAGTTTGTATTCCAAGACATTAAAGGAAGGAAGATATGAAAAAATAAATAGAATACAGGGCAGAACGGGGGGGGAAAAGAGTCCTATAGGAGAGTAATAAGAAAAGAGGGTAAAGGAAGGGTAAAGGATAGAATTTATTTCTGGCTAGGGCTGAGATGAGGGCATTCTTCAAGGAGAAGGTAGCGTTCAAGCTGAGTCCTGGGGGATAGGTAGAATTTCAGCAACTATAACTCGAGGTTGGAGGACTAGAGAGGGCATTCCAGGAAAAGTAAATCGAAAGCTATTTTGGTTCAATAGCTTGAGACTATGATCTGTGATCATATATACTTTGAACGAACAATGATTTATGCTAACCTACTTTTTTCATGATTTCCCCTTAGAACTAAAATCCCAATCATGCTGAAGAAATAAGATAATACTTTTAAAAAATCCACTAATGTCCTAGCATATAAAGCATACAAGGTAAGCTGTCCACACAAAAAGGTTCATTGCACTGAGCCTGACCATTTATCCATTGCAAAGTTATGGGGAAATTTCCATTTGAACCAATGTTGGAAAGATGCTGCTGCTTTTGTAGTTGTAATGTCATCTAAGAATAACCTCTAAAAGCGGTTTCTTCCTAGTGATATTGATTTACAGACTAAGAGGAAAGCAAATAAGATAATGAAGACAAACATCCTTCAGAGTTACCTGATCTTTGGACTTCTGTAGCTTAATGGGACTGGGCAGTGAGAATTCCTTTTGACGAAGGTGACAGGTAAGGCAGACCCATTGATTGAACAAGAGCTTTATGGATAGAATTCCATTGTCTGTACTATATATTACTGTGCAGAAGTGACAGAGTCTAGCAAAATGTGATTAAATTTCTATTCATTTCTTTTATTACAGTGGATTCCCTACTAATTTTTCAGGCACATGTGATGAAACATTGCACCACATCCCTTCCCCACAAGTATCTTCTATCCACCTTTAATCTCAGCTTCATTTTCAGCAACATTAATTATGCAGAGGTCTGTACTGAATACTTTAGCATTTGTCACAACTGATAGAACTCCTTTTGTTAGGAATTAAGTTATCAAAAGGGGAGTAGACTCAGAGACAGTCATGACTTTGCTAAAGCTTATATAGGAACATCAAATAATGGGACGAAACATGAATGATATAGCTAGACATGGATTAGAATTTCTTAGAGGTTTTTATTATTAGTTAGTTCAGAAAATCCATAGGAAGATTTTATGTGTAACACGTATTACTAGACTACATAATAGAATTTAAGGTATGAAATGATTAAAATAAAAATCCCAAGTTTCTTGAAATTAGAAGTATTTTGTCCTCAAAAACAAAGTGAATTTTCCTTTCCTGTTGGATTAATCTTCTACTAATAAGGTCACTTTGGTATTTCCAAGTCATTTGAAAAAAAAAAAAGAACTACTGCTAAGTTTAACACACTCTTGTGGGACAAGAGAGACAAGCGAGTGGTTTCGGGATTCTAGAAGCACCTAGTCCACTTTATTTTATAGTCTCATTCTTTGATTCCAGTAACATTTGGACCAAAATAACTGAAATGTTATTGCTTGTCAAGTATTTTTTCTACCTTAAGAGGAAAGAGGCATACTGTGGCACGATGTTTTGTTTCTGTTTGTTTTGTAGTTCAAACCTGAGATTTTAACAGTGTGGAAACCCCTAGAATGAAAATTACACCAATGTAAAATAGCAACTCATCTGTAACTTAGTTTTGAAGAATTGTCCGAGGTCACTGAGAGGTTGTTGCAAAGTCAGTATGTGTGAGAGGCAGGATTTCATCACAGGTTTTTTTCTGACTCCAAGGTTAACCAACCCTCCATTCACTCTCATATTGTCATTTTTACATATGCTATACATATTAAAATATTTTTATAATTGTAAGCAGAAGGAGAACGAATTTAAATCATTCTTGAGTTGGGGAAAACTTTCACAAAAAAAGTTTAACTACTTCAGATGGTTTTTTAAATATTTTACCTAATCAAAAAAAAGAAATAGCAAAAAAAGAATCTTCCTTGTTTTTCCTTTTGTTGCTGTGTTTTTATTAGTAATAATATAGCAAATAGAATAGAATATTTTCTTGGGTTTGGGATTTCTCGTGATCAATAAATAAAAGTGTTTTGTAAATATTCTCATAAAAACATATAAAGCACTGAAGTCACTGACAAGGAGCCATGATCCCTGAAGGAAATATAAAGAAAAGGCTAGATAATGATTCTCAAACTTTTACAATTCCCTGATCTGAAATAGTCAGCGAGGCAAAATATGCTATATATAGATATAGATACATATATATATATATATACATATATACATAAACATGTAAATATTATTTAAATACGTGTGTACATACAGACATATAAATGTTAACGCACACTCTCCTTCCTTTCTACTCTTTTCTCTTCTCAAAATGAAGATGCTATCTTCCAAACAAAAATCTATCAACAATTTACTGAGTTGTTGAAATAAAGACATGGTAGAGAGAACTGATTGTAATACACACGCATGTACACATGCAAAGAGAAAAGATAAACCCTTCCCGGGCACAATTCTCCAAATGCATGTATGTCAAATGGAAGAGTTACCAACCAATGTAAAGAATACTAGATTTAAAGCCAGAAGTCTTGAGTTCAAATTCTCATTCTTGCTACCTGTGTCACTACCTGACCAACTCTAAATCTTATCTTCTTATAGACACACACACACACACACACACACCCCTTTTCCTTTTGCCCAAAGAATTTCTATGTCATATGAGATGCTGTAGCTATATGTTGAGTCCCTATTCTTTAGCCCAAGGACAGGACAACTGTATTTCCTGAACCTAAAATCAGGACACCTGGTTTGATTTATTATTTGCTTGCAATCAAAACTCTTCCAGAAAATCAGGTCATTGCATCCACAAACCACCTGGAAAACTCTCATCGTTCACTTTGCAAACAAAACTGCTATGGGAGAGCTCCACTGTTGAAGCTTCAGGTTTTTCTCCTCTCTTGAACATCTCTCAAAGTTTCTCTAAACCAGATTCTTAACCCGGAGATTTCAGGGAATTGATAAACTTCATTAGGGAAAAAAAATACATCTTTATTTTAATTAATCTTTAACTGAATTTAGCATTTCCCTCAATTGTTTAAAATTATTATTCTGAGAAGAGAGCCACAGACTTCATCATCAGACTGCTATGACATAAAAAAAGGTTAAGATCCCCTGTACTGGAAAACTTCCACAAAAACAGGACTAAGAAAAAGACAGCTACAGTAAGCATCCAGCCAGTTTGGGAGAAACTCCGTGTGGGCGTCTTTTAATCATCTACAACACTACTTAGGAAGTGTAATTACTTGGCACTGGCTAAATACTTAGGGGTTCATTGATTGACCTCTGAGTTACCACAAATACCAGTCTTGTGTTTTTAGCATTATATTTTCTTCTTTCTAATGTTGCTTCTTTCCTCCATTCCTGTTCAGAGAAGCCCATTATCCAAAGGATTTCTCCATCCTTCTCTCCTGTTAATCCTCTTATGAGTTAGATTACATTAACATGTTATTGGCTGACCAGAGTTTAAGGTCAGTCAATCAGCAGGTCCCAATTATACACTTCTAGCTGAGATTTTATGGGAATTGCCATAAGTTTTCTCCACTACATCAAAATGTATTATGAATGTTAAAGGGCCACAGAGCATCAGTCAGAGAATTTCTGTAATATAGAAGAAAGTATCACCAAAGTATAAAACCAGCTGATTTTTTTTTTGATTTTTTATACATGTTTTTTCCATTCATTCATTCAAACATTTATCTATCTCCTGGTCTATGCAATACACTTTACTGGATTCCAAAGAAAATTGAAGAAATGAATAAGAAATAATACTTCTCACAGAGCTCAATATCAAGCAACAAGACACACAATGTAATTGGAAACATGGGGTCAAACCTCTAAATCAGGTCATTATCTAATTGTGAAGTACCATATTTCTTATAAAGGGGTATTTTTTGATTAATAGCAGATTTTTTAAAAATCAATGGTGCATATTTTTTAAATGAGAGGTTAGACAAGAACCACAGAATATTATAATAACATGGGTTCCTGAGATTTGGTCCAACCCATTCTCAAATAGGATTTCTTAAACAATATACCTAAAAAAGGATCATTCATCCAGAATAGCAGTTACATATTTGTGATTAATGGACCTCCATGTGCCCATGGATAGATCACAAGGGTCTGTAAACTTGGATGGGAAAAAAAATCACATCTACATTTTCACTAACTTTTAACTGAAAATAAGCATTTCCTTAAATTATTTTAAAATATTCTGAGAAGGAATTATATTTTTTCATCAGATTGTCAAAGGTATCTGTGACATGCCCAGAGGGTTAAAAATCCCTCCTCTAGAGAATCCCTATGAATCTTTCAGGCTTTGCGTTCTGAATCTTTTTATCCATGGATTATTAAGCCTAAGGTTAAAAAACAAATAACAGTTTTTCCTACAGGAAGATGAACATTTTTAAGTGTAACCAGTAGCCTATGTGTAAAGATATACATGACATACAGGCAATCGGGTATAATAATCTATCTTGTCCTACAGAAAATAAGGGGGAAGGGAATAAGAGGGGGGCATGATAGAAGGGAGGGCAGACTAGGTGGAAGGGGTAATTAGAATGCATGCCATGTTGGGTTGTAGGGAAGGGAGAGATGGGGAGAAAATTTGGAAGTCACAATCTTGTGGAAATGAATGCTGAAAACTAAAAATAAATTAATTATTTTTAAAAAAGATATACACATTCATAAAAGATATATTGCTCTTTCCATGGCATCATTGTGGTACAATGATGGTCTCTACCATTATGAACTTTACTCATAATAAAAGGAAAATTTCACATTCTGTAAGTTTATCAACTTGGTCTTCGTAGGGCAAGTATTTTTTTTTAATTCCCCTATTTTAACCCATATAAAAACATAGATTGTGTCATATCTACACTGCCAAGGAAAATTGAGATCATTCAGTAAATTTCTCGAACACAGGGAATAGAATCTGCATCTTTGATCCCATTAGCTTGTAAGTAAATCCTTTCTGTATTTTGAGTAACTGATATTGCACTTATTCCAAAATGGAAAACACAATGCAGATGGTTTGGATAGGTTAAGGTGACCCTATAACAAGAAGGTTGAAGGAAAGATCATGGGTAAGGTGTAGTATGTTAAACTCTTGGGCAGACCATGTAACCAACCACTAGGGAACAGGGACCACAGTTTCACTTACACATGATTTATCTGGAAATGAAATTTGAATAAATCACAAAGCAAAAGGGAAGCAATTAAGAGAATTCATCAAAATACCTTCTTATGCAAAGTAAACCTAAATTATACTGCTGAATTATTATTCATGTTTTTTTCCCAAATATACAGGGATTTTTGGATCATTTCCATTTAGGAGGAGATTTTGTTTAAATTTAGAGTGAAAAAAATAAAGAAGGAATTTGGTTTTTTTGAAACACTGGGACTTTGGGTGGGCACTCCACAACACAACCCTATATTTAAATCTACCTTTGAATCAGGAGGAAAGAACTGACAAATCCTAATAGTTACTTGGTGCAGTGTGGATCTGCAGTCCCTTCCCATAGCCAAGACTGTGTTCTAGCCTCCTCATTACAGGTAGGCAAAAATTGAAATCGCTTCTGTATCACTTTATTAGCAAGTTTTTATGTGAACAAAATGCTTCAACTTATTGTCTTAGCCATGAGTTAGCCTTGAAGTTACCTAGAAGTAAACCTGTCATGTTTTACTGTTAGTTTGTTGACACAGCAATGTCATTTCATTACCTGATCTGGGTTTGTTTACCTCTGCATATGGTCACCCAAAGTGATATTGGTTAAGAATTAACTTTTCATAGACAGACGCTTTCCCTATCCAATTATAACTTCTCATTTGGCTTTTCAAAAATAGGTGAAATTAAGATTTAAAAGTGAGTATCAAGAAAAACGATCTCTTTTTCTTTTAAAGAATCTTTAATGATATTTGTACATTGCTCTTTTCTTTTTTAAAAAATATACTTTTATTTATTCGGTTAAACATTTTCTAATTGCATTAAAAATTTTAACATTCATTTCTAAGAATTTTGAATTTTAAATTCTCTCCCTCCTATCCCTTCCCAGTCCATGAGAAAACAAAAATTTATTGATTATTCATGAGAAGTCATGGAAAACACATTTCCTTATTACATTGCTCTTTTCTATACTGGCTTGAGAAAATAAAGATGATTTCTTTTAAGATTATGCATTAGGAGGTCCAAAGTAATGTGGGAGGACCAGGCATCTGTGGGGCTACCTTTCATTCAGAGTTTTTTTTTTATTATTATATTAAGATTGATTTCCCTATCATTTCATTGCCCTTTCCTTTCAGAATATTTTTAATTAAGAAAGGATCAGTTGTTAGCATGGTATCCTAGTGCCTCTGTTCACTTTTGCTGCCTAATCTATTTTTGAGTCAGTTGGTTGAAGGTTGTTTGGGCTTCATATGTCAGGAAACCCAGACTGAGGTTTCAGCTTGACCACTTACTAGCTTTGTTACTCTTGGCAAATCACTTACTTTCTTTGTGCCTTAGTTTCTTCTTCTTTAATCTAGCATTTATACAGTACCTTAAGATTTGCAAAGGACTTTATACATAGCATATAGTTTTATCCTTATAATAATCCTAAGGGTCAGGTGCTATTATTATACTCATTTTACAGAACAAGAAACTGAGGCAGAAAGAAGTCAATAGATGTTTCCAGTTAATAAGTGTCTGACATTTGAATCAAATTCAGGTCCTTCTGACTCCAGACGCAGTGCTCTATTAACTGAGTCATCTGGTTGTTTTTAGAAAGTCTCAACTTGACCACTTACTAGGTGTGTGACTCTAGGTAAATCACTTAACCTCTCTGAGACTTGGTTTCCTCTTACATGATATAGCAATAATATTTAAAAATATCTACCTCATAGGATTGTTGTGAGGAATATGCTTTGCAAGATATAATCTTTGAAATAAATATTAATGGCCTTGTTATATGTTAGACATGTACCAGGATCAAAAAGACTGAGGAACCACTGAAGTTCATAATATAATCAGATTTTTAGAAATCCTGGGTCTCTAGCTTTCTGTATCTTGGGTCCAAAATACAGAAGTCTAGAACCCTTGTGTCAAAGAGCCTTATGACCCAAGCTCAATTATTGATATTGTTGCCATCATATGGCTGGCAAAGATAGCTTTGAGTTCATCTTCTGGTCACTGAAGCTGATTACTTGGAGATGATGAGGCCAAGGTCACCTCCACACTCCTCCTTTGCGCCTGTTAGCTTCACTCTGTTCCACAGTCCTAGATGACACCCTAAACACCAGCCATCTGTCAAAGGCATACTGTGGTCACAAGGCAGATGGCAAGAGGGGTAGCTCAATCACTGTAAATTCATCCCTTGCTTCTGGAAAGAAAAAATAATTTAAAGTGCCATCTATAAGGAAAACGTGTCAGTCATTTTTGTGCTTGTTACCCTCTACATCTAAAAAAGCAGCCTGTTTGCAAATTATCATGACATTTTGTCTGACTTTTAAAGGCCAAGCTCAAATGCTACTTCTTATCTGAAGCCTTCTTTGATATCCCTCTCTGAAAGTGAGCTCTCTCATTTGATTTTATAGTGTACAACTCTTATGTACTTAATAATTTCTCATTTACTTAGATGTTTAGACATTTTAATATTTCAGTACTTTGAGAACCTGTGATTTTTGTCAGGCCCTCCATTCACTGCTCTGCCTCACAATCCATTTACACCTTAGTAAATGATCTTTGAGAGCTGTTGTGCAGGACAAATTGGTCACCTGGAAGCCAGTCTGATAACTGTTCTCTCTCTCTTCAGTAGCTGAGCATTTTGTCTTCTCTAGTACTTCAGTGCAAATTCATCCACATAGATATTCCCACCAGAAGTCAAAAGGTGAAGATTACAACCTGACCAAGACCTTCCTATTTATCTTGTCCATGTCCTCTCATAGTTGTTCTCCCCCCCCATCCAATCAACATTTAACTGCTTTCTGTGTGCCAGGTGCTATGCTAAATCTTGGGGATACAAAATCCAAAATACAGTATCTGACTTTAAAGAAGAGACAATTTGCAAATAACAACACGCAAATAAGATAGATATGGTATAAACAGAAAGTAGTCTCGGCAGGAAGGGATTGGGGGTGGGGAGAGTGCAGACTATGGACAAAGATTTCTGCAGCAGGCAAAATTTAAGCTGCCTTGAAAGAGGCCAGAGAAGATGGGAGTTGGCAGTGAGAAGGGAGTACATTCCAGGCATGCGGGGCAGCTAGTACCAATGGATGGAGAATAATGTGTGAAGAATAGAAAATAGGCAAGTATAATAGAAATACAATGTGTGGAGGGAAGAGATAGGAAGGGGCTGGGTTATGAAGACCTTGAAATGTCAAATAGATGAATTAAAGTTTGATCCAGGAAGTAAAAGAAATTCACCAGAGTTTGTCGAGTAGGGGAGTAAAATGGTCAGATCCTCATTTTAGGAAACCACTTTAACAGCTGAATGGAAGAGATTGGAGCAGGAGAGACTTGAGGCAGGGAGGCCAACAAGGAGGCTATGGTAATTGTTCAATTGAAAGTGATAAGGTCCTTTACAAGGGTGGTGATTAGTTGAGTAGGGATAAGGGAACATATATAGGAGATATTGTGAAGGTAAAAAATGACCAATTTTAGAATAGATTGGATAAGTAGGGTGACTATGTAAGTAAAGAGTCAAGAATTACCCTGAAATTGTGAACTAGGTACCTGGAAGAATAATGTTGCCTTCAGCAGTAACAGAAAAGTTAGGAAGAGAAGAGGGTTTGAGGAGAAAGATAAAAAGTTCTGTTTTGGACATGTTGACTTTGAGATGCCTTTGGACCTCCAATTTGGTTTTCCACAAGGCAATTAGTGATACAGGACTGGAGTTCTGGAGAGAGAAGAGATTAGAGATGGATATAGAGATTTGAGAATTCTCTGCATAATGAAGATAGTTGAACCCATAAAAATTGATGAAATCAAAAAGCGAGTGCAACTAAACTTGCTAGGACTCTCTCTCTAGTTCTCTTAATGTCATATGAGTGGAAGGCACCCCATAAACTAATCATTTGCTATTCCTTGCACTTCCTCCATGGTTGACCCACCTCCTTTTCTGGTCATGAAAATTTTTAATGATATTTTCTTCTTTGGTGATATGCTTCAATTTCATTAATGTGTCTTCCCACTGTCAATTTTCTCATATGATTTGCCCTTTTGACCCTTCACAGTTTTCCTATTCAATTCACAAAAATGATCAATGTGTTTCATGATCTGCAGATGAATTACATAACCAGAAGGATATCAGTGTTTAAAATTAGCGTTTTTTGTTTTGTACACAAATTTGCAGTTATTGAATAAGATGCACAATTTGCCCAAAGTCATATATCTCACTCTTTTCTTCCTTGGGCTCAGCTCATTGTCCATCCCTGGTGTCTGTTGAAGATATTTTTTGAAAGGCCAATGCAAAAAAAAAAAAAAAAAGGAAAGAAGGAAGGAACTTACATCTGCACTCCAAGACTATCAGTTCTTTACCCATAGGTGGATGGAATGTTTTATCATGAGTTTTCTGCAATTGTGATGGGGTTAGTGTATTGATCAGAGTTGCTAAGTCTTTCAAAGGTGTTTATCTTTATTATATTGTTTTTATTGTAAAAAAAATTAAGAAATTAATAGAGACCAATGTGCCGTAATCTAACTCCATGTCATGGTTTGGAAAATAAACATTCTTCATCCATTTTGGTTTTCCTTTGTGAATTTTTTAGGCCTATTTTCTTTCAGTGATTGTAAGTGTCATTTAGAAAGCTGTGCACTATTCTGGGTCTTGATGAAATTAGATAAATATAATTTGTAAATAGGAGCAGATGGAAGACCTCACCATTTACAGGAGATCCCTCTTCCATTTGGGTGTCTTGTGTGGTATTTCCCGTTACTTAGCGTAACCCTTGGCGCCTATTAGGAGATTAATAAATATTTGTTGATAGGTTGATCTTCAGAGAGGCAAACATATTTTGTAATTATATACTCCTTGTTTTATCCTTTTACTAATATTAATAATCAGAATATTGTTGAATTAAGTTATCTCTGTTTTTGAAACTTTTAAGAAATCTAGTATTATCTTGACATGTATAAGACACAACTTTCTGGAAGTGAGAATTTAAGGGTGCATTATTTTTTTACGAATCAAACTTTGTTACAATCAATAATAAGAAAACAAAGAGGAATCCTGTATTGTCTTCATTTTTTAGTTAACTGACTAACTGAAAATTCAGTCTGCTGCATGATGGCATCTCTTAAAGTTGTTTGCTTAACATATTTTCTTTTCTTTTTATTTAAAGTGGACTTGTGATATCATTGGTGCAGGGAACTCTTTTTTGTTGTTGTTGATATTTTCTTTTTTTTAAAATTAATTTATTTGTTTACTTTTAGTTTACAAGATTCAGTTCCACAATCCCTTGAGTTTCAAATTTTCTCCCCCTTCCCACCATGGTGGCATTCAATAAAACATAAGATTGCAGGTAACTCTTGATAGGGATTGTTACCTGCTATGCAACTTAAAATTTTAGAGTGTTGACTGGGGACCCTGAGAGGTAAGCAACTTGCTCAAAGTTTTCTCATATTTTCATCAATAATACCATATATATGTATGTACACACATACATATAGGCACATATATACATATGCATACAAATATAGACATAAGTATATATGTATATAATTACTACTATTATTATTCTCTCATAGGTTTTTTTTAGATGTAAGTGGGTATACATGTGGGTTGAAAGGGATGTTTTTTTTTTTCTCTCAGATGTCTTTTTCTGAGTAAATTATTCTTTCCAAGCATCTGGGATCTTCCCTTTCTTATACATCTTAAGAATTGATTCCTCAACACACCTTCAAAATTGTGTTATCCCCTCATTTAATTGATTTAGTCCAGGTGCTCTTCCTCCATTCTATTTCTTTAAGGCTGTTTCCATTTCTTCATGCAATATGCTGGAAATCCTCATGTTGAGTCCAAATATCATAGCTTCATTGTCATTAATGAAGGATATAATGTGTCATGCAAATACTGACAGATGTTTTCAACTTTTTTTTCCATCTCTTTGTGTTCTTTCTACTTTAAGGATGACTTAAATGCTCTTCATATGACCTGGTTTAATTATCTCTCACGTCAAGCTTTCTCCAAATTTATTTCTGTACATGTGTGCTCACTGTTTTATTAGGTAACATTGTTCACAATCTTCCATTATTCTTCTCCATACAGTTTTCTGAATGACTTTATACTCTCATTTGGCATTGCCTTTGTCTACCATATATCTCTGTTTGGCAAGAAAACTGAATGTTACTAACTGAAATGGTTTCAAAGCTCTTTTAGGCTCTTCTATTAAACTTCCACAGGCAATTTTTTTTTATTTGTCAAATCTTTATTGTTTAAGTGGGGAAGGTTGGCAGAGTCCAGTTTAGTCCTTCTTGGCAGCAGCCTTCCTCATGGCAGCTAGGACATTGCTGAGCTCCTCTCTCTTCCTCTTGGCTCGGATGTGAGTTCCCACCCTTTTTTTGATGAATTTAAGGGCTCGCTTATCCTTGGAGACTTTTAACAATTCCATGGCCTGCCTCTCATAAGGGGCAAATCCACACACCTCCCGGATCATATCTCTCACAAACTTTGTGTGTTTGGTCAAACGCCCACGGTGGCAGCAGTGTCATGGCTTCGAAACGTTTTTGGTAACTTTGTGGCCCTTGTTGAGGCCCACGGCCATGGGGTACCAGATAGCCATGGCTGAGGCGCTTCTACAGCCCCAACAGCAACCACAGCAAAAAGAAGGGGAGAGCGTTGAATTCTGGGATATCTTCCACAGGCAATTTTAAGATGAATGACTGAATTTATAATATTGGTTGTCTAGATTGTACTTTCAGAGGAACAGGCCTTTTACATTTTTCTTCCACAGTGTACTCTGGTACCCTGAAGATGTTGAGAAGTTTCTTTTCTATTGGCTTAAGAATCTACCAGTTGTCTTCATTTCATTCTAGGGACTCAATTACTTGTACCCCAATTCCATTTAACAACATCATCAGATGAGCTTTTACAAAGGGATATTTACTCATACACATAGCAGGAACATATAAACATTTCTTTCAGCCCTTTGGGGGCATAATCTCTACTATGCCACCTTTGCCTGGGAGGTAGTAGGAGATGGTTTGATAGGAGAAAGGATACTAGAGTATTCTCATAATTTATCTGAGTTACTAAATGGCATTACCTTTACCAAGTTGACATCCAGAGCTAGAAGAAGAAAAAAAAACTTTTGCTGAGCTAGTGTCCTTGGATTTGAGCTCCTCAGAACACAGCAGTTTGTCCTGCTCTAATATCTGGCCTGGATTCCTAGACTTCTGGAATGCTATGGTTCACAGTCCTAGGACAAATTGGAGATTTTCCTTGCCACGCACTGAGAATGGAAAAGGCCAAAGCCCTTTTCAGGGGACTTCATAGCTTAATGTGAAGGGGAAGAGATGACTCTTAGTGTTCTCTCCAACTATTACATAGTGTGCATGAAGGAGTTCTCAGACAGCAATGTAGCAAAAGCCCCTGACGTTGCTCAGGAAAGACCACATTTCTTGATACATGCACAATGGAAAAACATGGTTCCCAAACACATAGTAAGCCAGTGCAGAATATTCATGCATGTTCTAATCCTCTAGTCTTTTGGACTAAATTCCCTTTCTTTCACATGGAGGAGGCCAACTTAGGGAGCCTAGGCAAGCATGAAATCACCATTCTAAATGAATGACAAAACATTTTTAAAGTGTCTGTTGTGGGCAGTGCATTGTGCTAGGCATAAGAAATACAAATACAAAAGACAGATATAAAGTCCTTCAAAGCGCTTGTGTTTTAGTGGAGGAGACGGCAAATACAATGAAGTAGTGGCTAGAGAAGAGCATTTTTTTTTTCTTGAGGGGGGAATGTCACAAGGAGGTTTTGTAGAGCAATAAGACAGATACTTTTCAGAAGCAATCAGTAGAATTGATTTGATTATTAATCCTAGAGCAAGATGTTAGATGCTAGATAGGGAGAAGGGGACAGGTTGCTATGTAGGGGCATGGCAGGAAGATAGCTGGAGAGAAGCAAGATTGGGGATCTTGTCAATGTCTGCTCCTTTATCCACTTACCACTTTGGGACATCATCAGCTAGTATTGTTGTTGTTGTTATTCATCCTTCATACTCAAAGAGGTGCAATGTTGTGCTCAAGGTACAATGTGTTCTAGTGTGGCTGATCGATCCAATAAGTCAGGAACAAATAGTTCATTTGACCATTTGGGATGGAGATGTCTCTAGATTTATTTGCACATCTCATGTTTCCTTTGTGCTACTGCAATTCTGCTTTGCTCATAGATCATAGCACCATCTCGATGAAGGCATCCCATGCTGGTTTGTCTTGTGCCAGTGTCTTTCATGTCTCACAACTGATTCCAATGTTGTTCAGAGAGACCTTGAGTGTGTCCTTCTGACCTCCATGTGAGTGCTTGACTTGTACAAGTCGTCCATAAAATAGTCTTCTAGATAAGCATACATTTGGCCTTCAGGTTATGTGGCTAGCCCACTGGAGTTCCAGTCTTTGCAGTGGGGTTTGAATGCTTGGCAGTACAGCCTGAGAGAGGACCTCAGTATAAGATTACCTTATCTTGCCAAGTGATCTTCAGAATCTTCCTAAGACAATGCAATTGAAAGTGGTTCAATTTTCTGACATAGCATAGGTTTCAAAAGCATACAACAATAAAGTCATAAAACAGTTCTATAGGGCTTCATACCAAACTAAAAGCTCCATGCATTCTTTTGGAGCCTTCTTAACAAGTCAATGGCCTGATTTATACTGATAGTTGATTCATAAATAATTCCCACAATTTTAACCAGTCATTTCCTATCTGTTAAGATATAACTAATTTCATTGTTGTAATATTATCATTCAATTTTCACCATGTTCAGTAACTTCCCAATCTCTCCTTATAGAAATTACATGATATGTAGTCACGAAGCTTTTAATGCAGTCTAAGTTTTTAGCCTCTTATATTTCTTGATCTTGAGCTACATTTTTTCAATATACTTTTCAGTGTCTTCCCATGTCTATCTTTACATTTATATCACTGAGTATTAATGTTATGTCTGTCCCAGTATATTGCAGTTTCTTTCTTTAATTTAATTTACTTTTTTGTTACATATTAAGTTCTGAAATATCTCCCTCCTTTGCTCCCCCTCTCCCCACACTAGAGTAGGCCACCATGTGACACAGATACACACACATATAGGTTATGTCTATATATGTATACACACATATATTTTTCAATTTTTCAGTTCTATCTCTGGAGGTGGAAAGCACGTTCCTTCATTTATCCTTCGTAGTCGATATAAGTATTTATAATACTCAGAGTCTTAGTTGTTCACAGTTATCTTCTGAACAATATTGCCATTATTTTACACAATATTCTCTTGGTTTTGCTCATTTCACTCTGCATCATTCCACACAAGTCTTTCCATATTTCTTCTAAAACCATCTGGTTCATCATTTCTTACAGCACAGTAATATTCCATCATAGTCATATACTACAACTTGTTTATTCATTCCTCATTTGATGGGCATTCCTTCAGTTTCCAGCTCTTTTTTATCACAAAGAGAGCTACTGTAAAGACCTTAGAAAAAATACATTCTTTTCCTTTTTTCTTGATCACCCTGGGAAACAAAGCTAATAGTAGTATTGCTGGGTCAAGGGATATACACCATTTTATAACACTTTGGTCATAATTCCAGATTGATAACCAAAATGGTTGGATCAGTTCACAGTTCCACCAAAAATGTATTAGTGTCCCAATTTTTCCATATTCCCTCCAACATTTGTAATTTTCCCCTCCTATTATTTTAACCAGGTTGATACATGTGAGATAGATATCTTAAAGTTGTTTTAATTTTTATTTCTCTAATCAATAATACTTTAGATCATTTTTCATAAGACTATATATAGCTTTGATTTCTTCAATGAAAAACAAAAAATGCCTTTTCTTATCCTTTGACCATTAGGTAATAACTCATATTTTATATGTTTTAAAAATTTCTCTATATATTTGAGATATGAGACCTTTATCTGAGAAGCTATCTATATAATTTCACACACATGCACACCCGTTTTCTACTTTTTTTCTAATCTTGGCTACATTTGTTTTATTTGTACAAAACCTTCTTAAATTAATGTAATCAAAATTATCTATTTTATATCTCATAATGCTCTCTATATCATGTTTCTTCATTCATTATTTTCTTATTCATAAGCCTGATAGGTAATCTGTTCCATGTTCGCCTAATTTACTTAAGATATCTTCATTTATATATAGATCATGTATCCATTTTGACCTAATCTTGGAAAATGGAATAAGATATTGGTTTATACCCAATTTCTGCCACACAGTTTTCCAGTTTTCACAACAATTTTTTTATCAAATAGTGAATTCTTATCCCAAAAGTTTGAATCTTTACATTCGTCAAACACCAGGTTATTATAATCATTTACTACTGTGTTTTGTATGTCTATTCTGTTCCACTGATCAATTTTTCTATTTCTTAGAAAGCACCAATAGCAATTTATCTTATGACTTAGAAATGTTTTACAAAATTGTTAGGCTAGCCAATGATGCTAAAAGGGAGATGTTTTGTTTTTTTTTTTAATCTGGCCAATTTAACTTCTATAATGGAAGGCTTCAGGTTTAAGGAGATACCCAGAGGTGAGATTTCAGGAAGATAGGGGCATCAAGTAAAGGCTATAACTAGGCCAGTTATAATACTTTGGGTGTTATGATCTCAGTCCTATGACAAGAGGACAGAGGATAATAATTGGTAGTCATGCAGAAACTGCTCTACATTCTTGTCATATCCAATTTCAGCTCTTAAATCACTCCTCCTAGGTAGTGAGAGAGAATAATGAAGTCTCACCCAACAGGGCAGCACCTCTCACTATGAGACCCAAAGTCAAAACTTTCAATGCTAGAGTAGTGGTGTCATTGTGGCTCCATGAAATGTGCTAGGATTGCCCACATATTAGGGAAACCTAGGATATGCCACAACATTTTCAGCAATGAAGCAGGTAAGAATGACAGGTTTTAGAGAGAAACAGAACAATCCCCTCAGAGTCTTCTGACTTGGGACAGGTAATGGCGTGCCAATTGTCATGGTTATATGAAGTATGTAATTTAGTGACACGGAAGAGTCTAGGTGACAAGGATTCCAGAAATGACAAAGTACCAGGAAGGGAGGAATGTGTCTAGATCAAGGCAGATCATTTGAAGGAAGGATAGCCATCCTCCCCAAATATCATATGAAGTTATTTTTCTTTTGCCCTTTATTTACATAGTTAATTAATCAATAAGTATTTATTAAGCACCCACTATTTGCTAGGTACTGTGCTAAACATTCTTTAAACTCCTTTCTTTAACTCTAAAGAGAACCCACGGGACACTCAATCATTTACCTGCAACTTCCCCATGTCTTCTGGCTTAATTCATTGCAAAAATGTCAAAATTTGTGATATTCCATCTTTCCTATTAGACACAGATCTCATAGCAACAGTGTTAAAATTTCAGTGATGGTTCAAAAATTATTATTCTTGAGATTATCACAGTCACCAAAGAAGTGAGAGTCTTTTTTTCCTTCTCTCCATTCCTCCAAACACATACACAGCACTGAGGGGCATTCTGTATTTCTCTTTTCCATGAGTTCCTTGAGTCAAATAATTTGGTACAAATGGCCAGTCTTCTGTTTCATGCTAACTAAATTCCAATCACCTTAAGGGCAGGAATTGGTGCTCATTTATCCTTGTGTTTTCTCTATGTCCTATGTACATTGAAAACTGTTGGTACTTAATAAATATGGAAGGAACAAGTTATCTGAAAGTGGATCAAAGAGTCCTCCCCAAACATTAAAAATCATTAATAATCTCCATGCACAAGTCCATCAGGAATGTAAATATAAAGTTACCTGCATTCAGATAAGCAGAATACATAATAACAACAGCTAAATCTATCATTTTAAAGTTCATAAAACACCAATATTTCCTTATCTGGTCCTTACAACAATTCTGGGAGGTAACTGCTATTATTAAACTATTTTACAGATGAAGAAACTAAGGTTAAGTGAGGTTAAGAGACTTGCCTAGGGTCATATAGCTAGTATTTGAATAAGGAAAGATTTCAAAGCTGGATTTTCCTTGTTTCAAGTCCAATGCCCTATGGAGTATATAAATAACTAAATAATACAATGAAATCCATTAAAGCATGAATGTGAAGCATTCATTCTAAGAGACTTTTGCTTTGACAACTAGGAAAGGATTGAAAGACACAAAACTAGTTCTTGAGGGTATATTTGTGCTATTTGTCTGAAGTCAGAGCCAACAATTTTAATCATTTTGAATACACATGAATATTTCTCTATATTTGGGTTGAGTCAACTGTACTATTTCTTTCTATAGGTTAGCCTTAACTTGTTAAAAAAGCTTTTACTCATATATTTTTTCCTTGGTACTTGAGCAGCCCAGAAAGCTATCAACCTTTGAGCAGTATCAGACCCTACTGTCAGATCAGAAAACTACTTGGATTGTGATCACGACCAGTGACCAAAGTGCCATCTGGGAAAAATCATGCAAAAGTCTGAGCTGACCTTTGCACACTTTTTCAACATGAATCTTTACTGGCTCCCTAAATCTCCTATCTGTGAAAGTAATACCAAATATAATCTATTTTCAAACAGTTTATGTCAGAGATTAATTACTTAAACGGGTTTCATTTCATGCCTTGCCACTGATAAACTGTGTAATATTAAACAATCATTTCATAGATAAATTCTTAGAATTTCAGAAGTGAAGGAGACCTCAGATATCACCTCATGCAGTGGTGTCAAAAATGTGCCCTTTGCAGACACCCGGCCAAACTCTCTCCTTCCCTTTCCCCTGTGCTACCTGAACCAGATTATATTTAACAAAATAAATATTTAATATAACAAACATTAAAATATTCAGTATGATATTTAAGTATTCAATACACTAGATATTAAATACATTTCTATATTTAATACACTGAATATTAAATAAATCTTTAAAATTAAATAAAATCTAGTGAAACAGATGATATTAATACATTGTTTTCTGAATCCATATGCAGCTATAGGGATCTTTATGTATGGTTTAGTGGCCCCTATTTCTAGAGTTTGACACCTCTGTTCTAGCATAGTCCTCTTATTTTATAGATGTGATAACCTGGAAAGGTCAAGCATCTTTTGACTGCTGTTATATGTGTTACTTAGTGGAATTCACTCGATCACTCTTGGAAAATGAGAGGGCTGCTACTGAGGCGATCTCTAAGTTCCTTCCTAGTCTAATGAAACAACAGATCTATACTCCTTGTCTAAGTTTAGAGGATGAGGTAATTGCAGAACCAACACCAGGATCCAGACAGGGGTATGTTGGATAATGGGTAGGTTCAAACAGGCTTAAGTTTTTTGTATGAGCTTGTATGGCTCAGGAAACTAGTAACAGCTAGAAATCTGGGTTTTATATATTGTTTTGTTGATTTAAGAAAGTGATAGGGAAAATGCTAATAACAGATTAAACTTAAAAGTGTGTCAAGAGCAATTTATTAAACATTTACCAGAACATCCCTGGACCCAGGTCATCTTGTTCCCGGTCTAGGGGACTTACCCAGTACACCTGTGGTGTCAAATCAAACTCAAAAGGAACTGATTTTGTTTGTTTGTTTTTTCCTTTTTGGAGGGGGAAGGCAGGGCAGTTGGGGTTAAGTGACTTGCCCAAAGTCCAAGGGCAGTAAGTGTTAAGTGTCTGAGGCCACATTAGAACCCAGGTCCTCCTGACTCCAGAGCTGGCGCTCTATTCACTGTGCCATCTAGCAGCCCCAGGAACTGGTTTTTTTTTTTGGCAGGGGGAGGGGGGGCATACATAGAAAGCTACAAATAAACATCAGTGTTGCATTGTACTTTTATTTATCTTTGTTAAACATTTCCCAATTACATTTTAATCTGGTTAAGGCTGCACTGAGGATTCTTGCCCCTTTAAGACTCTTGACTATGTCACACTGTCACATTTATTTTAATTCTATTACAAGACTTATGCTCAGCTTCTTTTCTCTCTGAGAAGGGCTGAGAAAAGGGGTTGATGCTTTGTATCTAAAGAGTGAGAGTCAGATGAAGATTAGATACTATGGCTGTCATTTTTCTTATATTTGCCTAGAAAGGCAGAGAGTCCATGAATCCAGGTCTTTGAGGTCTCCACCCTCCCTTGGTTGCTGCCTGAGAACATATGGTAAGTTCTATGTACTCTGCATATCTTTACTAATGCCTGACTAAGCAAACAAACTTCTGCACTTACTAATTATATGACCTTGGGCAAGACATTGACCTCTCTGGGCCACAATTCCCTCCCACTTCAGATGAAAGGGTTGGATTAGATGATCTCTACATTTTTTCCTAGATCCATAATTATTTAGCTTTATCATTCTTAAATTTTCAGAACAATTTTTCAGACTTGAAAAAATAATAAAATTTAAACATAGTCCAAATAATCTGCGCCTATCTAAAAAAGGAAGGCATTCAGTTACAGCTTAGATATCACATCAGCAGAAGTTTCCTTTTTGTTTGTTTGGTTTCTACCCTATATAGCTTCAAAGTCAGAGAAGTCTTCTGGATTCTGGGAGAGCAAAGCTTTCTATCAGGAAACAACATGTGGTAGTTAAGGGCCTTTTAAAAAAATCCAAGCAAAGATTCTCTAGTCCTCCCAGCTGGAAGCTGACTTACTACCCTGTAATTTCAGTCTGGTTATATCAAGACCCACAGTTTAAATGATACAGACACCCAGTCATTAAGCAATTTCTTGAATTTCCAAATGGGCTTTCATGTATAGCTGAAGAAGATGACGATTAATTGCTCATTTACTCAAGTTCTGACTCTAGACTTTTTCCTCCACCAGTTCCTTTATTGAAAAAAAAACCCCAATCTTAAAGCTACATTTCTCCTAGGCATTGGACTCTCTGAGACTGCTCAATGTTCTACTATATTCTTAAAATTCTTGCCAAGTACATTTACTCTCCTGACTTCTTGCCTTTTAACTGGCTGTCCTCCATGCTTGAAATGTTCTTCCAACTCACCTCTGCCTCCTCCTGCTTCCTTCAAGACTCAGCTCAAATTCTACCTTATGCAGGAAGCCTTTTCCAATTATGCAATCTGCTAATTTCTTTTAATTTTCTGAGATTACTTTCTATTTACACTGTATATATGACAGAGGGTAAAGAGTCAGAAGGCTTACAGAAGAATAGACACCAAAGTTACTGAGATCAGAGTAAGCAATATATTTATTAGGCTTACAGATTTGGGAGTCATGTGGCAACCAAGTACCCCTGGTGTCGTATGGGTCAGTATATGTAGTTTGGGTGTGTAGCAGCCTGAAGCCTGAAGAAGGGGCCAGGTTATGTTTGGGAGGGAAGAGAAGGGATGTTATTGTTGTTGTTACAATTACTGGGGAGGATATGTGGGTTCAGTGGCAAGTCTACCAACAGTAGCAGGAGGAACAATGAACACGTTTGAGGAACATGGGGATATGATTTTGGAAAGGGCATATTTGGAAAGAGCACATTTGGGAAAGAGCATTGGCACAATGATTTGCACTAAGCCTAGCATACCTTGCACAATATTTTATCTCAAGGTGCTCAGGTGTAAAATATCAATAACTTGATAATACAGGGTTGGTCTTGCCTAGGTATAATAGCCTAGCCTGCAAAAATATACCTTGTAGATAAATTTTTATTCAGTCTTGTCTAATTCTTCATGACCCCATTTGGGGTTTTCTTGTCAAAGATACTGGAGGGGTTTTCCATTTCCTTTTCCAGCTCATTTTACAGATGAGAAAACTGAGGCAAAAAGGATTAAATGACTTGGCAGGGTCACACAGCTAGTGAATGTCAGAGACCCAATTTGAACTCAGGGAGATGAGTCTTTCTGACTACAGGCCTGGCACTCCACCCACTGTGCCACCTAGCTTCCCTGAATATACATAATTATTTCAATTTTCTCCCTCTTTAAATCTGTGTTCCTTGAAGGGACAGTATTTTTGCCTTCTTTCTTGTCTTCAGAACTTAACACATCAGCTAAAACATAGTAAGACCTTAATAAATGCTTGTTGAATGTTGAATGATTTTTTTAAAAATGTAGTGGTCTTTCTTCTCTTTTATCATCATGCACAAATTACATTTTTGTAGTTGGGCAGAAGACTTAAGTTAGATTTCAGGAATGCAAAGACTGTGGAGAATGTAATGAGAAAGTTCATCACATCTACAACTTGTGCAGATTAGAACCATTTCTATTACAGGTAGGGAAGGAAATCTTAATAATCTCCAACTTCACACTCACCTTTCACATAGGGAATTAACTATGTTCCACAGAAACTTTTTAAAATTCACAATCACTGTGCTATAAGAAATGGGGCGGAGATGGACTTCATAATTACCTGGAGAGGCTTATACAAACTGATGCTAAGTGAGAAGAGCAGAACCAGGAGAAATGTGGACACAATCACAGACACAGCGTATGTGTGACGACCAGCCTTGATAAACTGGACTCTTTTCAGCAACACACAGCTATAAGACAACTCTACAAGTCTCAGGATGGAAGGAGATATCCACATTCAGAGAAAGATCTAGAAAGACCAGAGTTTAAATGGAGACTGAAGCAATCTATCGTTCTTTTTCACGTGTGGTTTTGTTTCTTCTTTCCCATTGTTCACTCCATTGGTTACAACCCTTCTATACGACCAGACTAATGTCGAATGTGAAAGTATTTGCAGATCCCATAGTTGATTGCATGATGCCATTGGGGGGGGGGGTTGAGGGAGGGGAGAAAATTTGAAACTCAAGGGATTGTGGAACTGAATCTTGTCAATTAAAAGTAAATAAACAAATCAATTAAAAAAGTAAAAAATAAAATAAAAAATAAAATTCACAATCATTTGGAGTGTATGTGAATGTAGAGATGGAATAGAGTAGAACTTTCTCAATCTCCTTCTTATTCTTATTAAAAATCTTTGGGGATTTTACAATCCATATGTAGAAACTTGCCCAATTCTAGAGAGTTATACCCATTTCTCCAAAGTGCTATCATCTCTGTTTAGGTGCAGAAAAACATTCAGGATAATTCAAAATTAATTTTAAAAGGCTATTAACCATCTGAACAATAGTGGAGAAAGCCATTGCGCCAGACTTTGTTAATTCACAGTCTTCCCCATTTGGAGCTCCTGACTTCCTTTTTTTTTCTAGAATCTCTAACCAATTTTCCTGCTTCCTAGTGTTATTCCTTATTTTCCCATCTTCTTTATACCACATGAATACTTCTAGGCTTAATAAAGAGTAGGATAAAAGTTTACATTTTCTCCTATGCTATAGCCCCTGAAATGAGTACATGACTACTTTCATGTGTTGTTTGTTTGGTTGTTGGTTTGGGAAGGAGCTAGGTGACACAGTGAATAAAGTATTGTGCCGGGAATCAAGAAGACCTGAATTAAAATCTGCCCTCAGTTAACAGCTGTGTGACTCTGGGCCAGTCACTTAACCTCTGTTTGCCACAGTTTCTTCACCTGTAAAATGGAGGTAATAATAGCGCCCACCTCCCAGGGTTAGTGTGAGGAATGAGAGATAATCATTGTAGAGTGCTAAGCACGATGCCTGGCATATAATAAGTACTGTATAAATATTAGCTGTGATGATGATGATAATGATGATGAGTTGCTGGTTTTATTTTTCTTTTTAATTGCTAGAAACTACAGAAATTGACACAATATCAACCTAAGGGGAGGAGTTTCAAAACACTCAAAGTCTCAAAAGACCACAGCAGAGATAACCCTGGTATTTATTGGGATATTCGGGGACCTAAGCCTAATATTCATTAGCTCATGCCCTCTTTCACTGTCTGGATTCTCTTACTCTTGCCTGAGAATCAGCCTTCTTGTAGGAGAATCACATGGAGAAACCCAAAAGAGGTTTCCTAAGCCTAGTTTTCTCAAGCTACAATCCAGCAACAGATAGAATTAGTTGGCACAGTCTATAGTTCACTTTTCTTCATTCCTATTCTTTGTCTCTACTACCTTACTCTGCAGTAAAGGCTATCAAGCAACTCAGATCCCTAGCCTGAGTTTTGTTTTACCATCACTAATAGAGGAGAATTATCACATGGAAGAGGGAATAATATTGCACTTCTTGGCCCAAGGGGAAAGAACTTGGAGCAATGGGGACAAGTTGCAAAGAGGCTGATTTAAGACTGGTCTACAGAAAGCTTCCTAATTATTAGTTATTCAAAAGTGGAATATACTTTGTCAAGATATAGTGAGTTTCTTCTCATTGGAGCTTTTTAAGCAAAGACCAGACATATGTTATATGGTATGTCATAGATATGTTGTTGAAAAGACTTTATCATATGGGTTTGACTAGATGATCTTTGACATCCCTTCCTACCTCTAGATTCTGTGATTTTCTGATTCTGGTGAGCTTCTCATTTCCTCTTAGAAGTAGATGTCTTGACTTTTCTCTCAGTTAGCTTGAAATTTAATTCCTTTGGTTCTTCTGTTCCTAAAATACATCAGCAATCTTGGGTCTTGCCCTGGTCTCTGATCTCCTGAATGGAGAGAATTTATTCAGTTCTCCAAAGATTCCTCTCCTAGGCTTCTTGTTATCCTGAACTAACCTTGCATTTACGTCTTTTGATTTTCCAGGAGCTATAGATATCTCCAGGTTATCTATATTTGTGACAAGTAAAATAAATAAAAAGAGGCTTATTAAAAGGTATGTACAAGTTCTTCAGGTTACTAGCTAGGGAAAACAGGAGAGTAATGAGTAGTTGAACCACCTAGCTACCAATTGTGCCACCTTTATTGATATTTGCACATGAAAGAGGTATATTTCACAATGAAAACTGATGCTGATGGAAATTCCTATTGTCTCTAGCCATACTTGGCCATCAAAATGGATGGATATGACCTAAGTAAACATCTGGGGTTTAGGGTGTGGTTGTATTGTCTGGGTGTCCAAGGGAATTTTCCTTATGTGGAACTTTTTTTCTCTTTCTTCAGTGAACCAAACCTCAGAAAATCAACAAATGGAGGAAAAGTTTTCTGTGTTTATGTCTTCTCCTGGCATCTTGTGTACCTTGCCTATACTCTGTATCTTCATTGGTGGATAAGGGGACAATTTAACAAGAAAGTCAAGACTGTGATGACAAAGCCCTTCAGATACATACTGTTTGAATTTCCTATAAGGGTATTCAGGGGTATTCTGAAATTACCCCATCAGCCTAAGGACATGTTTGAGAGCCCAAAACATATAATAGGCTTTGAGAATTTGACTTAGATGAGTATGAAAAGTCAAGTAGGAAAGCAAAGCTAATTTCCATCTCAACCAGAATTTCTTTATTCTGCTTATTTGAAACCAGACCCTACTGGTTTGTTTTTTGTTTTGTGAGGCAATCGGGCTAAATGACTTTCCCAGGATCACAGCTAATCAGTGTCAAGTGTCTGCGGCTGCATTTGAACTCAGGTCCTCCTGACTCTAGGGCTGGTGCTCTATCTACTATGCCATCTAGCTGCCCCAACCCTACTGATTTTTGAAAGGCTTTCTTCACATTTGGGTGAAGCCAGTTACTGTAAATTGGTTTGAGAGGTATAGTACAAGGCTTTGCCCTCTAGTGTCAAGGAGCTCCTAAGTATTCTAGCATGCCACTTCACTTAATCTTCTCCCTTCCTTTATTTAAAAAGTCTAGAATTCTTCCCCTTTAAAATTATTCCTAATGGGGAAAAGGTCATAAGTCATTCCTCCCTAATTTGGTGTCTCACATGACTTTCTTTCTCTCTTTGTGTGTTGGATAATATTATGCATCAAATGATTAATTTGCATACTCAGTCAATGATCTACACCTTTTCTATGGACATATGATTAACCACCAACAACATATCTGCTAAGCAGAGATGACTTGTGCAAGCTGATGTTTATGAGCAATGTTTATGAGGTAATTAGACCCTGAACTGAAAAGCAAAAGACGGAACTGAAAGGCAAAAGTCCCAGTTTTGCCACTAATTGGATATGTAACCTGGGAAAGGTCACTTCATCTGTTTGGGTCTCACTTTCCTGACCTGTAAAAATGACTGTATTGACATGATTTCTAAAGTCTCATACAGGTCCAAAGTTCTGTGATTTTAGAAGACTTCTGAATGGATTAAGTAGTAACTTCCTCACCTCATGGATATTAGTGAATGATTTCATTCCTGTATGTGCTGATGTACAGAAGATAGAGGAGAATCCTTCCTTTTGACCATTACCCACTGTAACCTCTATAGTAATTACATATGTATTCATCTTAATGGGAAATACATTTTAACGGAAAATCTGAGGTAAGGCTAAGTATATCACACAATATAATTTGACTTCCATAATCTGTGGAAGCATATTCACTCCTTTCATCATGCTCAGGGCAGGATGAAGGCCATGACTACAAGAAGAGAGGTAACTTTTAGAAGGGTGAGTTCAGTACTTTTGAAAGATCCCAGTGCTAGCTCATCTAATTGGCAGTTTCAATTTAGCACAGCTTGAGAATGAGGCAGTCTTCAGTGCCTTTCACACTATGAAGACAAGAGGTCTTTCATGATGAACTTGTCTTCAATTAGTGTCCTTCAATAGACATCCATTTTCTTAAATCTTTTTTTCCCCCTGAGATTAGCTCTTCACTAGTTTCTCCATGTATGCAGAAAAGAGAAATCTGCATATAATAATATTACCTAACATTTCTATAGAGCTTTATGTACTTTCCAAATATCCCATTTGGTCCTTACGACAACCCTGGCAAATAGGTACTATTGTTAACCCCATTTTATAAATGAGGAAGTTAATGAAGAGGTCCCCAAGTTCAGATCCAGTGGATAGGCTGTTTAATGTATAAAGTACTTTTCAGAATTCATTAAAAAGTGTATGTGTGTGTGTGTGTGTGTGTGTGTGTGTGTTGTGTATATATTTATTTCTCGAACACAAAGTCAACAGGACATAAATTTCTCATCATTCCCTGCTCTTGCTCTTTTTCAATGATTCATTCAGTAGAAACTCAACTCTCTCTCTCTCCCTTTTTTTTTTTACTCAGGATCTACATCTAAAGAGATAACAGATTTATAGACTATTAGAACTAGAAGAGACTGTCAATTCAATCCTGTCATTTTAATGATGAAGAAACTGACACCAAGAGAGAATAAACAGTTTTCCCAAAGTTATTTGTAAAGCTGATATAATAGCCCACACCTCAGATCTCTCACTTTTCTTCTGCATGACACTTAGGTGTCATGGTGCCTACGAAAAACTAGATTTGTAGCCAGGAAGGCTTGAGATTGAACCCTATCTCAGACATTTATTAGCTGTGTAACCCTGATCAAATCACTTCATTTCTGTTTTCCTCAGTTTACTCATCTGTAGTGGCAATAACACCAAATTCATAGAATGATTGTGAGAATCAAATGAGATAATATCTAAAAGCATTTGCCAATTTATACTCTACATAAATGTTAGCTACTTATTATTATTATTATTATTAATGTTTTCTATTACCTTTATATCACATGTCCTACTACTGTTTTTCCAAACTTTCTCTTTTCTCAAGTTCTTAACTCCATCTTTACTTTCTTCTCTCTAGGAGAAATGACCTGACCTCTACTTAAATAAATTAGAGCTCATATCAATCCCTCCACACCTCAAAACTTTGCATAGTCATTCTCCTTTGCTTTGAACACAGAGGATGAGGTATAGATATGGAGATATGGAGATGAAAATGATAAACAGATATGGATATATGGATGTAGATGCAACTATAGATGCTATATATATATAGATAGATATGTTGTCTCCTCCCCAATTGTATGTGAGCTCTTTGAAGACAAGAAATATTTTGGGTTCCATCTTGAACCCCCTTTGCCTCTCCCTCTATACTATTTCACTTAATGATCACATCAGCTGCAATGGATTTAATTACCATCTTTATGCTGATAATTCTCAAATCTACCTTTCCTGCCCTAATTTCTCTGCTGACCTCCAATTTTACATCTCCACCTGCCTTTCAGACATCTTAACTAAACATGTTTAAAATAGAACTCTTTTACCTAAACATTTCCCTTCCCTCCCACCTCCACCTTCCCTATTACAGTAGAAGGCAATACCATTCTCCCAGTCCCCTCAGGCTCACAAGGTAGGTGTCATCCTTGACTCCTTGCCATCTCTTACCCCTTGTCAGGGCTTGTTGATTTCATCTCTACAACATCTCTAGAATATTCCCCCTTCTGTCCTCTGACATTGGCACTACCCTGGGCCAGGTCTCTCATTACCTCATACTTTGATTATTACAATAGCCTGCTGGATCTGTCTTAAGTCTCTCCCTGCTCCAATCCATCCTCTCTATTCAGCCACCAAAGTAATTTTCCTAAATCTCAGGTTGGATCTAGTTACCTGCTTATTCAATAAACTCCAGTGCCTCTGTATAGCCTCCATGATCAAATACAAAATCTCATTTAGCATTCAAAGCCCTTTACAACCTACCCCCACCCCAACCCTCTAGTCTTCTTATACTTTATTTTCTACCATGTAGTCCTCTGTCCAGTGATACTTGCCTCCTTGCTTGTCTAGGAACAAGACACTTCATCTCTTGGCTCTGGCATTTTCTCTGGCAATGCACTTCCTCCTTAACCCTTTCTACTGGATTTCTGGCTTCTTTTAAGTCCCAACTAAAATTTCATTTTCTTTTTTTTTACAGGAAGCCTTTTCCAGCCCCTCTTATTTCTAGTGTCCTAGATCCTAACACTATCTCCAGCGCACAAAGTAAGCTTGTTGATTGATTGACCAAAACTTCCTTCCTTTTCTCCACCTATCACAGTCTCAATTCTTCTTTAATAGCCAATTCCACTTCCACATCCTCCATGAGGCCTTACTACATAACTCTGGCCTACAGGAATGTTGCTCTTCTCTGATCTTTTTTTTTTTAAATTCAGTGTCACAATCATGAGGTATGACTATAATATAAGTGGCATTTTTGGCAAACACCATATAATAACCGCTAAATCCAAATTAGTGCTGCTGTATGATTCAGAGAAACAACCAAAGAAAGCCTTATGCTCACTGTAAGGACACTGCTATTCCTGATAACACTGTCAGGTTTTGCAATGGCCGACAGAACCTAGAGAATGTTAGTGTGATTTCTCTGTCTTGGGAAAATATTAATTGATACATAGAACCTTAAATCTTCGAATGTGCTTCAAATATATCATCTCATTTGAGTCTTATAACAACCCAATAAAGAATTTATAGGCAGGATTCTTTTTTTCTTTTTGGAGGGGGAAGGCAGGGCAATTGGCATTAATTGATTTGCCCAAGGTCACACAGCTAGTAAGTGTTAAGTGTCTGAAAGTATATGTGTTAAGTGTATGAAACACTTAGCTCCTTGTATCAATACAACAATCTATGACATTTCCAGAAGACCCATGATGAAAAATGCTATCCACCTCCAGAGAGAGAACTAATGAACTTACATAGATTGAAGCATATTTTCTTCACTTTCTTTATTTTCCTTGTTTTTTTTTTCTTTTGCAACGCAGCTAATGTGGAATGTGTTTTGAATGACTTTCAATGTATAATGGGTATCAATTTCTTGCCTTCTAAATAGGTAGGTGAGGGATTGGGGGAAGAAAAAGAATTTGTAACTGAAAAATTAAAAAAGAAATATTAAAAAAGAAACAGAAAATAACAAAACTTATTTTTACAAAAGCAAAGAAAAAAAGGAAACCTTCTCTCCCCAGGCAAGATCTTCACATATTTTGTAGTCTTCAAAAACAAAGAAAAAATTCCAGAGTCAAGATTATTCAAGGTTCAGAGTTTAAATAACAGTCTCTCATTTATCAAATAGAACAATAGTCACTTAACTTTTGGCACACTCTGGGGAATCATTTTCCCAAAACCATTAAACTCTCTTTAACTGCTCTCTCTAGAGATAATCCTCTCAGCCTGGTCAAAGGTGATATTAATAGGTACATCTATTAATTAAACTAATCAAAACTTCTTCCTTCACCTAGTCAGATCCTTACCCTAAACCCTTCAGGAAAGAGGTCTTCCTGGAATCATCAGATCCTTCCCTTAAGTAATTGGTTAGACCTTCCATAGCAATGATTTTAAAGGACTTCAATTCAGAGCACTGCCTTGGAATTGATAGTTAAAGAAAGGCTGCCATGGTTCCTCCTTAAGATTAAACCAAGGATTACAGACTAGAGCAGTATCCTAATATTACTTTGTAAAAACACAGAGTCCTTAGAAATTGGGAACAGGGTGAGAAGGAAGGAAGAAAACACATGTGTAAATGTATTATAAGACAGGCACTGGGTGGGGTTGGGGAGTCAGTGGGAGAGTCCAGTGTTCTGGGTCTATCAGTTTCTATCATAGACTATGAATTAAGGTCATATTCTTCTCTTCTCTTTGCATTTTGGATCCATCACTTGGTGGTCTCTCCATCAGCAATAGTAAAACACTATCTTCTACTTTCTGTAGTTGCTGAAACTTGTAGGATCAAATTGTACACATTTTAATTCCATTTGCAATACAATCCTTCCTAGGAACAAACTTCAACCCCTATTTTTCCAAATAAAGTCACAGAAATTTTACCAATATTCCCTTTGCTCAGTCATCACTTATAAAAGTCACATAAGGTCTTTTAATACCCTAAGTACATTATAAAGAAAATCCCATTACTCCTTCTTATAAGTGTCCTGCCACAATTTTTTTTTGTAGAGATGGTTAAAGAGGTGAAGAGTCTTGACAATTGTGTCTTGTCAATAGAAAGGAACATTATAATGTGGTAGAAAAAGCACTGGTAACACACCAACTGTGTTAATTTGGGCAAGTCTTGTACGTGCTCTGGTATTCAGTTTCCTCAGCTGTAACATGGGTGTATCTACCTGGTAAAACTCTCAGACCTTTTTTAATGCTGAAAAAAAAGTAACTAAGAACATTAATTACTGCATTATATGACTTCTTTCCTATTTATATAAAATCTTTATGATATATATTTACACATGAACATATATCCAGGGCATCCTTGATGAGTATAGGCTTTTGCAAATGATTTTTTAACAGTGAACCACTTTTCCATTTTATTTTTAATTGAAAGAGGTAGAGAATATAAGGTCACATTTAGGTTTGTTTATTGATTATGAAAACACATTTAATTTGAACAAAATATCACCTGGCAAACTCTTTTACCACAAAATATTTCCCATTATACATCCAAATTATTCAAGATTGCTTGGAAGATATAGCAACAAAAATACCCCTGTTCAAAGATGCTGATAATAAATATCAGGTGAAGCATGAAATAGCAATGTGTATGTTTGCCAAAGGTGTTCACCTTCGTAGCATCAAATCTAGGTCCACTAGGGATTGCCTATGGAAAGAGAGGACTTCCAGATGGTCCTGTTTGTGGATGATACTGTGCTGAGTACATTGAATTGCCAAATATTGCAGAGCCTCCTGAAAGAGATATTCCTGAAAGAGATATATTCCTTAAAGGAATTTGGCTTATCTAGCCAAACAAGAAAGATCATATGGATGAACAATGCCTATTGTCAAAAATTTGATGTCATTTTGAAAAGAATATAAAGATTGTCCATCTACATAGCTGTATCTATACCTTCATATAGATATATAGATGGATGTCTATATAGATATGTTGATGATACATGTTGATTGATATCAGTATCTGGCACAGACAATACTGATGGATAATGAGGTGGTTGGAGGAGAGAATGAGGTCAATCAGTGACTTTGCATAACTCTGCCTCACTTAAATCTAATTTACTTGCCAGTCAAGATATCACCCTCCTTATGGAGGTCCTCTTCTGGAGAAGGGTGAGCAGTAATCTTTGAGTAGTAGTAGCTGCCCCATGGGGGACCCAAGTGGCCAGTTCTAGTTGGGCAATGCTGCTATTTCCTTCCTTCCTCTTCCTTCCTTCTTTCCTTCCTTCCTTCCTTCCTTCTTTGCTTCCTTCCTTCTTTGCTTCCTTCCTTCCTTCTTTTTCCTTCTCCTCCTCCTTTTCCTTTGTCCATATGAAAAGAATTACACCCTTACATGGGGTTGCTCTGTCCAAAGGAATAAAAACTTTGATCACTTATACTTGGCAAGATATCTTAGGGTTTGGGGGTTTAGATTATTTTTTCCCCTACTTATTTATTCTATCATTTCCCTCCACAAAAAAAGTGGAACAATTATTTTGTCGCATGTAAATTTCACTTATGATTTCTTGAAATCTAGCTCTGAAAAACCAGGCTTTGATAAAGCCCATCGTGATTCAAAAGAAACTACCTTTAAACCCGAATAGCTCTGCCTTTCACTGATTGGTCAATAATAAGTCCCAACCCAAGCCTCTAGCTCATTGTTTGGGTTTTGGTGGCTCAGAATGAGTATAATTAACAATTGTTTCTGTTCTAGCCAAAAACTCTGAGGTACTTCCCTTCCCACACTGATTCTTTTGAGAAGGCAAACTATGCCATATTTTGCCTCAATTCTTACCTGTCCTTTATTTGTTGAATGGGTGTTGCCTTGCACAAACTGAGATTTAGGAAAGATCTTAGCTTAAAAAAGCCAGGATCTACTCCTACTTTTAAGGGCATTGACAACTGTCCTGACTATGTCTTGCCACTGAACTCTGAATGACTCTAGAGGAGAAAGTGAGGCTGCTAACTTTGCACAGCTCTGCCTCACTTAAATCCAATTCACTTGCAAGTGAAGACATTACCTTCTGATGTCATTCCTCCTTTTCAGAGAATGAAGGACAAACAGGAACAACAATGAGTTGGGCCCAGAGTTGAGCAGGAGGAGGATAGTAAACTGGATTTCTTTCAAGAAATTATCAAACTCCTCTGCTAAATCCAAGTGTCAAAAAAAAGCAAAGATCCATTTTTTCAATACTACCATTCTACCTGTATTATGATATAGCAGTAAGATAACTGCCTTGGTAGAATTAAAAATGATTATCAAGCAAAGCGCAATGGAGAGGTGCCTGGTGAGTGTGAGTAAGCTATCACATATAACAAATGAGAAACTCTGGAGAACAGAAATACAAAAGTAAAAGGTGTCATCAAGGAAACGCATTACAGGAAAAGAAGATGGATTGGTCACATAGCAAGAATGAAGGACGGCAGATGGACAGCTAGAGTACTCCACTGATACTCTTGAAATCAGGGAAGGCCTCCTGTCCATTGGGTAAGCGCTCTCTGTTGAAAACTTATGATAGGAAGGACGTGGACAATAGTTGCATGGAATGGACAGGAATAGATGGGTTTCTATTTTTTTAATTATTAGAGGAATCTCCTGAGTGAATGAGATAACAGATCCTTTTAAGTATTATCTACTTTGTAGTTTTGTTGTGATGACTGTGCTTGGTAAAACCTACATAAATGTGGGCTATGTGTCTTGGTTGTAGTGCCATTGTACATACAATTTGTGTTTATATATTCAAACTGTTGAAGTATAGTGGTGCTGGGACCCTGAAATAGCAACATTCCTGCCCAAATTAATTAGACTCAACCCTTCTTTCAAAGACGAGGTTCATTAGAACACTGATAGAGGGGGGGCATGATTCTAAAAATCTACTGGTTAGACTCTAAGCATTGCCTAGAGTCTTAAGGAATCTGAGCACCTTAATGGAGGCAAAATGAATCTTTTATCCCTAGGACTGTGAGAACAGAGAAGGACTCTAGATGGAATTAATGGAGTACAGGTCTAGGGTGGGACAATGAAAGGGTAGTTTATTAACTACTGGGAAGGGCCGATTGCCCCAGGCAAGTATCAGGGACTTGGGACACATGGAAAAGTCCTAGAGCTTTTCCTTTTTCAGGTCAGATTCCAAAGACACAGTCTTTTCCTTTTGGGGCTTCAGACCCCATTCCCATTAAATCAATGTGGCATGGAATGGTTAAATCAGTCACCAAGTATTTATCAAACATTGTCTTAAATATAATTCAGGATCATAGAATCAGATTTCAAGCTAAAAGGGACTTTAAACCTTATCAGATCCAATTACCTTATTTTGCAGATGAGGAAACTGAGACTAAAGAATTTAACTTGCCTCGGGTTACAAGTTTTTTAAAACTAAAATTTTAAACTCAAAACTATGTTTCTGAGGTAGAATTTGAAACCAGGTCTTTCGGCTCCAAGTCCACTCTACCTACTACCCCATACTACATCTCCATGATATGGAAATCAGACTGAATAAATATGAGACAGAGAGAACAAGTCATGTTTAAATGCAGAAGCAAAAAAAAAAAAGCTTTAAGGGTCATAGTGAATAGCAAACTGACCTTGAGTTAGCAATATATTACTGTCTGATAAAAGCAAACATGAAATTGCAGAAATGAAACTGCTGGATATGAAACTCCTTCACCTCAGAATTTTTCAACACCTCTCAGACATTTTTCTCTGTTCAGTTCTGGACTCCATAGCTACTTCTAGATGGGAAAAGAGAGAAAGGTCATGAAAATAATTAAGGGGACGAATGGGAAGACTGAGAAAGAAAGGTTAAACCAAGGGACTAAGATTATTCAAACTGGAGAAAAGAAGGTTGAGGAACAATTTAATTATAGTCTTTAAGTGCATGCAGATTTTTTAGACAGAAAATGGTGATCAGCTGTTCTCTCCCCTCAAAGGAGGTAACAGAAAGAAATGGGCTTGAATTGAAGCATGAGAGATTTAAATTAGCTATACCCCAGTTGTCTGGGCCTGTGTGGCCAGGAGAGCACCTACCATTTTATTACCCTTCATATCTCTGTATGTCTTTTATCATATAGTTAATAATTTCATGCAAGAGATTTAGTAGATATAGATTTCTTAGTTAGAGGCTCATTTCCTTTCTCAGACCTGGATTTCAGTTGGGTACCAACAGATTTTGTTTGGCCTCAGTCTCATATATGTATGTGTGAATACATACACAACACATACACATACACACATACATACATATATATATGTCTATGTGTATATGTATGTATGAATATGTATATATATATATATATATATATGTCTGTCTGTCTGTCTATCTATCTATCTTATCTATTCATATGCTCAAGGAGAACACAGGACAAAGCATTGAAATTTGAGTCACGGAAGACCTCAGTTCAAAATTTGACTCAGCTACTTGTTACCTGTGGAATCTTGGACAAATCACTTCATTTCTGTGGAACTCATTTTGTACCTCTATAAAATGAGTAGCTTGACCTTGTCAATCTCTAAGGTTCCTCCCATTGCCAGTATTCTATGATTCTGGTCACTTTGCCAGTGAGAGTCTCATCTAGTCCATATCAACTAGTTTGGGTGCAAGGTTACTATGGCCAGGAAAAAATGAATTCTTAATTTCAATTTTCATTATAGACTTGGCTTTGCTACACCCTTCAACCCTGAAGTGCTTTTTTTTTGAGCATGGAGTCCTGTGGAAACAAGGAAAAACAATCCCAGCCTTATCTTGCTCACTGATTATTTAAACAGCTGCAGGACAGTTGCAGCTGCCTTGGCATGATTCCACTATAAAGAAGGGAGTGAACTGGCATTTTGCTTGTACATTCACAATGTAGTTTGAGACCCTTGAATTGCAAGTGGGTGTTTAAACACATACAAAAAGCAAGCTCTTTAGTTATCATCTTAAATAGCCTGGCTATTATGGGAGGTAACCTGCTTTTAGACTGATAGGAAATCTGGAAATGGTAGATGTTTATTAAAGGTTATCTGGTGTGATCAGATGGAGGCCACCAGAGCAGAACCTGGGAAGAATTGTGAAGCAGACAAAGAAACAACCTTTCTCCACTTTCTTTTTCAGTTCAACCCTTCTGCCTTAACAGTTTTCAAAGTTGGACCAAGTTGGTTAACGAATTTTTCTCAAGTTAGGAGTCAATAGGAGCAGTTGGCATCCTCTTTACCCACTACTCTTGATCTACCACCATCACTCATTAACCTCTCCTTTGCATTTCAGTCCATTCAATCATGTCTCACTATCCCAGTCCTAGTAGCTGTTTTCTCCTCCTGAACTCCAAGACCCTTTCCCACCTTCCCCAAGGGCTCATACACCTAGCTAACAGTCTTCTCCATCCCATCTGCTGCTACCATCTTGGTGACCTCAGTACTCATACTGATAGCTCTTTGGACACTCTGGCCTCTGAGTTCAATGTTTCATTTCACCATCCCAACCATTTCACTTCTACTCTTGCCTTAGTGGCAGAGGAAGGTGAACCTCACCATCTGCTGAAATTGCACTACCTCTATGATTCTAGGACATGGAAGCTTCATTTTCTGGTCACAGTCAAAAGCTGCATCACCTCTCTAACTAGTTAACTTTTCCTCAACCTACTTTTTACCCTCATTGTGAACTCTGCCTCTTCACCTACATTCTCAGACCACTCAAAGGATCATATGATTTAGAACGAGAAGAAACTTTAGAAATCATTTAGTTCAAACCATCAATGCAATAAAAGAGAAACCAGAGGTCCAGAGAGATTATTTCTTAGTCAAGGTCACAAAGATAATACTAGCTAATATTAGCATAATTCTATAGAGTATGTAAATTGTATCATATAAATCATCTTATTTTATCCTCACTACAACCCAATGACGTAGGTACTAAAGCATTAGTGTTCTCATTTTATGGATCCCTGGTTTCCAAAGGGGGAGACAGGCTCCCTGAGAGGCTGTACTATGAACCAAATGGCCCCTTAGCTTGATTCAAAGGAATATGTGACCAGCCAATTAGAAAGTGGGAAGATGGGTCACATTCTACTCTTTCTGCAATAGTCAATCCAGCACCATCACACCTGTCTTTTACTCATTACATCCTAACTCCTACTTCTACCTCCTGTAATTGCTGTTCAGACTCTACCTTCCCCTTCTGAGTGGGCCCCTTAGAGGAATTATAATCTAGTTCCAATTCAACAGCATCTGGGCAGTTACAAATGAGAAAAATCTTCCCTGTCCTCCCCACACACTCCAAGCACACCCCGGGGAGGGAGGGTAGGATTTTATACAGAAAGAAGTGAACATTGAAAATATTTGAAAAACATTGTTATAGATAATGAAACTCATCCTCAGAGAGGGTAAATGACTTGTTCTTCACGTCATACAGCTAGGAAGACCAAACTTATCATAGGCAACAAAAATGAAACACAATGAGAAACATTGCTGCTTTATGATCCTCTAGCAAGTCCTGCCTGTTTCAAGATCTTGTAGAAAAAAAAGAATTCAAATCATTTCAACAATTACTAGATTCTTGTTTGAATCAAAGAGCTGTTCCATCATTAGGAAAATGAATTATGACAAGTTTCCTTATTCATAGTGTATAATGTGGAAAGCCATCATCTTATAGTGAATAGCATCTTGATAATGTGCTCATTAATATGCCACATGTACAAGGTACAAGGGCACGATTATACAAGGGAAGGTGGTATGCATATTTTAGAATGTCTAATTAGTGACTAATGGAACAAAGGCAATTCTTTAAAAAATAAATTATTTTTGTCATACCCCCAAAATGTCCAATGGAGTGACTGGACAGTCTAAGTGTAAAACAGAATTAGGACTATGATCTTTAGAAAAAGTATTTCTCAATTTGGATGCTATATCTACTGGGCCCTATACTCTATTCTAGTTTTATTTATAGCTACTCTTGGAATCTTGAAATCATGATGACTATTGATTATTCAAAAAACAATCTGGGAACCTACAGAAAGTATCCATTTAAAGCACTAAATAATATAGTAATGCTAAATAGAATTCTATAAGGTCAAGTGGATTAATAATACATTGGCAATTAAGCGACCAAATAGGGAGTTGACATCCATAACATTTAAAATTCTATTTTAGAGACATGTTTGTTCTTATAAGTATAATAGAAAACAACTTGGCCTTTGCATTAGGAAGACACATATTTGAATTTTACCTCTGATTACTGGTTATGTAACCCCCCACCAAATACCTTAACCCTTCAGTTTTCCAAACAATTCTCTCAGACTACAAGTTACAGAAAAATTGATGTGATTTGAATTAAATGAATGTAGTGTTTATGAAGTACTTACTTCAAAGCCCTATGCTAAACACTAGAGATAGAAATAGAAAAGTAAGATAAAAGTCCCTGATCTCAAAGAGCTCTCATTATATTTGGGACATTCAACAGTACAGAAGGTTCCAGCTACAAGGCTGACTGAAAAATCCCATAGTCCTTATAATACAGTAGCCAAGCAGATGGTAAGGCTTCTTTAATATGATTTTAACTAATAAAATCATATCATCTTCTTTGACTTTGGTGACAAGAGCTTTCTTTTCTGGTTCTTCAATAGCTGTGACTATAGAACATGAAGGAGAAGTTGCCAGGATATGTCTCCATAGGGATTGTCTCCCAGGATGATAGCTGAGGGCGCTGTACTGGAAGCATTGTTATTCCTAGGGGTCTTCGGATGTTTCTACTGGGATCTGAGGGGAGATAATATTCAAAGTAATGGTGGTGGTTTGACTTGCCTGGTCCATGCTACCTCCTGCCTCTCCCTCGGGGACCTTGTTGCTTTAGCTATGTTGGCTTGCCAGTCCTGTGTTTTATAATTGATTGGCCCTGAACCCAAGAATCTTAGAAACAATAAGGTTTCTGACAGTTCCCTCGGTCATCTTCCTGGGATATACACTCTGTAGAGATGTAGCCAGATATCTTCTCCTTCAGGCATTACATCCACAGCTATTTAAGATCCAGAAAAAAAGTTCTTGCTACCAAAGACCTTGGTACTGTCAAATGAATAGACATAAGAAAAGATGAATGACATTGAAAAAGAAGAATTATCATTTGCTTTGCCATTATATCTTAAGAACCATGGAATCTTTCCATCTGCATTTCAGCTAAACTTTTTCATCCATTTTGTCTACCTCTTTTATAATGAGAGCTCTTTGAGAGCAGGGACTGTCTTACTTTTCTAATTCTATCTCTAGTTCTTTATACATAATGATCACTTTATACATAATAATCACTTCCTCCTCCCTTCCCAGTCATTCACCCATCTATCCTTCCATCCATCCATCCAACCATTCCTTCAGAAAATTTGTTGCAAGGATTCTTGCTCTATTGCATCTCCATGGAAGCATGGTTCATTTCTAAGTAGGAAACAATCTACACTGCTGTATCTTTGATAAAAATTCTTTATAAAATAGCCTGGTTGTTTTAGATAATTTTTTTCTAGCTAGATTAGGACAATTAAAAATGAATACAATTTATTGGCCCACCCAGGTAGTGTGATATAGTTGATAAAGTGCTGGGTTTAAAGTCAGTATGACCTGCGATAGAATTCTGCCTTTGAGTCTTACAAACTGTGTGACATTGAGCAAGATACTTATTCTCCCCAACTTTTAGTTTTCTCAGTATGATAAGGATAATAATACATATAAAATCTGCCTTACAGTGTTGTTGTGAGGTTGAAAGATCCCCATTGCTTAGCACAGTCCCTCTCTCTAGGGTTTAGTACAATGATTTCTGTGCTTAGCACAGTGCTTGGAACATGGTGCCTGGAACATAGTGGGTACTTAATAAAAGTTTTTTGATTGATTGATTATGGACACAAAGTTCAATTAAAATGTCAAAGCATTATATAACTATCCATTATTATTACCAAGCCAATGGTAGCTTTCTTTCTTCTATTTAAGAATAAATTTTGTTATTCTGAACTTGACAAATACCAACAAAAATGAACATTTCACACTTCCATACATAAAGAACCCACACATACACAACATGGTTGTTTGTGATATTGGGCAAATTACTTAACCTTCATGAGCCTCAATTTCCTCAACTGTAAAATGAGAGGATTATACTAGTTGACTTCTGAGGTCCCTCCCAGCTCTAGATCCATGAGCCATGTAAAATTTTGATTTGCTATTACGTGCAACTTAATTTTCAAAAGGTATATATGAATTTCAATATGTTTAGTTTCAAAATTGTCCTACTTATTTGTGTCACTCTCTGACCTACCTTTTGCATTATAAAAAAAAATTATTGACACATTTTTTTTAATATGAGATTCTTTATTAAATTTTTTTTGAGTTACATCTTTTCTCCCCGTCTTTCCCCCACCCACCACCGCAAAACAGCCATCCCAGTATTTCCCCCCTCCCCCAGTCTATTCTCTCCTATGTCACTTTGTGG
>CM053581.1:147329762-147388525 GCA_028627135.1 Pseudochirops cupreus | reverse complement strand
TGACTTTAGTGGGAAGTATCTTTGTGTGCGTTTTGGAGTTCCAGGATTGGTTTAGAGTCCTATTTTATGGGTATTTTGGGGTGGCTATGTGAGAGCTGCGATATGTTGCTGCTTCTACGCTGCCATCTTGGCTCCGCCCCCGACACATTTTTTTTGCATCACTATTGCCAACCTCCCTCTGCCCACCCCAATTCTTCTCTTACCAAAGCAAAATTTTAAAAAATCTTTTCCTTTTATCAAATAAACATGGTCAAGCAAAACAAATGCATACATTGGCCATGTCCAGATATGTAAGTGTTATTCTGCATGATGGTGAGTAGCATGCTTCATTATAGGTCCTCTGGAATTGTGATGATCATTATCTAGAATTCTTAACTGTTTAGAAGTTGTTTTTAGAGTATTGTTGTTTTATAAATTGTTCTCCTGATTCTGCTCACTTCACTCTGCATCATTTCATACAAGTATTCCTAGCTTTCACTAAATCTATCTCTTTTACAATTTTTACAGCACAATATTCCATCACATTCATATACCACGATATGTATAGCTCTCCCTTAGTTTCCAGTTCTTTGCTATAATAAAATGTTTATGAATTTCTTTTTCTTTTTGTATACGTGGCCTTTTCATGTCTCTTTAACTTTGCTGGGGTATAGCCTCGTAGTGCCTTCTCACTCTGGAAGACACTTTCACCCCTTTGACCTCATCCTAGAAGATCCTCCTGACTCTGTGGCCCCCTCCTGGCATTAAGAGTGCCTTCCAGAACCTCCATTTTGAGTAAGTGCTGAAGTTGACAAGGCTCACAACTTTATTACACTTCTGGCTCTTCTTCTGATTCTCTGGACTTCTCTCTTCCCACCTCCCTCACTTCTCTTCTACTCTTCCCCCTTTTCAGGTCTTTTTTATGGCTTGTCTTCCTTCATTAGAATGTAAAGTACTTGAGGGCAGGGACTTTTTTTCTTTTTGTTTGAATTTGTATTCTCAAGGCTTAGCATGGTGCCTAGCATATAGTAAGTATGTAATAAAAACTTCCTGACTAGTGTCATTAATTTGCCAAAAAGTAATTATACTTTAGTGGTTTAGAGAGTATCATTCCAAATATTTTTTCCAAAAAATATGTTCCTTTTGGTTAGACCAGTACTCCAATATATGCCATGTCTACTGCTATGCCATGTCCTCCTCCAACAGTTGTCATTTTCTTTTTTAATCATCTATATTATCTGATTGGTTTGAGGTGGAACCTTACAATCACTTTAATTTGAAACTCTCCCCATTACTAATTTATATTTTTAATGAGGTTGTTAATATCCTGCTTTTCTGTTTTTGAGAACTGATTGCTCATATCCTTTGACCATTTAGTTAATGAGAAATGGCATTTGTTCTTGTATATTTGAATTGTGCCCTACGTATCTTGTCCATCAGATCTTTACAGGAGAGATCATTGCCAAGATTTTTTCCCAACTAAATATTTCTTATCTAAATTTAATTGCAATGATTTTGTTTATGCAAAAGCTTTTCAATTTTATGTAATAAAAATTATTGAATTTATCTTCTGTTATCTTTTCTATCCCTTGTTTGTAGAAGAAGTCTTCTCTTATCCATGTCGGTAAATAGTACCTCCTTCACTGGTTGTCTAATTTGCTTATGATACCACCACTTATACATAAGTCATATATCCAATGGGAATTTATTCTAGGATATGCTGTGAAATCTCGGTGTAGACCTAATTTCTTCCAAACTTCTTTCTAGTTTTCTCATCACTTTTAAAAATAGGAAAGAATTTTACTTTTGTATTTAGGAATCTTTATGTTTATCAAAGACCATACTGTCATTTGCCTTCATGTTTACTATATGTAATCTATTTTAGTGATTGATTCCTATATATTTTTTCAAGTGATACCAAATAATTTCAATGATTACTGCTTCAAAATTTGGGACTTTATATGGCCTAGATCTTTTCTTTCTACTTTATTTATTTTTCTATTTCCCTTTAGTCTTGACTTTCTGTGTATCTTTTTTGTTTTATCATTTTTCTAATTTTGTAAAGTAATCCTTTGGTAGTTTGATTAGTATGAAATTGACTAAATTAATTTAGGTTATATTTTCAGTACATCATATTGGCAATGTCCAACCATGGGAAACTGTGAGTAATTATTTCGTCTGTTTTTATTTCTGTAGAGTGGTTTGCTGTTGTTGTTGTACTTATATAATTCCTGTTTGAGTGTTTGTTGCTGGATTTCCAAATTGATTATACATTCTTTAGTTATTTTGAATGGAATTTTTTTTTATTTCTTTCTGCTGGATTTTCTTGCTAATGTACAAAAATGTTGACAATTTCGGTGGGTTTTTATATCTTGCTACTTTGCTGAAGTAATTTTTAAAAACTGATAACAATTTTATACTTAAATTTCTAGGCTTAAGTAGTAAACCATCATAATTTATTAAAAATAATAATTTTGTTTCCTTAATGCTTATGCTCATTCTACCAATTTCTTTTCCTTATCTTTTTTTTTAATTTTATTTTAGTTTGCATCATTCATTTCCACAATCTTTTCCTTATCTTACTGGTGTAACCAAGGTATCTAGAATTATATTAAACAACAATGACAGTAACATCATAGTATTATAGGTACAGAGCTGGAAAGGAGTTTGGAGTCCAAATTTTCTGCCTTATTGAGGCCAATTCTCTCATTTACAAATGAGGCAACTTGGGACCAGAGAGTTTCTGACTTTCTTGGGGACTCTTAATTAGTAAATCCTTGAAGTGACAAAGATTCATCTACTTTTTTTCTTACCTATGATCTTACTGGGAAGGTGTCTGGCCTTTCTTCATTGTAGAGAGTACTAACTCTTGATTTCATGCAGATGATATTCACCACATTAAGGGAAAGTTCATTTCCTGATATGTTTTCTAGCATGTGTAACAGCAATGGGTGCTACATTTTAAAAAAAGTTTCTTGACGAACGTATTGATATAATCATGTGATTCTTATTGTTTTCTTTACATTGAATTAACAATGCTGGCATAAATCAAACTATATCTTAGTACAATAATCTTTTAATTTGACCTCTAATCTTTTTGATAATATTTTATTGAATATTTTTGTGTCAGTATTCACTGAGAATATTATAGAATAGTTCTCTTTCTCTGCTTTTATCTCTGATCTAGTTGTAAAGATCATATTTGCATCATACAAGAATTTGATAGAATCCTTTCTTTTCCTGTTTGTGCAGGTTATGTGTTATGGGAATTCATTTTTTGTTGAGTTTGTTGGAAAGAATTGGGATCCTCTAACACCTTTAATGATGCCATTTTAAAAAGACCAATAATATATTCCTTAAGGCCTATCAAGCCTTTGTAGAAATCTACTTATAAACCACGCCCACTTCTCTAATCAGAGTGAAATACTAAGGAACTACCTTACCTTAGCAAAAGTGATAGAATTCATTTGTAAATCCATCTGGTGCTGGTGTTTTGTCTTTGGAAGTTCATTTATGGTTTGTTGAGTTTCTTTTTCTGAGATTGGATTCACATAATATTCCATATAGCTTGTTCTGCTTATCTAGTCTTTAAATTTTGGTAAATATGCATCAATTTCATTGAATTCTTAAGATTTGTTGGCATGTAATTGGAAAAATATCTTCTAAGAATTCATTTCCTCTTCATGTGTTGTGAATTTTCCTTTTTCATTTTTGATACTGGCCATTTGACTTTCTTTACTCTCTCAATAAAATCATCTAATAGCCTATTCTTTTAAGTTATTTTTCCAAAAAAACCAACCAAATTCACTGATCAATTCAATTTTTTTTAAACTTTTAATCTCTGTTAATATTTTCTTGGATTTTCAGAATTTCTTATTTAGTCTTATGCCCAATGCATTGGCTTAGTCTATGTCTCTTGATGATGTATTTTAAATGAACATTCGTTATATGACCCTGGAATGATTAAATTAGTTTTTTAAAGAAACAAATACACATATAGGAATGCTATATGGAGTTTTTACTTGGTATCAGATCAATAAGGGAATAAATAGTATAAGTAAAACAAATTTTACAATAAATAATATAAGCCTCCATCAAATGATTGAGAGTTTGCTGCTCTTCTAAACTCCAAAACCCCTCCAGACATAGAATAAGTCAAGATCCAGGAGTTCTAGTACATTCACAATCAGAATCTGCTTTTGATTCCCTGAAAGGAGACCCCCACAGTTGCTCAAGTCCTACTTAGTTATTAGGTATAGACACAGAAACTCTAGAGTCAGGGTCACTCATGGCATGGCAGCTGGATTGCAGGATCCAATATTAACTTGAAGAAGGTTGTTGTTTTATGTAGTCTCTGAAGTTTTAGGGCCTCATCTGGCTGTAGCTAATTATGGAGCTTGGATGGTAGAGACAGTAGCCAGACTAGAGAAGAACCAAGGTCACCACTGTTTTTGTGTCTTTCTGTCTTCCCCCTTTCTTATTGTCATTCCCAGTTATAATCCCCACTCCTTTCTAGATAAGGTTGGGGAAAGGGAGAATGGATGAATAAAATTTTTATTAAGCACTTACTTTGTGCCATGCGCTACTGATATAAAAAGAAAAGTTCAATGATCCCTACTCTCAAGGCGCTCCATTCTAATGTGGGAGACAACATTTATAAAAGTTTCCAGTTGCAAGACAGATGGAGTGATTCTGTGGTCCTAAGAGTGCCAAGGCAATGTGAGAGTAAGAGGACCTTACTAGCACTTGTAACACTCATCTGATAGTGTTGTTATGAAGCTCAAACTAGATAATGGAAGAAAAGAACTAAGCCCATCTTAAAGCTCTCAATAAATTTCAGTTGTAAATAGGCAAAGATAGTATTCTGCAAGCCCTATTTACTTCACAGTGTCCTTCTTTTAGTCCCCCAAATGTCTAGTGAATTCATATTACTTAGGGATTCCCTTATTATGGAATTAAAGTGATCTGATAAGCTAAGTCATAGACAGAAGTTTAAACTGTTGCTCTCACTGAGCGGAACTGTGGCTTAGTATAAAGAATCTTAGTGTTATACTGGGAAGAATCCATGGAGGAAGAATTTTAAGTGGATGAGATTAATGGGAAGGGCTGAACTAGATGGCCTCTGCAGTTCATTTCAACTCAAAAAATTTTATGATATATTACTAGAAGCAGGAGTTAGGAAAGTTGAATTTTAGTTCTCAATAAATAAGGGGTTGAGTTGCTTTGGATAAGTCATTTAACTTGTATTCGTTTCTCTTTTTTCGTTAGTTAAAAAAAAAAGAAAGACAGGCAACAAATATTTATTAATTGCTTACTATGTGCCAGGCACTGTGCTGAAAACTGGAGATACAAATAGAAACAAAAAAATAATAATTCCTGCTCTCAAGAAGCCTATATATATATATCAGCAAATCAGCAAAGAAAGGGATCTGAAAAGCCTTAATAATGACCACTTTACCTTACATGATTATGAGGACCAAAGATAATCAAGCATGAGATAATATGAATAGCTATAAATTATATAAATGTAATGCTATTTTTTTATTTTAAAAGACTATCCTGGGAAGAGTCGATGCTTAAAGTAAAGGAATCAATCCCTATTTTTTGCACCATTGTACCTAAATTGAGGGCATATTTATTGAAAATAACTTGACAATGAGAAGAAAAAAAATTTCAGCAAATGAATCCTAGTCAAATTACAGTCTATTACAAAAGCCCAGAGGCCTTTCTGACTTTTCTCAGATCAACCTAGAAACACAAATACCTACTTCACTTACATAGGAGGCCAGCTCTCCTGTTGATTGGAATGTCCACTGGTTGATCTTGGTTATTCTGACTTTGTGATGTTTGATCCTTAAAACCCAAAGTTTCATGAGCAGACAGAAGGTTTTGGCACATTTCAAGACTGGAGCACAGCCTTTGGCAAAAGTAGAACATTTGGGCCTGAAAACCCTAAGTCACCAGTGGCCATGTGCAACATCAAGCCCTTTCCTGCTTCTGGAACTCCAACTGCTGTAGCGATGCTTTGCCAGTCCCTTGAATGTTGGTGATAAGGGGTTTGGGCAAATGAAAACCAAAAGTGAGAATGAAAAAGGATTATGTGGTTCGGCTGTTAAACCCTTGTGGTTCTATTCTTCTATCTTCCTCACTCCCCCTTGCTTGAGAAAGACTGTTTTTTTCTGGGACACAACTAGTGATCAGTCAATGTGGTAAATTCAAATTCATCACTTTCTACAAAACCAGCCAATATACTTTTGGTAGGGATTCATGCCAAGGTAGAAACAATTTGGGTGAGTAGTTCTGACAAGGGAAAAAATAAAAATCGATTTCTGAGGTTTTTGTAAAATCCCAGTCCTATCCATTGTTCTACCATTGCATAAAAAGTCAATTCTTTTAATAAACGCCCTATTTATAGTGACATTCATAGTTGAAATGAAGGAAACTCCTTGTTCTGCCTCTTTCTTTCCTACTGAATCAGAAACTATCATAAAGTAGGTAGTACTTGTATCCACTGATCTCGTGATGGAACACAGGTCCAGTAGGTTCCCTGTTTTGTACATTCATTGATCAGCCTTGCACTGGGGGATAGGACTAGCAGGGATAAAAGGAATCTTAAGAGGATCTTCATTTCTAATTTATGTCATTAGTTTTGAATCCTTCCTCACCAAACTTCTGGCAGTAGATGCTAAGACATTACATATTAAAATGGGATAGATAGGGGTGGCTAGGTGGCACAGCCCTGGAGTCAGGAGGACATAAGTTCAAATCTGGCCTCAGACACTTAATACAAAACTAGCCGTGTGACCCTGGGCAAGTCGCTTAACCCCAATTGCCTTGTCCTCCCCCCTCCAAAATAAAAAATAAAAATAGAATAAAATGGAATAGATGTGCCTTTCAGTTCCTTTTATTACCTCTGTTACCTTCACTAGCAAAAGCTAGTGAAGATCCCCCAAAAGGTCCAAGGTAGGAATAAAGACCCTCTCTAAACCAACATATTCACATTTTTTTATATTAGAAATATGCATATATTTTGTGTGTGTATATATACAACTATGCATACCTGTGTGTATTTATATATAATATATATATTTATATATACACACACACACATATATATCCCCAAAAAAGTAAATGTATGTAGACTGAGGAGTAACTGAACAAGCTGGAGTACAGGAACATAATGGGATATTACTGTGCCTTCAAAAACAATGAATATGAGGAATTCAGAGAAACATAGGAAGACTTGTATGAAGTGAGTTAGAGTGAAGTTAGCAAAATCAGAAGAATAATATATACAATGATTACAATAATGTAAATCAAAAGAACACTAAAAGACAATCAAAATCTTAGTAGCTTTAATGACCAGTATTGGTCTTAGAGAAGAGCTGAGGAAGCACTTCCCCCATGGAGGTGGGATGTTGTATGCATGTTCAGTTCAGTCACTGCTGTCTTTGTACTTTTTATAAGAGACTATGGTTTGGGGTGTATATCTGGAAATGGCTGTCATATAAAAATCAGAAGGCATCAATACATTTTTTCTGAGCTAATGAAATGCCTCCAAAGTGACCAGTCATAAGGGGTGAGGAAAGGCAAGCAGGAGAAAGAACAAATAAGGAACTCAAATAATATAGCCCTTAAGTTGGCTAGAATTGCTTCTAATTATTTTCCCTTGTGCTTTAGTTACACATTGAGAACACTGAGTATCCTTACTAATTTATTGTCTGTAAATTCCCATGGATTATAAAGACCAAAAGGCCTCATCCTAAAGTCTAACATTACTTCCAGTGCCAGCATAAAGCTTAGAGGATTAGATCACGAGTAGCCCCATGATGATATTTTCTGTTTTATTCTGGTAAGTAACAAGCTCTTTTGGCTAGGTTTTCATGCTGAGAAATTTTCCTTCTCATTGTCAAATGCTTTTCAACAATCCCATTTTGCAGTGAAAATTATCCTTAAGTATAAGGGAAAGCCCAATGATAATAAAAATCCTTATTGCTAAACACAGGCATGCACAAATATACATGTACAGGTACAGTCAATATTTGTGTTGGACTTGGTCTGAGTTTTATTTTCCTCCTATGGTCTGCTCTGGAGTAACGGACGAACTCCCTTAAATGGTTTCCCATGTGGGGCTGTCAGCTTTGCTTATCAGTACTGAAAACAGCTACTGCCTTACTTCATTTTTAAAGTGGCACAAATTACAACAAATTACCATTGAGATCTAGAAATATTTGGGGCCTAGGATCTTATGGAAACATAGAAATAAAAGAATTAGGGGGGAAAACCCTCCTCATTCAATTTGTTCATCTGCAAAATATTCCAGCAGTCAATTTCCATGACTTTTCCTTTCTCCCATCAAATGTCCTGATGATACTGACTTTACCTGTGCTTCTGTCTTTTAGGATATTCTTATGTTATCCAATCATTTTGACAGACCCATCCTTTACTTTCTTACAGTTTTTGCCAGGTGTTGAGTTTATATCTGCTTTTCTTTGAATATACTTCATATTCCTGCTAGCAATTCTATTGCCGGGAATTGCCGCTGTTTAGAATTGCAGCCTAGATCCACTAGGTGGCAGAATGAAATGATGCTTTTCACATCTGTCTACTCTGGTCCCCTTGCTACAAATCTCTTTGCCATCTCTAGTTCTCTTTAAGCAGGGTAGGGCAAAAAGAGAATATCTTCAAGTCAGTGAATATTAAAAGTATAAAACACTGACCTTACTCCTCTGCATAAAGCTTTACAACTCATTCCCTCTCATCTCACTTTTCCTTCCCAACTGGTTAAACTGTGTCAATTTGAAACTGATACCATAATCATTGCATTTTGTAGCTAGTCTTGACCCACTCCCATCCCCTAATTCTGCATCTGCATTGTAATATTCTTTGGTTTGGCATAGGAGGTTTTGATCTCACCCATTCATCCTAATTGAGCGAACAGCATTTGCAACTGTTAGAATATATAAATTTAAGGCATTGTTACTAAGTTTCTTGCTCTAGCAGAGGACTTAGAATTATCTCATTTCCCATTGTGTCTTAGCTGATGATTTGTAACACACTGAAACTCTCATGAAAACTGAAACCATCATATTTCTCCTGCTTGTTAGCTCTTTTCAGGAGGGAAAAAAGAAAGCAAATATTTGACTTGCTTTGACTACAAGATTTAAACAATGCTCATTGTAGTTCTCTGGCACATCCATGGTGAGCACTTTAGAAAACAAACAAACAAAAAAAGATTCCATCGTAGATGAATTAATACCTCAAGATCTGAACTTGGAGTTTCTAAAAGTCATAAATCTGGAAAGGGGTCTTAAAAGGTCATTTGGTCCATGGGCTGACTCCAGATCAGGCAACAACATTTAAACCATCTAAGACACAGGCATCTTCCTATTTTTGAAGATTTCTGTAGATGGAAAATTTTAGCAGCTTGTTCCATGTTGAAGAAGTCTTACTTTAAAACCTTTTACCCTTACTTCTAAGTAAACTCTCTCATCACAGTTTAAATTTACTTCCTTCTGCTCTCTATTAAAGCACAATACCATATAACAGATCATTTCTTTATAGCAAGAGATACTAAGTTTGGGTCCTTGTTTATGTCACCAAAGTCATTCTAAATATAAGCTTTAGTTGGAAACATTTTGGCCATCTACCTGCCTGATAGATCACTGGACTCAGTATCGGGGAGATTCATCTTCAATGAGTTCAAATCTGACCTCAGACACTTACTAGCTGTGTGACCCTAGGCAAGTTATTTAACTATGTTTGCCTCCGTTCTTTATCTGTAAAATTGGCTGGAGAAGGAAATGGCAAACCACTCTAGTATCTTTGCCAAGAACACCCCAAATGGGGTAGTGAATAGTCAGATAAGACTGAAAGGACTGAACAACAAGACTGCTTGGCAGAGATATCCAAAAGTATTTATCTAATGGGGTTTTCTACGAACTCAAGGTGAGACAAAGCGAACAATATAAATCTCACAAAGGAAAAGCTGAAGAGATTTTAATTTTTTGATGTCAGTTGTGACTCAAACCAAATTATGCTTCAGTTTTTATTTCTTCAGACAAAATAATCCCAAATGGCAGAAATTACAGGTTCTCCTAGTTGGAAAGGACCTGAGAAGTTTTTTAATCCCACACTTGGTTTGATACACGATCCTTTAATGAGTAGTTCGGCAGTCTCTTTGAACAACTGCAATGATGGAAAAAACATGCTTCTCAATGAGGAAGTTCATTCTATTTTTGAACAGATCTAACTGTCCTGGTTCTTTCCCCTAGAGCCACAAAGAATAAGCCTAATCTCTCTTCTACATGACAGGCCTTTAAATATTTAAAAGCAGTGACTGTGTCCTCCCTCTCTCATTTTTCTCTGTTAATTCCTTTATTCTTCACAGAGGACTCAATGACCATCTCTTTACTCATTCAGCTTACCCAGTTTGATACTTGGATAGGTATGTAATCTCATCAGAATGGATAATCCCTCTATTGCTACAGAATTCAATTCCTTCTTACTTTCTTATCCTGTGTGATTACTGTCTATATCTTTTTATAAAACTCTTTAACAGAAGACATGAACAACACTCTAGTGCATTCATCATATTCCTTCAACACTGTGTGTAGGCCAGTATAGAACTTGCCTTACCCATCTGTTATATTTCATTCTTGATACAAGGCATTCTACCTCCTTTTCTAGTGATATTTACTTTTTATCATGTCTTTCACACCATTTTTCTCTGATGACATTGTCCCTGTTACATCAAGTCCCAAAGTATTGAAGAGTCATAGTCATTTGAAACAGACTGAGCTAGCCATCTACATTAGAAAAACTGAGTAGATTAAAAATGAATATTGCCCAGATTTTGACATATTGTTGAATGAGAAGTTATAATTTGAAAAAAACTTCAATTGTTCATAGCTATCTTGGATCTTTCCATTGGCCTTTGATTCACCTAAGATTTGATGCTTTTGAAATAATGTTCTTCCTTGATTCATAGCCATATAATATAAATGAGAGAATATAATAGTTTAAAAATATGGGTCTTTTAGTATCAAGCATAATGAAAAGAACTACATAAAGTGAGATCCTACTTGCCTTGCTCCTTCTCCTCAGTTCTGGGTCTAGCTGACCATAATAACTACTCAATATAAAAACACAGATAGAACAAGTCTATGAGCTCTCCATCCAACAAAATTTTGTAATTTGGACTTTAAAAAAAATCTATTTAGTTTTTCTAGTGTAGATGTGGCTAGGGCAGTCTCTTTGGAATGTCTATGCCTTGATCTAATTGGGAAAATGTTATCTGTGAACATAAATATCTGGAGAACCACATGTTTGTTAAGGCATTCTTTCTTAACTCTGTGTGGAACCTCCTCTATTACACTAAAGACTGCCAAAAATGGAAGAAGTAAAAAACTGTATTTTTCTTTTAAAGTCAGCTGCGAAAGCAATAGCAGCTACTGACCCATGTGCCTGCTTTCATATATTTATAAAAGTCAGAAGCATGGTCTTTGAATACATCAACAGTATCCTTGAAAATACTATTAGATATGAAGAGTAGGCTTTCATAGATAATTTTCTTAATAGATCACATCATATTCACAAAACTGACTTAGAAATATAGCAAGTATAAGATTCTACTTATGTGTGTGGATTTCAATCAAATATCTGGCTCCCTAGAACAAACCAAAAGGTTACTGAGGATCTATTAATTGCCTTTTATCAGTCCATAGACTTTCTTATCTCTCTGAAGCTTTTGACTTTTTAAACTATTTTTAGGACATTGATTTTTTTTTTTTAGGACATTGATTTCACCTGTTTCTGACTGCCTCATCTCAGTCTTTTTTGCTAGTCACCCTACACCTATGGGTTTGGGCCTGGATCCTCTTCATTTCCCTCTATACCTTCTCTCTTTCTGTAATCTATTAGCTCTTGTGTGTTCAGATGTCACCTCTATGCCAAGTTTTATATCTAAGATTGAAATGTCTAGCTCTGGTCTCTATCCTTAATTCCTGCTATGTATCATTGATTATTTATTAGAAACGTCCAACTGGATATCCAGTATGTATGATAAGCTTAAGATATCCAAAACAGAACTTACTGTCTTCCCCCCACAATCTCCCACTTGAGTCCTGTCCACTTCCTAATTTCCTTATTTTTATTAAAGGTAGCACCTCCCTTCAAGAACCCAGAAACCTTCTTCCTTAAGAACCAAGGTTCTTAATCTCTTAATTATCCTATATACTTCAGCTTGGCTTCACCCTTCCCATCCAATCAACTGCTGTGTCTTGTCAAGTCTATTTCCACTATATAGCTTCCATTTTCCCCCTTCTCTTCATTTGCCTTCATTTACTTCATATTCTTGTTCAAGCCTTTTATTACTTCCTGTTTGAGTAATTACAATAGCTTCTTAATTGGTCTCCCCACCTCATTTCAAATCTACCCTTCACACAGCTGTCAAATCAATATTCCTAAAGTACAAGTCTGACCATGTTTAGTCTTACATTCTGAAGAAGCTTTAGTGATAACTCTTTAATTCTAGCATATAAACTTTTCTAGTTTGGTTTTTAAAGCTCTTCACAATATGGTTCTAACTTATTTTTCCAGGTTTATTATATCTTCTTGTCCTTCACACATCCCATGTTCTAGCCTAACTGGTTTATTTACTATTCCCTATAAACAGCATTCCATACTGAGTGTAAGTCCCTTTGCATAGGCTATCTTCTATCACTAAAATGTACTCACCCCTTGTTTTGGCCTCAGAATCCCTAGCTTTCTACAAAAATCTTCTCAAGTGCCATCATTCAGAGGAAGCCGATACTAAACATCCCCTCTCCCCAGTTGCTAGTGCTATCCCACCTGAAATTACTTTGCTTCTGCAGTTGATTCCCATAATTCTTGGTAGCTTTCTATAAAGTCCTCTCAAACACTGAATTAGTAAATACTGAACCATTGCTTCCAGGGGAAATACAGGTTTAGGTTTCTATGAGCCTATTTACTTTATTCATTTACTTTACTTTCTGGAGCAGCTACATAGACAGATCAGCTATTTCCTCTTCCTTGAATCATACTGTTGATTCATTAAGACTGAACTCATGGTCAATAGCACTGTACCTCATGCCTGAATGAAGCTTATCTAACACATGTATTGGGAACATTAGATAGCAGTTCAGTACTACACTTTGCGGCCATTGTAAGCAGCAAAATCACTAACAAAAATACAGCAATGTGAAAAATACGGTGCTAAATAAACCACTCACCAAAAGGATAATTGTATACAGTATGAGAGCTGAAACAAGGAAGCAGAGCATCACCTTGTTCAACCTTATCTGGAAATGTGTTCTACACTGTTAAGTTGCCCCAAATATTCATTCAGGGCTTAAAAATAGGTATTAGTGAGTAGGCAAGTTGCATGTTGATTTACATGTTGATTGGTACTCCCTAATAGAAGGTAAGCTCTATGAGGGTAGACATCATCTTTTTTTAAAATTTGTACCCCTAGTGCGATCCCCATGGGGATAAGTGCTGAATAAACATTTAATTGAATTGTTAAAGAATAAATTACATATTCAATCATGAAGACAAAATAGTTCAATAATCTACTGAGTATCAGTATTAAATCAGGCACAAAACCACATGCCCACAGACCAGTAGAGGCAACTGTGTTGAAAGGAAGGATGGTATACTCTACCCCATACATAAGTGTTAATCCGGGTAAGACATGAAATTTAAGCAGGTGTAATAAAAGAAAATAATGAAGGATATTTCTGAGATTATAACAGGTAAACCCCTGGGGAAGAGAACATTTATTTCCTAGGGCTAAAAATACAGGGCCCAAGTTGATAATAGAATACATATGAACTCCATCCAGAGTGCTGAGATTCAGTTCTTGGAAAAAACAAGAGCAGTAATATCTACAGATGATAAGCTCACCAAAATGCATTTGTCTGACTCTTATCTTGATTTCCCAAAACTTTAACTTCATTATTTTTCTTACAGCTGCTTTCAAATTCTGAAACGTGATCAAGTTTCCTCAGTGAAGCTTGTCTTTGTCACACAGTTTTCAAAGTTAAAGAGATATAAGAGCTCTACTACAGTCAATATGTCCAAACAAGAATACCTGTTACAACAGTCCTGATGATTGGTTATCTAGATTTTATTTGATAAACCTTAGTAAGGGAGAACATACTTCTTCAGGTGCCATAGTTCTATCAAAAAGTTTCCTTTACATCAAATGAAAACCTGTCTGTGCCTTCTATTTGTTTCTCCTAGATCTGCACTCTGCGGCGGAAGCTCAGCAAAACAAACCTAATCTTTCTTTCATGTGAAATTCTTCCAAATGTTTGAAGGAAGCTTTCATTTCTCCCTTATTTCTATTTATCTGCTCCAGGCTGAAAATCCCCAGTTCATTCTAGGGATCCTAGTGTGGCACAATGAAAATTCAATACCATCCTAATGGCCTTCTTTTGGAAATATTTCAGTTTATCAATATCTGTCCTAATATGTGGCAGCAATAATGGAACACAACATTACAGAGACATTCAGTGTAAGGCAAAAATCACACAGTACTAGCATATACCTCGTTCTGGGTAGTATGCCTCTCAATTCAATCTGAAAATTAAATTAGCTTATTTAAAAACCAGATAATAATGCTTTTTTATTCCTATTAGTCTTATAATACTAAAGTCAGAAACTGTAAGATCTTGTTTTCAGATAATAGTAATAAAAATATTTATACAGTGCCATATTTCCAAAACATTTTACAAGTATCTCATTTTGTCTTCACAACAATCTTAGGAGGTAAGGTGCTATTATTATTCCTATTTTATAGATGAAGAATCTGAGGCAGATAGAGGTTAAGTGACTTGTCCAGGATCTTAGTAACAGTTTGATGCTGGCTTGAACTCAGATCTTCTTTGTTCCAGGCCCAGTGCTCTTTCGATCCACTAATCCTTCCACCTCTATCTTTTACTTGTGAAGTTGACTTTCAGATTAATTCATATTAGTATATTTGGCCCAAAACTTTAGTCCATTCAAATAATTTATATCCATACTCTGTCATTAAGGGTATTAACTATTACTTTTAGCCCACATATATCATGCTTATTAAATTTTCAGATAAGAGAAAGCTAGAAATAACAGCATATAAATGTGTGTATATACACAAGTACATATACAAATTTTGTTGTTCAGTCATTTAGTCATGTCTGACTCTTTGTGACCTCATGGATGATAGAATTCCAGGACCTTCTACCCTCCACTATTTTTCAAAGTCTGTAAAAATTATGTTCTTTCTTTCCAAGATACTATCTATCTGTCTTCTGCTGTCCTCTCTTCCTTTTGGCTTCAATCTTTTCCAACATCAGGGTCCTTTCCAATGAGTCCCATCTTCTCATGATGTGGCCAAAGAAATTACAAGCTTCAGTATTTGACCTTCCAGTGAAGAGCTGAAATTAATTTCTCTTAAGTATTTACTGATTTGACCTTGCTGTCCAAGGGATTCTCAAAAGTTTCCAGCACTACAGTTTTAAAGTATCAATTGTAGTCCAACTCTCATAGCACTGGGGCAGCTAGGTGAAGTAGCAGATAGAGAAGTGGTTCTCAACTTGTGGGTTGCGACCCCTTTGAGGATCTAACAACCCTTTCACAGGGATTACAAAGGCTGCCTAAGGCCATCAGAAAACACGTATTTCCGATGGTCTTCGGAACTGAGACTCCGCTCCTCTATCTGTCTCCAGGAAAGTCTGCCCACATGCAGATATGCTGACATACAAATATTAAAGGGTTGCAGCATCAGAAAGGTTGAGAACCACTGAGATAGAGAATGGGCCCCAGAGTCAGGAGGACCTGAGTTCAAATTTGGTGTCAGACACTTGACACTTAATTAGCTGTGTGATCCAGGGCACATCACTTAACCCCAATTACCCAGTAAAAACCAAATACAACAAAAAAACAAAGCTTTGACTATATGTCCTTTGTTGGCAAGGTGATGTCTCTGCTTTTTAGTATGCTATCCAGATTTACCATTGCTTTCCCTCCAAGGATCAAGCATCTTTTAATTTCATGACTGCAGCTGCTTTCGGCAATTTTCTTTGAGCCCAAGGATATAAAATCTGACACTGCTTCCATTTCTTCTCCTTCTGTTTGCCACAAAGTGATGGAACCAGTTGCCAAGATCTTAGTGTTATTTTTTTTAATGTTAATCTTCAAACGAGCTTTTACACTCTCCTTTTTCACTGTCATCAAATCTTCATAATCCTCTTCACTTTCTACTATCAGAGTGGTATCATTTACATATGTAAGATTATTGATATTTCTGATATTTCTCCTGGCAACCTTAATTTCAGCTTTTAATTTATCCAGGCTCGCATTTTGCATGATGTATTCAGCATGTAAGTTAAATAAATTGGGTGACAATATACAGCCCCAATATTAAACCAATCAATTGTTCCAAGTTTGCTTCTAACTGTTGCTTGTTGACCCTGATTACAAGTTCCTCAGGAGACAATTAAGATGATCTGGTACTACCTTCTCTTTGGGGACTTGACACATTTTGTTGTGATATACATGGTCAAAGACTTTATTTTTTCTGGAACTCACTTGCTTTCTCCATAATCCAGAAGATGCTGGCAATTTAGCTTCTAGTTCTACTTTCTCCTCAAAAACCAGCCTGCACTTCTGCTAATTCTCAATTCACATACTGCTGAAGCCTGGCTTGCAGAATCTTAACAATAATCTTGCTAGTATGTGAAATGAATACATTTGTTTGGTAATTTTCACATTCCTTGGCATTGCCCTTCTTTAGGATTGGGACATAAACTGATCTTTTCCAACCCAGTGGCCACTGCTGTGTTTTCCAAATTTGCTGAGTGCAGCATTTTAAAAGCATCATATTTTAGGAATTTAAATAGTTCAGCTAGAATTCAATCATCTGCAGTAGCATTATTATAAACACTGTTTCCTAAGACCCATTTGAGTTCATTCTCCAGGATATTTGGTTCTAGATCAGTAATCACGCTATGGTCATTATTAGTGATGTGAAAATATTTCTTGTAGTTCTTTTATGTATTTTTACCACCTCTTAATCTCTTTTACTTCTCTTAAATTCCTACATATGATGTTATTTACACACACACACACACACACACACACACACACACACACCTATACAAGTCATTATTAATTGGTAAATAATACAAAGCCTGGTATAGATTCCTAGGTTATGACATTAGAGATCTCCTTCCATGTAGATATAGAACCATTAATGACTATTTGGATCTAACCATTTACTCACTTCTAAATCTACTTAGCTATACTACTGTCTGTCATGTCTGTCCATCTTGTCTCCAGGCAGAGCATGAAACTCTTTGTTAAAATCTAGATAAACTAATATGGATAGAACTTCCTTGATTTACTCATCTGGAAGTCTTGCCCAAAAATGACCAATTCCTTTTCCACATATTCACTAACCCTCTATTTTAATCAATCAACAACTAATTATTTAATAACCACTGTATGCTAGATTATATACTAGGTGCTAGAGATACAAAGACAAAACAAAAATAGCCCTTTTTCACAAGAAAATTACATTCTAGTGGTGTGAAAGAATATGTACATATATACAAAATATATAAAGTCAATAAAAAATATTTTAAGAATGAGTACAATTTCTTGGGAGGTGATTTAGCAGGAGTATAGAGTGATTGTAATAGTGCAATATATACTAAATCTGGAAATATAGGCTGGAATCAGATTAAAAAGGACTTTTTCCTACAGTGAATAGGAACTCATTGAAGATTCTTGAGGAGGGTAGTGACACAGTCATACTGGTGTTCTCAGAATATCACTTTATCATAGGTGTGGAGTGTGAAGCCCAGAGAGGAAAGATTAAAGAAAAGAGGCCAATTAGAAGTTTGTTAAAACAGTTCCAGCTTGAAAAGATAAGGGCCTTCATTACCAAGACAGCTGTGTGAGTGGAATTAGCTAGACCAATTTAAAAGAAGTTGTGGAAATAGAATTGATGCAATTTGGCAACTAATTGAGCACGGGGAGGGGGAGGAATGGAGGAAAGAAATTAGAAAGTTGAGTGTGACTCTGTGATTACAAACCTGAATGATTACTGGGAGGATGGAAATACCCTCAAGACCAACAGGGAAGTTCAGAAGAGGAATGGACTTGGGAGGAAGAGATAACAAATTCTGTTTTATACATGTTGAGCTTAATTGTTGTTGTGTTTTTTGTTCTTTGTTTTTGAAGAGAATCATGGCATCAGGGAAATGATGACATGACTTGCGGTTGACTTTGATTTGAGTGAGCAAGGCCTGTGTAAAGTCACCAGCCTCACTTTCTCCTCCAGAGCCAACTGAGTACAGTGACCAGATATTCATCAGGATGACTGGAGATGACCCAGGACACAATGGGGACTAATGACACTTTTAGACTTAGTCCCTTTCACATATTTGCTTAGAGTGAGGTAATGCCCATTTAGGGAACAGGCCTCTTTAAAAGTGAGTGAAAGAATGGCCCTTTTAATTAGAAAAAAAGAAAAAAAATCAAGCTGGTAGGGGAAGACCCTCAGGGTTGGTGTTCCCAAGAGAAACAGTTAACATTGACATTTACTCTAAGCCAGAAGAGTACAAAATACAGTCATATGCAACTGGAAATGTCTTAATGGGCTTTTCTCTTGGATACTCACTGTTGAGATGTTTTAGTTATGTCTGACTCTTTACGACCCCATTTGGGGTTTTCTTGGCAAAAATACTAGAGTGATTTGCCATTTCCTTCTCCAGCTCACTTTTACAGATGAGGATCCGAGGTTTAAGTGACTTGCTTAGGGTCCCACAACTAGTAAGTGTCTGAGGCCAGATTTGAACTCAGGAAGCTGAGTCTTCCTGACTCTTGGCTGGCACTCTATCCACTGTGCCAACTAACTGCCCCTGGATACTCAGTTTTAAAAATACTGCTCTTTATTGTTTCTCCTTATTCTATGTAACGACTCCTAAATAGACCATCATTCATTTACCTCCCCTTAGCTACAGAGTACATTCTCTTCTCTCTATAACATGCATCCTTACCTTAGTATCCTAGGCTCCTTTGGTAGTGTGGTGAACCTTATGGACTCCTTGTCAGAATAATGTTTTTAAATGCATAAAATAAAATATGTAAAATTATGAAGAAAATAAATTACATGGAAATACAGTTGTTAAAATATTTTTAAAAATAAGTCCACAGAACTCAAGTTAAGGACTCATGTTCCAAACTATCTCTCTAAGGGATCTCATCTTCTTGGAAGGGTTCGATGGTCATTTCTAAGCAAAGGAGGAAGGAATGTCCAATAGCGCCATACAATGCATTGAAATGAGGAGAAAGTGTCAGGTCTTAGTGAGTGGCAGAAAATAGGAGTGAGGAAGGACTAAGGAAGATGAAAGGAAGTTTGTTAATGACTGAGCAGATGTTTTAGGAGGCACAGTAGAAGAGTCAAACAAACTAGAGCAGAACACTGGGGAGATAGAAATGTGAGATGGATGGTAATAAGGGAATGAATAGCTGGGATGGGGAAAATGAAAGTGTTATTCTGTGTCCAGGGGTTCAGCACCACTCAGATAAAGAGACAAGAGAAGTAAGATTATAACCATTAAGACATGAGTTTCAATGGATGGGCAGAGGAACCTTGAATGAAGCACATGATTACGTGGTTTGAAGTCATCTGTCAAGGCTCTAATCTGATGAAAGATGTTGTTGTGAATTGTGAGAGACTTGTGGTAAGCAAGGGGAGTCTTGGAACCTGATCAGGAGGAAGAGGTGGTGATGTGAGATGAAATATGATTCTAGAACAGCCCCGAGAAAATATCTGGTGCTGATATTAGAGAAGCAAAATATAGTCATGATCATTTGGACAAGGATCAACAGAAGCAGACACAGATCGTATTTTTATCAATGTATACTGACAATGGTAATATGCTCACTTGGACAGAAAAAAAAGAACTAGATATAAGTATTTGGTAAATAAATCATAACATTGGCACAGAAGCATGACATAATAGTCAACCAGTCAATGAGGATTTACTAAGTTCATCCTATGTGCCAGGAACTGTCTCTAAGAAAGGAAAATAATAACCACAACCAAAAACATAGTCTCTGTACTTTAGGAGCCCTCAGTATAATGGAGGAGACAATATGAAAACATCATATTTATATATGTATACATATATAGATAGATATAGATGGATAAATATATGTGTATATATACACACATATATACATATACACACATATTTATGTATGTATACATCTTTTCATATATACAAGTGTGTGTGTGTGTGTGTGTGTATGTGTGTGTGTGAATGCCTACTACAATTAGTGGTAGTCTCAGAGAAAAAGGCAATAAGATTGAGAATGATCAGAAAAAGTTTTTTGCAGAAGGGAGGTCTTTAGCTGAGACTTGAAGGAAGCCAGCAAAGATTAGAGGCTGAAATGAGAAGGGATAGTTTTCAGTTAATGTAAATATCTGTGGGAGACAGATTTTCATATGTGAAGAACAGAAAGGAGGCCAGTGTCACTGGATTGCAGAGTATAGGGAGAACAGTGAGGTGTAAAAAGACTAGGGGAAGTTATGAAGGGATTTAAAAGCAAAACAGATGATTTTATATATGATCTTGGAGGTAATAAGAAGCTACTGTTTTGTTTTGGTTTTTTTTATCATATAGAGGGAGTAATATCGCCAGACCTGCTACTTAGGAAAATCACTTTGACATTTGAGTGAAGGATGGACTGGAATGGGAAGAAACTTGGGGCAGAGGTACCAACAAGCAGACTACTGAATGGCCCAGAATTTAGGTGATGCGGGTCTGCCCCAGGTGGTTGCAGTGTCTGAAGATAGAATAGGGCATATATAAGAGGTGCTAAAAATATAGAAATGCTAAGATTTGGTCACTGGTTTGATATGGAGGAGGAGGAGTAAGAAAGAGGAAGTGAACATGACAGATTATGAGTCTGGGTAACTGAGAAATGGTTTTGTGTAGAAGTTAGATATTTTTCATAAAGCAGTCGACAGTCTAAAAAAGAGAATAAAAAGATAGAAATACAATAATCTGAGCTGAAACAAGACAAATTAAAGAAAATCAAAAGACCACATTGGAAGAAGAATCTGTGAGTACTCTATAAGACAAAAAACACAAACCACAAAAAACCCAATAACAACAACAAAAAAAAACCCTAACTTTGAAATATGCTGAGTCATTGGCATCCCAGGAAACAGCATTAAAACCTAAATATATTTATTTCAGAAAATCACAAAAGAAGGCTGGCCAGAAGAATTATAATCAAGAGGAAAAGTACAGATCAGTGGAATGCATGTGATAGCATAAGATAGAAATCCCAAATCTAATTCATCTTGGAATATAATTTTCAAACTAGAGATTTGTGGACAAGGAAAAAAAATCTTGCAAATAGTAAAAACAAAACAAAACCAAAAAACCAACAACTAATTTGCCAAAGACTATACATCTAAATTTCTGAAGACTATTAATCAACTAAAAGAAATGAAAGGAGGGGCAACTAGGTGGCACAGTGACTAGAGCACCAGCCCTGGAGTCAGGAGGACCTGAGTTCAAATCTGGCCTCAGACACTTAATACTTACTTACCAGCCGTGTGACCTTAGGCAAGTCACTTAACCCCAATTGCCCTGTCTTTTCCCCTCAAAAAAACCCCCAAAAACAAAAAAAAAGGACAAAAAAAGAAGTATATTTATAAAAAAAGAAAGAAAGGAAAGGAAAAACCAGACTATATAAAAAAATGTAATGGAAAATTGCTTGAAAACATGAACATAATCCTACATTTAGGAAAAAAATTCTTAATAAGTATCCTTTTTTTTTTTGAGAAAATCAGAATAAAGCAGAGGTTTTAGAATGCACACACAGACCAAAAGGAATCTGTGAAGGTTAAATAACTTGCAGTATTAGGAATGGGTTAGATGTTTACATGTTGAAAATGAACTCTAAGAGGAATGTGCATTTTAAGTTTGGATTTTCTTTGCCTCATTGATTGAACAGAGTGATCAGCTATGGGTTCAGATGATCAAAAGGGGGGGGCTGTCCTAATGAAATAGGGAAAGTGATGAAAATGACTAATATTTTTCTTATAATCAGGTCCCCACAGGTGAAGAGCATTCAAAGACAAGCATGTGGGGGCTTATGAGGAAAGGGAAAGGATGGATCACACTCATCTAAGTCAGGCAGGGAAATACCACAATTATAAGAGTAAAGTTGAAAAACAAATTGGGGGACACTGAGCAGGGCAAAAGAATCAGAGGAGGTAAATCTCAGATTAAGGGCAAAGTTGGTGAACAGAATGTGTTGAGTAAAATAAGCTACAGATACTTAGCATTGATATCATTATTTTCATTTAAAAATAAAATTGTGCAGGACTTGATAGAGGGGAAAACAAATAACAATCTTGATATTGGTTGGTTGTTGTCCTTTGTTCTGGAAGAGAGCCAAAATAACGTTACTAGGCTAGAATCAAGTTTCAGTGTGTTCCACCGTGACTGATCAGCCCAATACGAGCTCAGAATGTTCTACCACAGGTCAGGTACAAATAGTCCATGTAAACATTTGGGGTGGATTCCCGAAATTTGTCCATCTTGCATTTCTTTTGAGCTCTCAATTTTGCTTTGCCTGTAGAGCACAGCCCCTTCTCTGATGTGGGCACACCACGCTGAGCGGTCCTGTACCAGTGTCTCCCATGTCACACAATCAGTTCCAAAGTTTTTAAGAGAGACCTTGAGAGTGTCCTTGTATTGCTTCTTCTGACAGCCATGTCAATGCTTTCCTTGTGTGAGTTCTCATAAAATAGTCTTTTAGGCAAGTGGACATTTTTCATTCAAACAATGTGGCCAGCCAATCTGAGGTGCACTCTCTGAAGTAGAGTTTAAATGTTTGGCAGTTTAGTTTGAGAAAGCACCTCTGTGTCTGGTACCTTATCCTGCCAGGTGATCTTCAGATTCTTCCTAAAACAATTCAAATGGAAGTGATTCAGTTTCCCAGCATGGTGCTGGTACACTCTTCAGGTTTCACAGGCATACAATAATGAGGTCAGCAACACAGCTCTGCAGACCTTCAGTTTGGTAGTCAGTCTAACACCTCTTCTCTCCCATGCTTTTATTCTGAGACTCCCACACACTGAGCTAGTTCCGGAAATGCATACATCAACCTCATTATCAATGTTTACATCCCTGGAAAGTACACCACCAAGGTAAGTGAACTTATCCACAGCACTCAAAACTTTTCCTTTTGCTGTAACTGATGGTTCCACTTACTGAAACTGGAGCTGGATACAAGTTTTTCTGAAGTGGGGGAAGTGAAGCGGATGTAGGTTTTACAATCAGAACTAACCTTGTACACCTACCAAAAGGAATGAATGACAGGCTCATAGCAACACAATTGCCACTTGCAGGAAAATGCTCCCATCATGATGAACCCTGATGAAATCAAAGATAAATTTTATGAATACCTGCAGACTCTTATCATCACTGTGCCAAAAAAGGACAAGCTTATAATTCTGCTCAATTTTAATACTAGAGTAGGTTCTGACTACCAGACTTGGCAGGAAGTCCTAGGTGGAAATGGATTTGGAAACAGTAACAGCAATGGTCACTTATTCCTAAAGACTTATGCCTCTCATGACCTTCTCTTCACCAACACTGTCTTCCATTTACCTAAACACAATAAAACTTCGTGGATGCACCCTTGCAGGAAACATTGGCATTTAATAGACTATGTGATTGTAAGGAGAAGAGACGGACAGGATGTGAGACTGTATGAAATGCTGAACTGATCACAGATTTATCCTCTCAAAACTAAATATTCACATTCAACAAAAGTGATGTCCCCAAGATAAAATGACTATCAGAAGAACTAATGTGAACAGATTAGAGCTCTTCTTCTGTGCAGAAATATTTTGTTGCTAACTTGGAGGGAAAGTTGAGCCAACACACAGTTTACAACAGTGGAGCAGAAAAGGACTGGGCAGCTTTCAGAGATTTGGTGGGTTGTACTGCATTTGCCCATCTTGGTCAGAACACAGCAATCTTGACATTGCATATTAATGGGAAGAATTGACTCATTAAAATGGGGAAGTATTCAAATGAATTATCAAGCAAAAACCCGTCAGTTTGTTGAATACAAGATAGACACTTAAAACATAAAGATTCAAACAGAGTTAAAATGAAAGTACAAGTAAAATTTAAGTCAAATTTATTACTTGTCAGATGAACCCAAAATAGCAGGTGTAGACATCAAGATTTCAGGAAGGTAATATTAACAATAGTTACTGCTAAAAACCAGACAGATACTTCAACCTGGATATACCATAAACATCTCAGATACAACATGCCTCAAATGGAATTCACCACTTCTAGCATTCCTCTTTAGGGGATATCACCATTCTTCCAATCTCCGAAATACGCAATCTAGAAATCTTCCCCATCATTCATTCTAACTCTCCCAGTAACCAAACAAGTGCCAAGAGTTGCTAATCCCATGTTCTCAGCATCTCCCAATCTATTCTCTCAGTTTAGGTAAGAACCAACTTAGTTCAGGACTTCAGTAGCTCTTCCCTTGATGACTGCAGTAACCCTATAATCATTTTGCTTCATCTAGTTTCTTTCCTCTATAATCTACCCTCTATGCATTTTCCAAATTGATATTCTAAGAGCACAGGCCTTGATGATGCTATTCTCTTTGCACAAGAAGCTTAAGTGTTTCTCTATTGCTTATTGGGCAAAATGCAAGTTGCTCTGGCTTTTAAAGCCCTTCATGATCTGGCTCAAACTGACCTTTCAAAGTTGCTTAAACATGACTTCTACTGCTCTTTATCTTCCCATTAAACTATCCCTTATTCTGTTCCAGTGCTGTTCCAACACTTAACACAATGCTAGGCATATAGTAGACACCTGACAAATGTTTATTGGTTGATTGTTCCCTATACATGACATTCCATGTCTTGAATCCATGCCACGAATAGAGCATCCTCTCATATTTAAAATGTTCTGCCTCTTTACTCTTGGAACCCCCTCTTCCTCCAAAGATCAACCCAAATACCATTGCCTTCAAAAGGCATTTCCTTATTTCCTTAGCTGTTAGTGTCCTTGATTTCTTAATTACTATGTAATTATTTTGTATATCCTGTAGTAATAATAATGATCACTAGCATTTTATATATGGCCTCCTCTGGGCCAAATAGTATGCTATGTTTTCACAATGTCATTTGATTTTCACAATAATCATGGGAGGGAGGTATTATTATTATCCCCTTTTTACAGGTGAGGAAATTGAGGTAAACCGTTATGTGACTTGTCCAAGGTCACCTAGCTTGTAAGTTCCTAAAGTCAGATTTTAATTCAGATCTTCCTGAAACCAGGTCCAGAGTTCTATCCACTGTGCCACCTACTTGTTAGCTGCCATGTATAGGGCATATTATGAATACATATATGTATTTGTATATACATATACATATATATGTATACACACACACACACACACACACACACACACACACACACATATATATATATATGTATATACGTGTGTTTATGCATATATACACCTCAGTAGGAGAGGAAGGAGGAAGCAACTTACCCGCAAATGATATCTATCAATCTATCTATCATTTGTGGACAAGTTGCTTCTTCCTGGAAGAATATAAGCTACGTGAGGGTGGAGATTGTGTCCTTTCTCTATTTGTACCTTCAGAACATAGCATAATATTTTGATATAATAATTGTTTAATAAATTCTTTCTGATTAATTGGGAAACGCATCATTCATAAGTTATAGATAACAGATACAAGCATAGATAATTAAATTAGTTCTATATCGAAATAGATGAGCCAAATACCGTAGGATATAAGTCTTTAAAGGAAGAGCTAGCTAAATGGGGAGAAAAAAGACATAGATTGGAAGGTAATAATTGTCAATGACTTAAACACGCCCCTATCAAATGCATCCAACAGGAGTCATTCAATCAGCAAACATTCATTAAGCACAGATTCTGTTCTAGTACCTGGGGATAGAGACATACAGAATGAGATCATTTCTATTCTCAAGGAAATCAAATTATTTCTAAGGAATCAACTTACACATATATCGGTATGTAGAGAATAAATATGTTAAAATAAATGCAATACAACTACATTAAAAATAAAATAGGGAGCAAAGGCATTAGAAGTTGAAGGGATCAGGAAAGACTTCAGAAAGAAGGAAAGTATGCTTCTGAATAGTATGTTTGGAAAAACTACATATGATAAACTTCTTGCTTTAAGCTTCTCCCTAGTCTGTCTTCAGTTTTAAATGTGATTTTCCTAAACGGTAAGACTGACATGTTATTCCATTACTCAGTAAACTCCGGTGGCTATTCTTCATGCCTGGAACACTCGCCCTCTTTGCCTCTGTTTCCTGAATTTCCTGGTCTTCTTCAACATTCAGATCAAATTTCACCTACCGCAAGAAGCCTTTCTTGGTTTCCCCTTTCTACCTACCTGTCCCCCAAATCTTAGTGTCTTTCTGCTGAGATTACCTCCTACTTAATCTGGATATATCTTACATGCTCACAAGATGTTGGTGGCAGCCAGGTGGCACAGTACAAAGAGTGTCAAGCCTAGAGTCAGGATGACTCATCTTCCTGAGTTCATTTCTGGCCTCAGGCACTAGCTGTGTGACTATGGGCGAGTCACTTAACTCTGTTTGCCTCAGTTTCCCCATGTGTAAAATGAGCTGGAGAAAGAAATGGCAAGTAACTCCAGTATCTTCACCAAAATGGGGTCACGAAAAGTTAGAAATGTGAGAACAAAAACAACATATAAATATTTGCACATTATCTCCACCATTAAAATTTGAGTTCCTTGAGTACAGGGTCTTTGTTTTTACCTTTATTTTTAATTCCGGTGCTTAGCCCAGTGACTGGTGAGTGCTTAATAAAAGCTTTCTGTTTTTGCTAATGATAATTATTGTATTGGTCATAAGATAATAAAGCTAAACTAGAAAGAATTTTGAAAACCATCTAATCTAAACTTCTCATTCTAAAGATGAGGAAATTTAGGCTCAGGAAGTTTAAAAGTATAGATATATGTATGCGTGTGTGTGTGTGTGTTTTTTCCTATGGTCAAGTTGGATTTATACCAGGAATGCAAGGATGGTTCAATATAATGAATCCAGTATTGCTCTTTTCTCTACTTGGCAAGGAGGTCAAGTGTATACTTACTGGTGGAATTTTTAGGTTCTTTCAGTCTCTTCGATTTACATTATTTATACTTCCTTTAGAAATGATGACATGTTATACTGATATCTATTTATTCATTTCCCTTTTTTCCGCATCAACATCTTATTTAAATGTCATACTGTAGTTTCCTCAGTAGCATGTCATACCTTTTAATTTTATTAACTTTTTTATATTTTCCTTAATTTTGATCTTTTGTTGAAAAAATTGACGTCAGACTTAACATAGACAATGATTCCATAATGAGTCCCTTATTAGTAACCCATTGAGTCTTCACTATTCAAACATAATCAGTTTCATTTCTTGGGGCAAATATAATTGCTATGTCCAGAATCAACTGATTTTCTTATATATACATACATATACATATATATATATATATATATATATATATATACATATAATGTTATATAGGCAGGTGGCAGGCTATTATATATAATCCTCTTTGTTTCATACTTGTGAGCCAACATTTATTTTTGCTACCCTCTCTTGTACTATAATGCATTTAGGCTATAAAATGATAAAAATTACAATCAGGTCAGGTCAAGTAGATAAGCATTTCTTAAGTAGCTATTATGTTCCTGGTGCAGTGCTAAGCTCCTTCCATGTAACAAAAAAAAAATGGTTAACACATTTCATATTCATAACTTGGGTCTTGGCTTTCCCTCAAAGGCTTCTTAATAATTAGAATCATAGTCCGAATGAATATTCAAATAGTAAACAAAATACTATTAAAGAACATATATGTATTTACATACATGTATATTTACATACATGTATATATATAGGTATGTATATATATATAGGTATGTATTTATAATGTATGTTTGTGTTTCCCTATGACCAAGTTGAATTTGCACCAAAATATATGCAAGGATAGTTCAACATTAGGAAAGCTAATGGAATTATTAACAATGAAATAATAATAATAATAGAGAAGTAATAATGAAATAATAGGATCACATGATTATATTAGCAGATGTGGAAAAATACCAAAAACAGCAGTGTTCGCAAACTAAGGAACATAAATAATACAAATTGTTTTCCTTAATATACACAAAATCATTTACCTGAAACTAAGAGTAAGCATATTTCTAAAGGCTAATTAGTGAAAGCTTTCCCAATTAGATCAGAAGGTAAAAGGATGCATACTTTCCCCGTATTACTTGGCATAATGCTAGAAATTCTGACTATTGCAATAAGACAAGAAAGACAAATTAAGGAAATGTGGAAAGTAGGCAAAGAAGACACAAATGTATCTCTTTTTGCAAATGATATTATAGTTGTCTCCAAGAACACTAAATACTTGCCTTCCCCTACTCACTGTACCCGCTCCCCCCCCCCAAATCAAGAGAATATCTACAGTAATGTGGCAGAAAAAATAAATACAAAAAACCCATTAGCCTTTCTGGATTTTGCTAACAAAATACATAAGGAGACAGGAAGAGATATTCTCATTTAGGTAACTACAAAATACATTAAATATTTGGGAATTAGCCTAGCCAAAAATCACATATATAAATGCAATAAACATTCAACTGGATTTTCTCTTTAATGATAAAGACAGCCCATTCATTCCTGTTTATCCTATGTCACCCCTGTCCAGGTGCTGCTCCAAATTCATCACTAGGTCTACCTAATATGTTAGGGATCTTCCTCACTTTCACCTGACATTCCAAGAATTCTAGAGAGACACTTGGGCTGAGTCTCATTATATGATCAATCCATCTTTTTTTTCATTCATATATTTTTGAGATATCGTTCTTTATCAATCAACAAAAACAAATTAAGCATTTATTATGTGCTAGACCTTGGTATAGGTTCTGGGATTACAAGTACAAAAGTTAGACCGACCTTGCTCTCAAGGGGTTTACATTCTCCTACAGCACAGGCCCTGGAGTCAGGAACAACCTGAATTCAAATCTGACCTTAGATACTTACTAATTGTGTGACCCTCGGCAAGTCACATAACACTGTTTACCTTAGTTTCCTCATCTATAAAATGAGCTAGAGAAAAGAATGGTAAATCACTCCAATATCTTTCCCAAGAAAACCCCAAATGGGGGTCACAAAAAGTAGGACACAACTGAAACAACTGAACAACCACAACAAAGGAGAGTACAAAATTTTCAAACATAAGTAAATATAGGATAGCTGCAGTAGGGGTGGGGGGAGGGAGTAATAGTGAATATAAGGGAGTTAGGAAGTCCTTAGTTCAAATTCAGCCTTACCCACTTACTAGCTGTGTGCCCCTGTACAGTCACTTATCTCTGTCTTGGTTGTTTTCTCTGCCATGCAATAGGAATAATAATAGCACCTACTTTGTAGGATTATTGTGAAGATCAAATGAGACAATATTTGTTAAAAAAAAAAAAAAAAGAAAGCACTTAGCACAGTGCCTGGCACGTAGTAGGCTCAATATAAATGTTTATTCCCTTACTTCCCTTCCCTCTAATGACTGGAAGAATCAAGAAAGACTTCTTGAAGAAGAACCATGAGTTGAGTCGTAAAGGGAGCTAGGGATTTCAAAGGTCGAGGGTAGAAATGGAGACTGCTCTAGGCAGGGAGACTATTTTTTTTTTTTTTTTTGCTTTTTGGAGGGGGAAGAGCAGGGCAATTGGAGTTAAGTGACTTGCCCAAGGTCGCATTGCTAATAAGTGTTGAGTGTCTGAGACCGAATTTGAACTGAGGTCCTCACAACTCCAGGGCTGATGCTGTATTCACTGCAGCACCTCGTCAACCCAGGGAGAGAACTTTTCAAATTCAAGGAAGTGGGGTAAGGAATGTCATTTGTTCTTAAAAGTTCCACAGGTGCTATATTTTGTAACCTACCTCTCCAGTTTATTTTTGTTTTCTTTAGGATTCTTTTAGTTCTTAGGAGACTATAGCATTCAATGATTCCCAGACACACAGAAACACCAATAAAATGTTTGTTTTTAAAAGCTGGATCTTCTTTTCTTTCAAAGAAGTTTGGGATCATTAAAGGAGCTTTTCAGTTATCTAAAAGCAACACAACCTGCTCTCTAGCAGTTAGGTGGCACAGGGGCCTGAAGTCAGGAAGATCTGAGTTTAATTTTAACTTCAGACTAGCTGTGTGATCCTGGGAAAGTCACTTAATCTGTCTGTCTCAGTTTCTTCATCTGTAGTATGGGAATAATAATAGCACCTATATCCCAGCACTTTTGTAAGGATCCAATTATATAATATTGCAAAACTCTTTGCAAATCTAGAAAAATGTTTACTACTGCTACTATTACTGCTGCTGGGGCTGCTGTTGCTGCTGCTGCTACTACTACTACTACTACTACTACTACTACTACTACTACTACTACTACTACTACTACTACTACTACTACTATTACTATTCCTACTCCTACTACTCCTACTATTCCTACTACTGTCTCTTTCCTATTTAATTCTGAGTTCACTTCATTATTCATTTGTACCATATTGCAGACATCTATACTTGTGGACAAGATCCATAGCTTGTCCATATAACAACACAGCATAATCTAACCATTTTCCATTCACTTGTTTTTTTCCACTGTGGATGATTAGGCCAAATACTATCTCCACTTCATTTCTTCTTCTTCCTCCTCCTCCTCCTCCTTTTTCTTTCTCTTTATAATGCTGTTGTTACTATGTAAGCAGAAATACTGGTTCTGTTTTCTTCACTCAATATTAGTTTTTATAAATCTTCCCAGGTTTCTTTGAAACCAATCATTTTGTTATTTCTTTCAGCACAATAGTATTCCATTATAGTTATCATAATTTGTTCAACCATTCCCCAATTGATAGATATTCTCTTAGTTTCCATGTAGTCACCATCACAAAAAGAAGTCATAAATATTTTTATACATATGGGTCTTTTTTCTCTGTCTTTGATTTCTTTGAAGTACAGAGCTAATGGAGGTATTCCTGGGTCAAAGGTTAGACATAGCTTTTTAAATCTTTAGTCATAGTTCCAAATTGCTTTCCAGGATGGCTGGCCCAATTCCCAGCTCCACCAACAGTACAACAATGTTCACATTTTCCCATAACCTTTCCAACATTTGTAATTTTCCTTTTTTAAATCATCTTTGTCAATTTAATAAGGTCTGAGCTGGTACCTCAGAATTGCTTTCATCTGTATTCCTCTAATTATTAGTGATTTGGAAGTTGTTTTTTTTTCTCTTGTTTTATTTTATATTATATTTTTTGAATTGATTTGTTTATTTACTTTTGGTTTACAAGATTCAGTTCCACAATCCCTTGAGTTTCAAATTTTCTCTTCTCTCTATCCCCCCCACCTCCATGGCACCATGTAATCAAGTGTAGGATCCGCAAATACTTTCACATTGGACTTTAGTCTGCTTGTATAAAAGGGTTGTAACCAATGGAGTGAACAATGGGAAAAAAGAAACAAAACCAAATATGGAAAAGAGCAATAGTATGCAGGTTGCTTCAGTCTCCATTGAAACTCTGTTCTTTCTAGCTCTTTCTCTGAATGTAGACATCTCCTTCCATCCTGAGACATGTAGAGTTGTCTTACAACTGTGTGCTGCTGAGAAAAGTCCAGCTTGGTTGTGTTTTTTTTTTAATATGGCTATTGATAGCTTGGATTTCTTCCTCTGTGAGCTGCCTGTTCATGTCCTTTCACCATGTATTGATTACAGAATGACTTGTGGCAAATTTGAACACATTCTACATTTTAATGAAAATGAGAACTTTCTCAGAGAATTTGCTGCAGAGATTTTTTTCTTCCTAATTACTTTTCCAATTTTATCAGCATTTGTTTTGTTCAAAAATGTTTTTTAATTTTTATGTAATCAGTATTGACCTTTTATATTTGGTGATCTTCCGTACCCCTTTTTGTTCATAACTCCCTCCTTTATACAAAGATCCAAAAGAAGATTTCTTTATTGTTCTTCTAATTTGCTTTTTGATGTGATTTTAATATGTAAATCATATACTCATTTATAACTAATCTTAGTATATAATGTAGAGCAGCAGTTCTCATCCTGTGGGTCGCGACCCCTTTGGGGGTCGAATGACCCTTTCACAAGGGGTTGCCTAAGAGCATCAGAAAACACATATTTTCGATGATCTTAGGAACCAAGACACCGCTCCTCTCTCCATCTTCAGGCAGGTCCATCCACATGCAGATATGCCCATATACGAGTATTAAAGGGTCGCGGCATTAGGAAGGTTGAGAACCACTGATGTAGAGTAATTTCTTCCATATTGCTTTCTGGTTTCTCCTACAATTTTGTCCCATACTTCCTCTTTACTTCATGAGCTAATGTCTTTGTGTTTACTGAACCCTGGGTTATTAGGTTGGTTCATTAGTTTCTATATCTTGCATATCTACTTTTCCACTAACTCCATTTTTTAACCATCACCAAATCATTTGGATGATTACTGCTTTGAAGTAAAATTTGAGATCTAGAGTACTGATATTTTCTTCCCTTGAGATTCTTGACCTTTTGTTCCTCCAAATGGATTTTGTGATTTTTCTAATTCTATAAATTAATTCTTTGGTAGTTTGAATCATATGACACATAATACATAAATTAAATTAGGTACTATTGTCATTTTTAATAGTTAAATACTTCCAAATGCTTAAAATTCTTTTAGGAGGCTCTGCAATGTTATGGGATTAATGCAACCAAGATGAGGTGATCCACATACATAAACATTTAGAAGTCCTCAATATCCATGGGGAATCCCTTTTCAACTTAGTCTAAAGAGGAATCCATTCATGATCACAATAAATTTTTTCTTGTAAGCATGACTCTTTCTTTTCATGTGTCAGCTACCTTCTTGTTATTATCAGTGTCTGAAAAAGTTTTTTTTCTGTTATAATTTTTAACATGTCTTGTGTCATTTTCATTTATGGAAGGAGATATTTGGAAGTGAGACACCTTGTTGAAAGACAGCCTTTCAGATGTTTTTTCTCTATTGAATTATTTTTTTTAAAGTAATCAACAAAAATAAACCTAGTGAGATCTTATATTCTTAACATATTTCTGTTTGAGAACTGTTTGCGAAAGCTTACTTGTCCTCTACTAACGCTTTCATTGTTGTTATTCTCAATTGTATATGTAGATTAACCTCATAAAAAATTTTATGTAGATGGGAAAGTATCATACAAGTCAGTAGTTATTGATGTTCTCTTGATTGTCTTCTTGGTATTAACATCTCATCTCTTTTTTCACACCTATGGCATTGTCCCCCTCCAGTTACTTGGCAAATCAGCCTCTGAAGACCCTCTGAATTGTGTCATAACCCTATACACCACATCTGTCTACTTGATATAATACAGCTAGTTTTCCTGTCTTTGTTCTCTTTAGTGCCTTCTACCTCCTTTTACATGCTTAGAGATAAGCATGATTAGAATTATTACATAAGAATTCAAGAGTAAGAGAATTATTCCTGATAGAAGAAAAAAATGTTGTAAACATCATTGCAGATCTTTTCTACTTTTCTTTTGCCTTAGTTTCCTCCTTGTATTTTCATCTTTGAAGGCCTTTAGTATGAACTTTCTTAGTTGGCCAATCTTCTTTAAAACTGCCTTTGCTCTCTATGGGTTCTTTCCATTGTATGGGGCAATATAATTCACAATTTTCTATTATTGTTCTCCATAATATTTTAAAAACAAGTTGGTATTCTAATCCAGTATTGCCCTTGAATGTCATCTCTCTCCTTTTGGCAACTAGATCAAGTGTTTGCTGATGTAGGTACTTTTAAAATTATTTTGGATTCCTTATTATGCTTTCCATCAGCTTAATTTCTGTATGAAATTATTCTAGCCTGTGTTAACCTCCCTTCTTTTATCCCTTTTGAGTTTTCCATTGTCAATAATTTGTTTGGATAGGACAGAATTGAATTGTTTCCACTGGATTCCATATCTTAAAAAAATATTTTTATTCTTTCTTTTAACTTTGTACTAATTTTGATCTTTGCCCTAATAAGTCATTGGTGTCACTGTTGCCAACCTGAAAGGTTAAAGGACACAAACAGGCTAGGTGATATATAAATTCATATTTTTTATTCTTTAAAGCTAGACAAAGCTAATGAGCTTATACATACAAAGAGCCAAAACTTAAGTTCTGACTCTCTGATACAAGAATAACAAAGTCCTTAGATATTTTAGGACAATACCAGGATGTCTGTGTCTCTCAGATTTATGGTCTTCGTAAGTTTTTTTTTTTTTATCCATACCATGAGAAAAAAGTTCTTAGTTGAGTAAGTTATAAATACAGTAAGACAAGACAATTGACAAAGTAGTGTCAGTTGGAAATTATGATCCCAGGATATCTGAATTTTTCCCTCATATGATATACGTTCCCAAGATAAGAGAAATCCCATTATTCTGATTGCAGGCGTCCTGTCAGAAACAGGAAGAATACTCGTTGTCAACCTCATCTGATCTTTTACGTTACTGACACAGAAAAGGGCACTTTTAGAGCAAAGCAAGCAGTCTGATTGATTAGTTCAGGCTTTGGCCCTTATTAAGATGCAAAAATGATATTAAATGATTATCATTTTAAATAGACATGTGATTCAGGATTGACTACAACATTAGTAGTATGCTGTTTCCAAATATTGGTCCCTTGCTATCAAAATTAAAGTTCCTATTCTTTTTGCTACCAGTAATTTATAGAAATTGTGGAAGTTTTATAGTACTATCAGTCCTAATCATCCTATTGAATATTTTTTTTAAATCTGTCTCTGGGAGAGTTCTATTATTTGGGAGATTGTTGGAAATTGATTTTGAAAGAAAAGAATATCAATAAAAATGTAGATGAGTTAATGAATATAATTCTTTTTGGATTTGATCCTCAAAAGGTACAAACTGGTTGTTGGTTGACAATGAAAAAAACCTTGGGAGAAAGAAACCACTCTATTTGAATTTGTAATTGAGGAAGAAAGGAAACTAAGGAACAGATTGACAAGGACCTTATGTTTTTGAAAAGTAGATTTCAAATGTTTCAGACAAAGAATGAAAGGGAACCTAGGGCCTAAAATTCTATAGAAAAATTGAGAACAAGAGAGAGGGCAAACACTCAGGCATGAAGTTCTGAAAACATCAAGATAAATCATTCCAGGGAAGAAGAAAGGAGAAGGTTGTCTAAAAAAGAAAAATGCACATAGAATTCACAAACATCCACAAATCTTAATATTTTAAAAAGGACTGAGAAAAGATGAAAACAGGGCAGGTAAAGGAAGATGAATGCAAAAAAATATGGTCTGGTCTTGTAAGAACAGCATAAGAATTCTTAAAGCTCTGAGTAATCTGAGACTGACATTTCTCACAACACGGCAATATTTCATTACGTTCATTTATTATAACTTTTAAAGTCTTTCCTCAATCATTGGGAACCAACTTTGTCAAACTTGTCATTTTTCAGATGAGGAAACAGAGCTCCAAAAAGGGGGAAGCAGTGACCTAAGGCCACAAGAAAAATAAATAACTAATCCAAAGGTTGAATCCAAGGTCCTTTTACTCTAAAACTATCACTTTTCCCATAGAGACTGGCTACCTTTAAAGGAACTAAAAGAGGTTATTATTTTGACTTATAATCATGGCTTACTTAAAGTTGCTATCTTTGAAGTTCACAAGTTCTCAGAGACTGTGCTTGAATTAGCTAGAGCACGTACTAAATATTTCACACCTTTGAGCATAAATTGAGTGTCATCATTTAATTTGCTGATTTGATGATTAGTGTTACCATGTCTATTTGTTATACATATAGGTAAAAATCCCAGAAGGGTTCTTGTCTGGAGTAACCAATTATTTAAATTTAGTGATTACAAAGAAACTGGGTATGAGCAAACTTGGGCCCTGTTTCTCTCTCTCTTGCAAAATGAAATGTCAGGGACAATTTTGAAAGTACATCATTGAATAAGTCTGTGTAGCTCAGTGGTCAGTCAGGGATCTCAGAAGGATAAGAGGCCCCAGGTCATGATTCTTATTTAACTGTCATTTAAGACAGTTGACTTTGCTGATCACAGTCATTAATCAAGCTAAGCCTATAATGGGTATGGCATGAAGGGAAATAAAACAGTTATTAAATCATTTCACTGAACTGATTGTCAGTTAGTTAATAGACATTTAATAAGAGTATACAATGTGACTGGCACTGTACTAAGCTCTGGGAATATCAAAAGAAAGATAATGTCTGTCCTCAAGGAGCTTACATTCTAATGGGGAAAACACATAAATGAAAGCCTAAAAGGATGGGGAAAGTACAGAGTTAAGGGGGTATGCTGTGAGAAGAACAAAGAGGGAGGAGTTGTAGGGGAAGAGAGAGTTCCAAGTTGAAGAGATTCTGAGGCAGAATGGAGAACTTCAGAGGAGAGTGCAGCCTGACCAAACAATTAAGGTAAACTTTTGACAACACGTGGATAAACACATGGATAAAGTGGAAAGAATGGTGGATTTGAAGTCAGGATTTCTCGGTTCTGGTCTGGGTTTCTGCCACAGATAAGTTGTGCGACTAAGGTCCCATATGCATATCCTCTTTGAGCCTTGCTTTCCTTATCTCTAAAATGACTCAGAGTAAATGCTCTCAAAGCCAATTACAGTTGGGGAAAAAAATGTCTTTAATTCTTGCTGGAAGTGGGTCAGTAACATCTTCTTGATGTAGAACAATGGTTTTCAAATGTTTGGACTTGAGACCCCTTTATACTTGGAAAAAATATTGAGAACCCTTCTATAGTGATTTTGTTTATTTTTGCCATATATGTCAATAACATAATAATAAGATGTTTTAGCATTACTATGAAAATAATTTTGACCTTGGGGACTCTCTGAAAGGTTTTTATTACCCCAGAGATCCGCAGACCATCCTTTGAGAACCACTGATGTAAAATATTATTAACTTTTCAGAATCTCAGCTTCCCGATCTAAAAAATGGGAAATAGTCAATCATTTAGTACCTGGTATGGTCCAGGTATTGTGCTAGATACTATGGATATAGAGAGAGAAAATTAAGGCAGTAATAGGAATAATTCTTTCCTAACAATTTCATAGCACCATGGAGAGGCTCAAATGAAGAGATAGAAAGATTAAACTTGACTCTGCCTTCAGACTTGCTGTCTGGTGGGAAAAGACATTAATGTAAGACTCAGGAAGAGCCTCACAAGATTCAGCAATCCCTGGATTCAAACCCTGGTCAATCATCTGAGATTCTCACTTACAAAGCAGCTACCAGTTTACATTGGGAAAGGAAGTTCCCTGTGCTATACGATGGTCCAAATTTCCCTCACTCCTCAAAATGTAGTAGTTTGTAGCATATTACCAATGACTTCTTCTTTGATGCAACTGTATTTCAAGAGAGATTTGTGAGAACTTGTATAATTAGAAAGAGATGTGCTGGTCACATAATAATTGAGAGAGAACAGAAAGACAGAGTGTTGTGTACTTGTATCCACAACATTCAGAAGGTCTTTTAGTACATTTTCTCTGAAGAATTTATGAAAAGACAAGGATAAGTGTCACATATGTGATGACGTCTGCTGGATGAATTTCAGTTGACCTTAGTAGAAAGATGTTCACATTGATGAGATAATTAAATTATAGAAATATTTCTTCTACTAATAACCTTGAAAGTAGTTATTTATAAATTCAGTTGAATTTAATTCAATTAAACAAATGTATTAACAGTTTATGAATACAATGCATACTGGTGGATCTGGACTCAAGAAGACATGAGTTTAAATACTGACATATATTAACTGACTTATATATTAACTTATATATTAAGCGGGAAAGTCACTTAACCTGTCTGCCTTCATTTTCTTATTTGTGAAATTGGGATAACAATGGCATTTACCTCTCAGAACTATTGTGGGAATAAAATGAAATAATATATGCAAAACAATCATTACTATTAAACAATTATTATGTGCAGAACACTTGTACTAGCTGCTAGGGGATGCATACATTTCTGAAAAAAAGTGTCTGGTCTCATAGAGCTTATAGTTTATTAGCAGAATGTGATTCAGAAAGTTATACACATAACTATTATATACAATGATAAATAATAAGATAGGAACTGTCTACCCTTCCCCAAATCATTTTTGAAACCCCAAGACCTAAGAAAGACCTAAAACCTAGATTGGCCAATCAGGAGAGGCATTGTGACCCACTCTGAGCTTAATCTATCATAATGCTTTGCAATACTCTGGCATAATAGATATGCCTTGCTCTCTGAGTGAATTCAAAATGTTTTGGACATGTTGAGTTTAGGGTACCTATTAGACATCCAGTTTGAGATGTACCACAGGTAGTTGGAGATGCAAGACTGGATGTCAGCAGAGAAGTTAGGACAGGATAGGTAGGTTTGAGAAGTATCAGCACAGAGAAGGTAATTAAATTCTTGGTTGTTGATGAGATTGCCAAGTTAAGTAGTATAGAGGGAAAAGAGAAGAGGACTGGGGCCCTGTGTTCAGATGGTTTAAATCCCAAGAACCAATTGAGGATCAAGGGAAAATGCATTAGCCCTGACTGAGATGACACCAGGGATGGAGCTGCAATGGAGTTGGGCTTTAAAGATGGATAAGAATGAAGATATTAAAAGATGAAAGAGTAGATTTTAGGTTCATGAAAGAATGTAAGCAAGAGCATGCTAATGGTTAAGTGCCTTGGGAAAGTGGGGAGTGCAATTTTATTGAAGGGTGGAGGAAGTGGAGGGGATTAGTATGAATTTGGCTGGGAAGGGAGGTTGGCATCAAATTGTGGAAGGCCTTGTACACCAGACAAAATGTCTTGAATATAAGTTAGTAGCAATATAGGGAACCAATGATGATATTTTGAGCAGAAGAGCCACATAATTTATAGAATTGGTGTGAAATAAGCATTGGAATGGGCAAAGGAGTGGAAGCAGCAAGATGAGTTAGAGACCATTACAATCAGCTGGGCAAGTGGCTTCTACTAGTGTGGTGACAGTGACCAGTTATGGATCTTAGCTTGAAAAAGCCAAGGATTCCCACTACATCCTGAACCATCTCCAGTTGTCCTGGTCTATATCTGGCAACTGGATCCAAATGGCTCCAGATGTGAAAGTGAGGCTAGTGACTTTGCACAGCCCTCCCTCACTTAAATCCAGTTCACTTGCATGTCATGGCACCACCTTCCTGACGTCATGGTCCTCTTTGAAAATGAAGGACAAACAGCAATGACAATGGGAATACAGAAGCAATAGAACAGGTAGCATTAAGTAACTGATTGATAAGCAAAGAGGGAGAGGAAAGAATTAAAGATAACATCAAGTTAGAGAGTAGTTGTTTGAGTAGAGATTTAATTTAGAAATTTGACAGTAAAGGAGAGGCCAATACTGGTTGAGGGAGAACCATCAAGAATAGATCTACTTAGGAATGTGGAAACCAGGACTTATTTGTAGCCAGGTAGGTGGTATAATAGATAGATTAGTGAGCCTGGAGTCAGGAAATCCTGAGCTCAGACATCCAGTTAGACACTTTCTAGCTGTGTAACCCTGGGGAAATCACTTATCTTCTGCCTCAGTTTCCCTGTCTATAAAACAAGGGTAACAATAGTATCTCCCAAGGTTGTTATGAGGAAAAAATGAAATTATATTTATAACAGAATACAAAAGCACTAGCTATTGTTATTATTGGGCAGTTGGAAAGGAGCAAGGGAAGGGGAACATGTGTAAGAAAAATGATGAAGAAAAAAATAATTACTGAAGCAAGGTCAGAAGGTAGAAATAAGCTCAAAGGGTAGAAATTGCAGAGAAACTAATTTCAGGTTTATGTTAGGAGAGCTTCCTCAAAATTACAGCTAACCTAGAGTGAAAGGGTTCACCTGAGGGACACAGGGAATTTTAATATTTGAGCTTATCAAAGAGAGAGACTGAATATAATGCAATGAATTATCATTCAGGCATAGGTTTGACAGCTTAACCTTTGGGTTCTCTAATGATTCTGAGATTCTCTAAATCTGATTCTATGAATTAATTTACTTAGTTCTCCTCAATGATGACCTCATCTACTCCTCTTAAACTTCCCCTAGTTGGGTTACTTAATTACATTATCATATTCACATCCAGTTATTTCATAGCTTTTCAGTATCAGAAAGGAGTTCCAGAAGCCATAAGAATTCCTTCCACAACATATCCAACTGGTCCTTCCACATTTGCTTGAAGATCTCTGGAAAAGACTCAATTCACTTTGGGATAGGTCTAATAGGATTTTTTTTTCCCCAAAATATCAATTCTAAACTTGATTACCATCTCACCCTTCCCACAATCCAAGAACATTCAGGGATCTTTTCTGTCACATTTTTCCTCAGTCTCTGCCCCAGCCAAAATCAGTTCTCCATATCACAGTTGGTTATAGGGGAAATTTTCTTAACAAAGATAAGATTTATTAAACATCCACACATAGTGTTGTTCTTTGTGGCATTATTCTAGATAATTTCAGGATATTCTTTCCCATTCAGTTAAGATATACTTATATCTTATATATCGCAACTTATATATTGCCTTTGTTCAATATACCACCTAGGGTTTTCTTTTGTTCTTCTGTGTCACTCAGAAATGAAAATATTCACCCTTGTCTAATATTGAAACCCAATATATACTTGAAGTCATTTTGTAGCTGAGGAAATGGAGGCAAACAAGGTAGCTAGGTGGGTCTGAAGTTAGGAACACTCATCTTCCTGATTCTAGTCTGGTCTCACACTTACTAGCTGTATGAACTTAGGCAAGTCACTTAACCTCGTAGAATGTGGAAAGGTTGATTACCTGAAAACATCAGTGCCATATCTAAACTGGTACCATTGTACTTACCTTAATAGCAGAATGTGTTGGGTGCCATTGGGAGGCAGTGACAAAAGGATGAAGGATTGTATTAACTTTGAACTTTTCCTCAAGAACATAGAACATACTCTTTATAGTACAATATATTCTTTAAGGGCCCACTTAGCAAATGTAAAAGCCATCATGAAAGGACCTGGACCTGGTATAGTACCTGTATCCAATTTTGAGAAATTAATTTGCCCTGAGGTGGTTTTATGAGAGAACAATGTGGGTCAAATGAGTCCTTTTTCTTTCTCTCCTGCTTTCTTCCTTCCTTCCTTCCTTCTTTCCTTCCTCCCTCCCTCCCTTCCTCTCTCCCTTCTTTCTTTCTTTCTTTCTTTCAAGACTCTTAATATAGAGTCTTTAAAGAAACAGATTCTGAATAACCACTGACTATAAGGACATTTTTATCTTTTCTTGTAGATGGTGCTCTTCAAGAGATAGAATATTAGTGTAGAAGCATAGAGTAAGAAGGAACATCCAGGGATCACCCTCTCACTCTACATTGCCAAGTTCAATGACTTTCAAATCAATTCAAATAATATTTTTGGTACCCACTTTATGCCAGGGTTAATGCTAGTGACTTGGGATGCAAAAACAAAATTAACGTTTGTGACCTCAAGGTGTTTACATTCTACTCGGGGCCACAACATTTTAATGGATACAGAGATAGAATACTAGTAACTGGGGAATAGAGGAGCCTCATGAAAGCTTTTCTCTAGAAAGTGGCAGTTGGATTGATCATCAAAGGAAGCCAAGAATTCTAAGAGGGGGAAAGAGATGAAAGAATACATTCTAAGCATGAGAAAGAGACTGTTCAAAGGCCTGGATACAAGAGTTAGGACACCAAGCTCAGAGAGCAACAGGAAAGCCTCAAAGTACACTGAAAGTCACACATATTCTAGTTTTTCAAAACCATCTCTCAAATGTAAAAGTTTCAATCTTCCAAGTAATCATTAATGTATGTATCTCATTGCTTCAGAAAAGTTCACTAGATTTAATTAGGGCAAATTATTCTTGCACGTACACTGAATTTCCTTCTGGACCACATATTGCAAATTAAGTACCAAAGAAATCCTGCTGAGTAGTTTGTGACAGATGGGAAAATCTCAATCATCACATCTTTCCTCTGTCACCCAAATGTTTCCACTATTGGCTCTCTTCCCTTGTTGGTAGTTCTGGGCATCTGGTCCTTTCTCTCACTCTGCCACTAAGGATAAAGGGAAGCAGCAGATGTGACACTTGATGAGAGATCTTATGTCTGGCAGGTTGCATGTGAACTATAGAAATTCACCATGTTGAGTTTACTTTTTCCATTTTTATTTCAATTTAATGCTATGAATATTTATTGGCTATATACTGTAAATTGTAAAGTTACCCTATGCCCCTTCTGCCCTTCAACCCTTCTGTCCTTGAGAAAATGAAAAGAAAGTTCAGTTGACATGATTCAGGCAAGTCATACCAGTCCAATTTTGTTAGCTCTTATCATGATACACTCTTTCCATGATATGCTGTCTTAGGAAACTAAAGTTACAAAGTCCTAAAATAAGAAAGACAACCCATTATGAACAATCCTCTCATGTTCTAGCCATAGTACGGGGAAAGAGTTCCAAGGGAATCATGAATCTTCTGGTCCCTCTCAACACTAACTCTGTCTTTTCTTATCACCTTACCACTAACCTTCCTATCATGCAATAGTATTATACAAGGTCAATCTCAATCACCCAGTTCAGCAATCTGTCTCCTTTGTTAGACTCTGAAATGCTTGTATGGAAATTGCTTCTCTCCCCAGATGTTTTGGAATGGTGAAATCGATAGAAGGAACTTTTCTCTTTTCCATACAGTAAATAGCAGAACCTGGGCACTTTTTCTCATTCTGGCTTGTAGCATCTCAATCTCTTGACTAATCAATCTCTTGTCCAATACTGTGAGAGTTATTGATGGAGATGTAAAAGAGGAAATATAATGAAAATCAGTGTAGTTTATGAATAAAGAGAAGGGACTGAAGTCAAGAAGCCCAAGTTCAAATTTAGCTTCTTACAACATTCTAGCTGTGTGACCCTAGGTAACTAGTCCAATCTTTCTGGGCTTTGGTTTTCCCAGTTGTAAAACATGGATGATAGCAGCATCTCTCTCACAGGGCACTTGTGGAAATCAAATGAGGTAATGTATTTAAATCACTTTGCAAATCTTAAAACATCTATTAGAGAAGCAGCTTGGTATAGTAAGACAAGCACCAATTCTAAAGTCAGAGGACCTGGGTTTAAATCCTGTCAGTGATGATTACTACCTGGGAGTCTCCAGAGTAAGTTAATTTACCACCCTGGGCCTCCATTTTTCTACAGTTATGAAGGGTCAAGTACATGACCTCTGAGGCCCCTTCTAACTCTAGACTTTTGGTCCTATTATATTACTTTTAGAAAAGGGGATAGTACTGTTGGGAAGATAGGACATAGACCCACGAAATTATCTTTTACAAGCACAGTTCTGATAAGTCATTCTCTCACTTGAAAAAGCTTCAGTAGATATCTTTTCCTTATAGAATAAAAAAAAAAAAAAAAAAACTCCTGAATTTGGTATTTCAGTCCTTCACAATCTGCTGTTAACCTCCCATGATTCTGCATCATGTCTTATATAAATTCAAGTCGAACTGGCCTCCTAGCTATTTGATGAACCAACCTAGCATTCCATCTTCAAAGTCTATGGCTGGTAAAGGGACTGTCCTTCATACAGGAAATGTACTTTTTTGTCCCTTTCACCTCTAAAAACCTTTAATATCCCTAGACTCTAGTTGGGGCCCATTTATTATAGGAAACTATTGCTGTTCATTTTTAGTTATTAGAGCTCTCTTGCTGTTTACAATTTTTTTAATAGTTTCTCTTTATTTATTGTTATTGCTATGTGGCACAATGGATATAGTGTCAGGCCTGGAATAAGAAAGACTCATCTTCCTGAATCAAAATCTGACTTCAGACGCTTATAGCTGAGTGACTCTAGGCAAGTCATCTACCCTTATTTGCCTCCATTTGCTTATCTGTAAAATGAGCTGGAGAAGGAAATGGCAAAGCAATCCAGTATCTTTGCCAAGAAAATCCCAAATAGCATCCCAGAGAGTCAGACAGGGACAGGACTGAAAACTACACACCACTACCACTACCACCAACAACAATATTGTTTTTCCCCGCAGAGGAAGAAAGCTTCTGAGGGGCAGGGATTTTAAACTATTTTGTCTTTGTTTCTCCTGCAAGTTGTAAGTCTAGAATTTAAAAAAGCAAGTTGGTTTAAATTGAATTGAGTGATAAATTTAAATAATAATGAGGTATAATCTTTTAACTGCTTAAGGCATGGTTCAAACACTTTGTGCAACTGGGAGTCTGAGGGAGAGAAATTAATGTAAATTGGCTTGTTTGGGAAAACTTTCTGGAAAAGTGGGTCTCCAGGTAGGAAGTAATGGGAAATTTAGCTAGAAGGGAGGAAATAGAAAACAGATTCCAGAGGAGTAATCTCATAGGTAAAGTTTTGGATGTTGGAATGAACACAATGTGTTGGAGCTGAGAGTTCGTGTTGAGGATAAGGAGTAAAGATGCTTTTAGAGAGGTAGATGAGCAGATCACATACATAAAGTCTTCAAAGCCAAGCAGAAGAGTTCAAATTGATTCTCTTGAGGAAATGGGAGTCACCAAAGGTTTCTGAACTTATCAAAGACTGCAGTTTTCAATTCATATCAGGGAAAGGAGCTTCATCAGTATAATATTATAATGGTGAAGGCAATGAGTCTACAAAAACCTGAGTAGTTGAGGGGAAGGAAAGGAAAGGACAAACCTAAAAGACAAAGAAAGAATCAATAAAACGTGGTGACATATTAGATATATAAGATAAAAGATAGAGATAAAGCAAAAATGACTTCAAGGTGACCGAGTAAATGGTTTATCATCACAGAAACAGAAACTGTAGGAAGGGGAGCTGATATAGGATGTAGGTTTTATCTTGGCAATTATCTAGTACACAGCTTCTCCCCCTTAATTCCACTCCCCCCAACAAAATCTTACAAGACATTAAAACTATTTCTTCTCAGTATTTTTTATAGTGGGATTTGAACAAACACAAATTTTGTGACTCCAGTCCAGGGCTATTTTTCCATTGTCCTCTGTGCTAGCAAGGCCAACGAAATGTCTTAGCACCTCATGTGTGAATGAATCTATCAAATCTTTTTCTCTGACAAGGATTGGACAGCTAAACCACTAGATACCTGGTGAGAAGAGACCCCTGAAAGAGGGAGAGAGAAGAGACATCAAGAGGAGGTAATCAGAGTCAAATACTTGCCTAATTCACAATTTGGCCAAAGGTCAATCCCAGCTGGTCAGACCATCTGTCCACATTTTTGTGAAATAGATAGAAAGCTTGATCCTTTTTTTATTGATTGGGAGAATGCATAATAGCTCTGGTATCAAATCCCTTCCCTACTTGTGTAAACCTCTTTTAAAGCAGGATGCTATTCTCTAGACAATATACCTAGTAATTGTTTTACTGGGCCATCATTCCTGGGTATTCAGAACATTAGAACATTTTTTTGCTTTTATTGATAATAAATACCCCCATATTGACCTCAGGGGAAATAGAGAAACCTAAGAGAAGGAAAATAGGTGATTTTGCCCATTTTCTCTTCTTCCAAGATGAATATGTTTCAGAGCTATTATAAACTTCCATAAAGAGAATTCATTGCCTTGCAAATAAATTTTCTTGACAGTTTTGACAGCCTCACTGTAAAAAAAAAAAATGAAAAAAGATTCCCCCTCCTCAATAGCACATTCCTCCAACAGAAGGCTGCTTCCATGATGGAGCAGGATGACTGGCACTTCTGGAGGAAAGATAGGAAGTCAAAACCCCTGTTTTGCTAAAGAATTTAACTGAATGAACTTTTAACAGCAAATAGTTGACAAACTGCCAGAATGAATTTTGTGAGAACACTATTTTTTTTTTGTTTCCAAATGGCATATATCTTTGTCTTTTTCTGTGCACCTTTATATAATGGACTTTGGAACATTACCTAAGTCTTTTTCTTTGCCAATGTAAGAAGTTTGGGAAGTAGTTATTAGATCTCGCACAAATAATAGTGATTGTCTGACAAAGGAGAGCATATCCTTCACCTTCTCGGTACAATAATCAAATGATCTTTTTTAAGTTCCCATGAAGAGAAGGAAATGGGCTTGGAATGATATCCAGATAATTTAAATTGCTGTTTCATCAATGTGTAGGATATCTCAGGGCTGGATGTCAGGGGACAAAGGTTCTCACTCCCACTTTAGATGTAGAAAGAAAGGTAGACAGTGGTAATCATATCTGTGCAAGTATATACGGTCATGCAGTAGGAATGAAGTTGAAGACTTAAGCATTCAGAAAATAGCCCAGAAACAAACTTGCTTATGCCTATGAATTATGTCATGCTTTTTCAGAAGAGGTTAGGAGGCAGTAATGTCTTCCCAATGTCAAACTACTTCCATTGCAACTCCAACATAGTTTGTGGCATCATATGACAACTCACTAAGTCCTAGAAATCCTATCTACCTTGAAAACTTGGACCTAACTCCAGAAGCTCCATCCAATGGTCTGGCACATGGGGGTTCACCTAGTTTGCTTCCTTGAAGTAGTTTATTTTTCTAGCTGAATATAAAACCTGTACTTGATCAGTGTCAATCAGGCTTTTAAACCATATTTCTTCCTGATTCTTCTTGCCCAGACCAGATGTGGATGACTATGGCTTGTTCTCTGGATCAGCTATGTTATGAATACCTACCTACTCCCATCCCTCTCCACAGAGGACTTGACAGACCAATGCCAGATGATCTTCTGGCTGCAAATCCAACGTTCTTTCTATCATGCATTTACCAAGATGAATTTTTAACTAAAGGGATATGGCCCCAGATTTAAAGAGCATGCTTTGGGAGGTAATATGGCTAATTTCACATTTGAATTCAACAAAGACAAAAGCAGAAATCAATTGTATTGATTGCAAATTACATACTGTGTGATATAAGGCATTGTGGTACAAAGTACAAGGAGTCAGGAGACCTGGGGCCAAGTGCAGCTTTATGACCCTCCATGTGCAAGTTGCTCAAGTCTTTTTTTGTTTGTTTATTTTTTTGTTTTTGCTTTTTGGAGGGCAATTGGGGTTAAAAGCCTTGCCCAAAGTCACATGGCTGGTAAGTGTGTCAAGTGTCTGAGGCAGGATTTGAACTAAGGTTCTCTTTACTCCAGGGCTGGTTCTCTATTCACTGCACCACCTAGCCGCCCCAAGTTGCTCAAGTCTTAATCTGGTAAAATGAAGCAGGAAGACTAAATAACCTACAAAGTCTCTTCCGCATCTAGAAATCCATAAGTTTATTCCAAATTTTCTTATGCTCAGCTTATACTGGAGTGCCATTTTTTCAGGGTTATTCATTCTCATCCTATCTATGAGGAACAGCACATGATTTACAACTGAGAAATCGAGCCCAGTATTCTTAATTTTATGGGGAACAGACTTTCCTGAGAACAGGGAGGAGAAAAGCCAAGGAGAAGGAGGACTGTCAACTACAATGATCAAATGAGACGGAAAAATCTTATGGAAATTCCTACCAAATAATTTCTTGAACATCAAGGATGAAGCATTTTGGATCAGCAAGGTCATTAGCTTACGGTGCAAAGGTTTATTTTTAAAGTTTTGACGTACCCCATGGAATGTTTTTGTTCCTAATTTAGAGCGGTTGTCTCCAAAGGTTCCAAGTCTGAGGGAGTGGGAGCCAGTCTCTTTTTAGCTTCCACACAGCTTGTGATCCTCAACAGGCCAAAGTCCACCCTGGTAAAGTCACTAAATCAAAGTTTGCAAAGCCAAATGGGTAAAGCCTGAGGGCAGTGTTGTTCCTGTTGATTATTGGAAGGCTCCCATCTCCCTCCTCCTTTCTTTCTACTTAAGAGACAGCTACTTCTTTTCACATGCCTTCTGCATATATTTGAACCTTCATTTATATAAATTTGTCTTTTTTAGTTTAAAAAAATCCCTAGTTTCCTAAGTGAAATGTGAAGGAATAATGGCTATCCATTGAAATCTATTCAATGTAAATTATTATTAATTTGTTTTCAGTTGCGTCTGACTTTGTGACTCCATTTAGGATATTCTTAACAAAGATACTGGAATGGTTTGTCATTTCCTTTTCCTGTTCATTTTACAGACTGAGGAAATGGAGGTAAAAAGGGTTAATTTGACTTGCCCAGGGCCATACCGCTAATAAGTATCTGAGGTCACATTTGAACTCAGGAACTCCAGGCCCCAGCACTATTTGCTGCGCCATCTAGCTACGTAAACTGAGTACCCCGGGCCTATGCAAAAGAGAGCAGTCTTTGGGGCAATGGATTGATTTGCCTGAGAAATACTGTTTACTCCTAAGTAGGACAATTAAAGATTTAAAATGTTATATGGTAGCCTCTCAGAGCCCTAAGGTACTCAGAATCCAACATTTTTAACTGTTTAGTTTATAAGCTTAAATTAAAACTCCTGTCATATGTCTCCTTTCTGAGGCCCAAATCTGCCTTTAGTCACAGATACATAATTCCCACTGAAGTCAAATTGCATAGGGCTACAAAAAATAGTTAAAAGATGGTGCTGAGTTTACATTTTATGCCATGATCCTGATGTTTTCTTACCAGAAAAGTTGCCAAGTCATGAAAACAGATTTATTCTTTTTTTTTTTATCATTATTTTCCCCTTAAACACTTTTCCTCCCAAGTTCCTGATTTCTGTCAAGGGCATTGGTCTCCATCTAGATATTCAGGTTTTTAACCTGTCTTATCTTTGAATCTTCACTATCTTTCATTTTACTCCCACCTAATATTGAATAAGATACTAACTCTTGTCAATTCAATCCCCTCAGCATCACTTTTATCCATTTCCTTTTCTTTACTTACAGAACTACCCAAGTCCAGCTTTACATCACCTCTTGCCTAGACCACACCTCTCAGTTAATCTCCTAGCCCCTAGCTGTTCTTTCAGATTCATCTTCTACTCATCAAAAACTGAAATGAAATCATAATTTTATCAGTTTTGAAGTTCCCACCAATGATGTAAATTACAGCCTATCCATGCTTGCCCATCCTGTTTGACTCTTGTCCATGAACTCCCATAAGTTCACCACATGTGTTCCCCTCAATGTGCTAGAGGCCTTCCTTGTTTTCCCTTGACATTGGGAAGATACCAACAGAGTACTCTAGCTAGTATTCTAATCTACCCTCTCAGTCTTTTTGCCATGTAGTCAGATCAAATTCACTTTTGACATAAAATCCCTTCATGAAATCTTATACCCCTGTCCTTTTGGCATACATCTTTCCATTACCCTCTCAATAATATTCATTTTGAATTCTTCAGAGACAACAGAATTCCACATCTTTCTGCCGTGCAGTAATAGTGACTGAATATAGCTTGAAGAAGTTAATAGGCGCAGTGGATAGAGGGTTAGACTTGGAGTCATAAACTCTTGAGTTTAAATCTTGCCTCAGATACTTATCAGCTGCATGATCCTGGGTAAGTCACTTAACCTGTCTCTACCTCAGTTTCCTCATTGAAAAATGGGAATAAGAATAGCACCTGTCTGTCAGGGTTGTTATGAAGGAAGGTTGAGATAATTTTGTAAAGTACCTTACAAACTTTAAAGCATTATAAAAATGCTAGCCATAGTTATCACCATCATCATCGTCTTTGTCATTATTTTTAATATGACAAAGATAGACTTTTGATTTCCTTGGAAGCATGGTATCATTAAAGGAGCTTTGCAATTTTCAGAGGCAAAGAGTGCATTCTGAGACCAGATCACTGTCCATCTGTCATGTCAGTCCCAGGAATACATATTCATGGCCAGATTCTATAGAACTCATGTCACCCTTGTGACAGGAAAACAAATGCCTCCCAACAATACCACCTCGTGGTCTCCCAAGTCCTTTCTGGGAAGGAGTTGCCTGAATGCAACAAATGCACATTGAAATTTGAGCACAGACACTTTGCATCCATGTTGTCTTTCTTCTATGGATGGGCAGGTCAAAATTGTTGAACAATTATGTATCTCTCACAGACGGCTCTTCAATGTTCTAAGGTTTGATGCGCTCAGCACAATGTCATCCACAACCAGGAGCATCTAAAGGATCTCAGTATTGAGAGAGAATCAGTCTTCAGCCTGGACTCTCTATGCTGGACGCCCTCCATCTCAGCGGCAAAAACCTTTGGCTAACACACGTCTCCCTGTGTTATGCTTAATTTTGTGGGGGATTTTTTGTCAGAGTTATTCAATAGGATTATTTTGCCTATTACATCTTTCAAAGAGTGTTGAATGATTTTAATGTTTAAATAGAAGAAATCTTGCTGGAAAAAAAAAAGCCAGTAATGTAACATTAAATACTCTTAGATAATCCACAAAAAATAATGGGACCTTGTAATCCTCATATCTTGTAGCAAAACATTTATTCAGACTCCAGAAAACCGAATCCCCAAACCAGAAAGCTGAATCCATCATAGTAGCAAAGAAGTTAATACACCATAACAGCACAGAGAGCCACACCACCCTTCAGGCTTCCCACAAACCAACACTCACAAGCCTCGTTGTCTGCCCCGGGTGCCTCCTCTCTTCCCTCCAGCTCTAACTGCTCCGACTCCCAGCTTCCGGGGGACTCTGCGCCACCCTTCAGCAAACTCCTCCCACCACAGGCTCCATGTGATTTCGTTCAGCCTATTAGGGGGCAGGGAAGATCTTTGAAGCAGGGAAGGTCTTCAAATTCCCTTAGGTTTATTAAGGGGCGGGGAAGATCTTCAAATTCCCATTCCCATCACAGGAGGGGACAAGGTTGTTTGGTCCTTATACCCAGTGCCTACCGATTCTCTTCATTTATATCAATTTATGATATAAAAGTCTGAAGCCATTATATCTACAGGTCTTTGGTCTCTCTCAGTCATTCTTCCTGAACCATATTTTTTTGTTTGTTTGTTTTAATAGTAAATGTTGACTTATTTTGGAGGGTTTTACCAAATTGTCAAAATAATTTTTTCTTTTTATTTACCCTCGGCAACCAACATTGGTACATAAACTGCCAATATTTTCATGGTTCTTTTACACTTGATGTTGCAATAGATCCTGATCAAATAGTCTATGAAGAAATGTTTCTTGTGGCCTTGGTTTGCATAATATTTTCCCCTTGCTCTTGCAATATTTTGTATTTGCTCTTTAAGCTACAGAATCTAGCTATGACATTTCTGAGTATGTTTTTTTTAATACATTGACCTACAGATTTTACCTATTTTCTCTTTTTGCTCTGATTTCACTGGTGTCAGAAAATTTTCTTTTATGATTTCCTTTAACTAGGGTATTTAAGATTTGAACCCAAGTACTCTGATTCTAAATCCAGCACTGTATGATACTCTTGTGCTATTTAGTTTTGTTGGGTTTTTGGCCTCATCTCACTTTTTAGCATTTTCACCTTTTTGTCTCCTCTCCTAACGGCTTATATACAGATCTTAATCAGATTTTGTTATTTCTTAAATCTCTTTTCTGACGATTTGATTTGTTACTCTTCTCAGTGGCTACTCCTATTGACCATAAGTTGATGTTTCCAGTTTCTACTTCATTTCTATTTCAGGTTTTAGCAACTTGGGCCCCTCCCCATAGGAGATACTGCTATTTGGTACTATTGGCTATGAGTTTTTTCTGACTTTCCCAGGCTTGATTGCTTCTACTGGCCTCTAACCCCTTAATTCCCACAATTTTTTTAGTGTCACTAGCATACAATAAGCACATTGTCATTATTATAAATCAATCAGCACATATTTACTGAACGCCTCCCATGGGTCCAATACTTAGCTAGACACTGCTACTAAACATGATATCTCAACTGTAGCACACAAGGGAACATTATCCATTCACACATTCATACTTTTCTTCATAAAATGATTTTGGCTCTTTCAAGAAGAGAATGGGACCTATATAGATATTTAAATTGATATATAATTTTGCAGATTATACCCCATCAATTCTAGCCCAGCCTATGAATACACTTGTTGAGGGCAGGGAGGTCTTCCTTGATTTCTCTTAAAATTGCCAGGATGTGAGAGGATTTTGGCTGAGGAGGTCCGAAAATTCCAAGTTCTCAAGATCTTCCCCCACAAAAGAGTTTAAAAAGCACCTTAGGGTGATCAAAGTGTGGGTGGAGATAAAAAAGAACAGGGGTATAACCAGGGTCCTCCTGGGACAATTTGAGAAGATCAGAAGAAAAATCCCAGGACGATATTTGGTTCCTGTGAAGGCTAGGTTCTGATCTAACAGCAAGAGGCAAGCCTCTTAAATAACAAGCAGCAAACCCTGGGGTTAGCTGGTTTGAGAGGCTGCCTTAACCCCAGCCACCAGGACTTTTACCCCCAGGATAGGGAGGGAGTTGGACATTTGAGCCTGGGAAGATCTAGAGAAACTCCATCATCCAGGAATGCCAGATCTAGCAGTGCTGAGAAGAAGTGAGGGAGGGGGGGTCGAGAAGGAACCGTCACAAGCCTGGTGAATATAGAAGCAGTGGGGCAGAAAGCCCCTACATGTTGGCACTTGCAGGAGGCTAGAGGTTTGGCTTTGGTTTCAGGCTACAGGGAATAACTAAAGATCTAGGGCAAGAAGCACCATTTCCCACATCCCAGGGTTAGACTACAAATAATTAAGCTATCACCACAAAAAATGCACAAGTCAAGGAGAAAGAATCCAACTATAGAAACCTACTATGGGAATAGAGATGACCAGGGTTCCTCTTCAGAGGAGGATATTGAAGTAAAGAAACCCTCAAAGAGTAATATCGAAGGGTCACCTGTCCAAAAATAATTTATAGAAGACCTTAATAAAGACTTTAAAAAAGCAAATAACAGACATAGAGGAAAAACTGAAAAAGGAAATAAGAACAATCCAAGAAAAACAAGAAGGACATGAAAGAAAAGTCAACTAACCAGATAAGGAGATCCAGAAACTTAAGGAAGAAAATAACACCTTTAAAATTAGAATTGGGCAAAGTTAATCAGTGAAATTATAAGAGATCAAGAAATGATTAAACAAAATATGAAGAATGAAAAAATAGAAGAGATAGTGAAACATTTTATAAGGAAAACAAAAGATTTGGAGAATAGATCAAAAAGAGAAAATAATAATAAAAATAATTGAACTAACTGAAAGTTATGATAAAAAAAATCTTGATATAGTAATATAAGAAATAATTAAAGGAAACTGTCCTGAAGCATTAGAACAAGGGGGTGGGGAAGCAGAAATAGAAAAAAAAATCCATCAATTACCACTTAAAAGAGATCCTATGAGCAAAACTCATAGGAATGTCTATGTCAAATTCCCGAAATCCCAACTCAAGGAAAATTTATTCAAAGCATCAAGGTGCAAACAATTTAAATATGATGGTGCCACAATTAGAATTACATAAGACCTTGCAGCAGAAATATTAAAGGACCACAGGTCTTGGAACACAGCATATTGAAAAGCAAAAGAACGGAGACTCTGGTCAAAAATATCATATCCTGAAAAGTTGGCTATTTTCTTTTTTTTTTTTTGGCTTCTTTTGGAGGGGAGAAGGCAGGGCAATTGGGGTTAAGTGACTTGCCCAAGGTCACATGGCTAATATGTGTTAAGCATCTAAGGCTGGATTTCAACTCAGGTCCTCCTGACTCCAGGGCCAGTGCTCTATTCACTGCACTGCTTAACTGCCCGTAAAGTTAACTATTACCTTGAACAACAAAAAAAAAATGGATGTTTGATAAACTCTAGATTTTCAAAACTTTGTTAAAAAAATCCTGAACTTAATAGACGATTCAACATACAAGAACCAATATAAAGAAATATAAAGTACCTAACAAAGACTGACTATAAGGGGTTAATAAGGACAGAGTGATTACTTTTTACATATGTAAAATTTATGTCTAAGATTCTTATTAATATTTGGATACTTCATAAGAAAACCTGGGCATGATATGAATTTAAAAAGTAAAACCATTTAGGAACAGCTAAAAAGGATAATTATTTTATCCAAATGAGGTACAAGAGGAAGAACTGATACATGGGAATTATATGGGTGAAGGGGGCTGGTAGTTCTGGCAACCTACTTTCATTGGGAATATGTGTAAGAGGGAATAATACATATCTATTAAAAAGAGTATAGAAGTCCTCTAAATTCGGAAGAAATGAAATGATAGGGGCATAGGGAGGGGGGAGAGGATAGGGAAGGGATCTTTACAGCGGAGGGTTAGAGAATAGGTAAACAGGGGTATAGAAGGGTGTTCAGATTTGTGGGAATTAGAGGATAGAGGAGGGATGCTTGGAGGTGGTTAGGCAAGTCATAGGACGGCAAGGTAGTGGGTAAAAATAAAGTAAAGGGGTCAGGAGGGATAGGAAACAAAAGATATGCATATACATAAAAACAAAGAACAGGAGTAGAATAGGTTTGGGAATGTATATGTCTATATATGTATGTATGTATATGTGTATGTATATTTCTATAGCTATGGAGAAACATATATAAACTTTATTGTGGCCTTCTGGGGAGGGATTGGAGGGAGGGGAAAAAAAGAACAAAATAAAAAAAGGTACAGCAGAGAATAAAAGTCATAAGGTTGCAAAGAAAAGATGGACAATTTTCAGCACAATGAGTATTATTTATCATATAGGCTTTCTTGAAATGAAAATTTATTGTTGTATATTTTGAATCCTCTCTTATCTTCTGCTATGTTCGTGACATGCTTTTATTTCTTTCTCACTTTGTATTTAAGTTCCAATATTTAAGTTTATAATATGTTTTTGTTTCTTTTTTTCTATTCTGTATTTGTGTTCTGGCATTTGAGTCTAAAATAAAATTGTGGAAAGGAAAAAAAACACAGAAATTACCAGGATCCTAATGAATGAATAGAAACATGCAGAAAAGCATGTATTATTTATTTTGTTCCATGCATTATGCTAAGTACTGAGTATATTAATTTAAACAAATACATAGTAGTCCTTACCTTTAAGGTACTTTCATTTGAATAGGGGAAAATAAGGCACATATGAAAAGGAAATGGCAAATTTCTTCAGTATCTTTGCTAAGAATATCCCATAAACAGTATGGTCCAGGTGGTCATGAAGAGTCAGATGTGACTGAATGACTGAATAACAGTATAACAACAAAGATTCATGGAGAACATTCTAATCAGTCCAAAAAGTGCTTAGCAATAGCTTACTATGAGTAGGACATTGGACTAGAAACTAAAGATACATTGAAAAAAACCAACATAGCACCTATATGTAAGGAATCTACAATCTAGAAAGGGTGAAAGGCACCAAAGCTTCTTGAGCAGAGAATGACATGGTCAAATGTGCATTTAGTTACTATAATTCAGTGATGGATTGCCTAAGAGAGTCCAAATCACATGAGAGCGATTTAAGGAAGAGTAGATTCCTTCACTTAGAAAAATCAGGAAAATCTTCATGGAATGTGGAACACTAAGAACAAATCTCAGACTTCTGACACAGATAACATGTGGAAGGTTCCAGCCAAAGCTGGATCCCTCTAGAGCTATCTTTGGAACAATGTACATCACTAATCTGTCCTGTGCCTTGTGTTCATCCTCCATTGCTTACCTTTGGTTTCCATCTTTTCAGGTCTTTTAGTTCTTTGATTAGTGCTCTGTGCTTCAGTGGTGTGCTGTTAAATGTTTAATAACTGACTCTCTGAAAAAAAACAAAACAAATGTATGTATGTATGACACCATTTTAAGGTCTACCCTGAATTATTAACATTTTTTTTCCTCATTGGTTATATCTATTCCCTAAGTTACCTAGCTTGATTTAATGGGATAGTCAATTATCTCCCTCTTCCCTTTTTAATTCTTTAAAAAAAAATAGATTTACAAGACTCTAAGCAAGTACATCCTTCACTAGCCCTTGTCATGCATCCTCCATCTCTGGCAATGACAGCTTTCCCATATTTTCTATCATAGTACAGAAGTTAAAATCCTGTTTTCAGAAAGCCCATTCTTAATTTAGCTATTCACTTTTTGGCTGTGCCCTTCTCTTCATGAATGGACTAAAGTAATGAAAACATCTTCTGTATCTTTGTGGATTTTAGTTTCCCCTGAGACTTCAAATCTATCTGGAAATATTATCTAGACTTCTGAAAATAGATTTGTGTTTAGGTGAATCTCCAGAATTGCGTAGTAGTCGTCTGGTTTGATAGGTTTGGAGAGGCTCTGTATCACATTCTGGAGAACAGCAGATCTCTCTGTTGCTGTTAGTTTAACAAATAGCTAATTCTGTGCCTATCAGCAAGGAATCAACGACCACAACTACTACCTCCTTCTTGTCTGAGCCTTATCTGAAGATTTTTCAACAGATGGTGACATCGTTATTCCTTGGAGAACAACCACCCACTTCAACCTTACATGGCCCAAAACTTTCCTCTGAGAAGAACCTCATATTGGTTTTTTGATATAAGTGTTTGGTAGTCCTTCTTCATTTTCTCCTCTGTGTCACATTCCTCTTCTATCTAACCCCCTGACAGGGATCATTATTCCTCTATTTCCTCAGAGGTTTGTTTGTTTGTTTGTTACTTTACATTGTTATTCATTTGTCTGAGTCCTATCCAAGACTTTGTGACCCCAGGGACCTTAGCACACAAGGCCCTTCTATCCTCCACAATCTGAAATCTGAAGTCTGTCCTATCTTATGTTCATTGCTTCCATGACACTATATATTCATCACACACTCTGTTGTCCCATTTTCTTTTTACCTTTAATCTTTCCACATCAGGATCTTTTCCAATGAATCCTATCTTCTAGTTATGTGGCCAAAGTGTTTAATTTCATTGGCAGTATTTGTCCTTCCAATATATAATCTGAACTAATTTCTTCAGTTACTGACTGATTTGATCTCCTTGCTGTCCAAGGGACTCTCAAAAATCTTCTCCAGCATCACAATTCAAAAGTGTTGATTGTGTGGTGCTCAGCATTTCTTACAGTTACTCTTACAACCATTCATTGCTACTGAAAGACCATACCTTTGACTATATGGACCTTTTTCAACAAGATGATGTCTCTACTTTTTATTATGCTATCCAGATTTACCATAGCTTTCCCTCCAAGGACCAAGTATCTTTTAATTTTATGACTGCAGTCGCTGTCTGTAGTGATTTTTGAGCCTGCGAATGTAAAGTCTGATACTGCTTCCATTTCTTCCTCCTCTATTTTCCAAAAAGTGAGGGGAGCAGTTGCTATGTTGTTAGATTTTTTAATATTAAGCTTCAAGCTAGATTTTACTCTCTCTTCTTTCACCCTCATCAAGAGGTTTCTCAATTCTTCTTCATTGTTTGCCATTAGAGCAGTAAAATTACTGATATTTCTTCTAGTAATCTTAATTCCAGATTTTGAGTCATACAGCTTGGTATTTTGCATGATTTTTTCTGCACGTAATTTAAATAAATAGGTGACAATATTCAAACTTGTTGTACTCTTTTCCCAATCTAAAACCAATCAGTTGTTCCATGCTAGGTTCTAACTGTTGCTTCTTGTCCTCCATACAGAGGATATGGTACTCCTGTCTCTCTGAGGATTTGTCATATTCTCTTGTGATCTACACAGTCAAAGGCTTTAATGTAGTCAATGAAGCAGAAGTAGATTTTTTTTTCTGGAACTCTTTTGCTTTTTCCGTAATTCAGTTATCAGTTTGGTCTCTACTTCCTCTACCTCTTTGAAAATGAGCCTGCTGGGCATAGAAGCAGGAAAATTCCGCAGCTCCCCCCATAACCACCTCAAATACCTATAAAATATGACTAAACAAATTTTAGAGCTCCAGAATTCACAAAAGTACAGAGAAACAAAGCTCCAACTGAAAGCAGCCCAGCAGGCAGGACAGGAAGGGCTCATTGCAGTGTGCTGGGAGCCAAAACCAGCCTGACCTGAAACATTGGCTTAGCCCTGGGGCAGCCAGGACAAGCCACAGCTGGGGCTTTCAGGAGAGCAGATCACAAGCAGCTGTGGTATTTTCTAGAATTATCAACCCATAAGAAATAAGGACTAAGTGCAAGGTTAAGGGAACTCAGCTAAATGTGGGGGAGAATAGCAGGTCCGGCCATCTGCCTCTAGGGCAAGAAAGTAGCAGAAGTAGTGGCCCTGCACCCATCTCCACATGGCTGCTTCAGAAGCACCTAGCCTACAGATTGCAGGGGGGCCAAGTGATCATTCAGAGGCTAAGTGCTCTTGCCTTAAGCTGCCTGGATAGGGATCATGGTCTTGGGTGGTGGTCCTGAGGTGCGTTTTCAGTAAGCCAAAGCTGGTGGGGGCTGTAGCAGCCTCCTAATAGCTCCGGCAGCTGGGAAAACCCCACAGATTTGGGACAAAACTGTCCCCTCTGGAAGCAGAGTTCCACAGAGCTAAAAAGTCAAGTAATTGACTGGCAACATGAGCAGGCAAAGGAAGCAAAGTAAGAATACCAATCCAACTTTAGATTCCATTTTTGGGGACAAAAAGGATCAAAGCATGGAATGAGAGGAAGACAACACAGTCAGAACTCCCGCACCAAAAGCTTCCAAGAAAAATGTAGACTGGTTACAAGCCATAGAGCAGCTTATGAAGGATTTTGAAAGCCAAATAAGAGAAGTGGAGGAAAAATTGGGAAGAGGAATGAGAATGATGCAAGAAAA
>CM053581.1:147235768-147329262 GCA_028627135.1 Pseudochirops cupreus | reverse complement strand
GGGGGAGGGGGGAAACACTGGGATGGCTGTTTTGGGGTGGTGGACGGGGGAAAGATGGGGAGAAAATATGTAACTCAAAAAAAATTTAATACAATAAATTTAAAAAAAAAACAAAGCTGTAGTGCCAACCTCAGATAGAAATGAGGTCCACTAAATCATCCAAAAGGATCCCTGAAGACTTCATATTGACTTAGGAAACCACACATTAACATTATCTACAGTTTATTGTATTTTTATTTTTGTTGTTAAATATTTCCCAATTATATTTCCATCCGGGAGTATTGTGGATAGCATGCTGCCCCCAGGTTTATGTTTGATCTCTCTGATCTAGGTGAGACTACAAGTAAATGAATACAGACTCAAAGAATACCGAGTAATGGTTTGGCATCAGCTTGAGGAATGTCTCTTATGGAGATCTGTCCTCACTCCTATGCTTCCCTATGATTTAGACAAAGGTGACAGCAGTGACACAAAGATGACAGAAATAGATAGCATATGTTAGAAAGGGATTTGACAAAGGACTAAACACACAGGAACATTGAACTGACTTGAATTAGATTATATTTAATAGACATCAGTATAAGGTCACAGATTTGATTTCAAACATTGAACTTCTTAAATGTACCTTAGGAAAGCATAGCTAGGTAATAGTTCCTGTTTCGATGTACTATGACCTTGATAATGTGTCAACAGAGCTATATGAAATTTTCAAATAGCTGATGCAATCTGCATTAAAAGAGGCACAGAGTTTGTAGTCACTATGAAGGAAATACTACTCTTCTTATGCAATGTCCTTGACAGACCACATTCAGAATATTTTACTTAGTTCTGAGATGTTCATTTTAGTTGTTTTTAGTTGTGACCAACTCTTCATGACCCAATTTGGATTTTCTTGGTGAAGGTACTGGAGTGATTTGCCATTTGCTTCTCCTGTACATTTTACAAATGAAGAACTGAAGCAAATGCCAAGGGTCACACAGCTGGTAAGTGTGTGAGGTCAAATTTGAAGTCAGGAAAATCAATCTGACTCCAGGTCCAGCGGTCTATTCACTAATTCTGAGTACCACATTTTAAAAAAGAAAATGACAAGCTCACAGGGAGGGGAAGTATTAAAAATGGCAATGAAGATGATGAGAGTGTCTTGAGTTCATGTCATAAAAGGATACAGAGTTATAGTGGAAAAGAATACTGAATTTGCATTCAGAAAGATCTGAAATCAAATCTTTACTTACTTATTAGCAAAGGAAATATTAAATGTATTATTTAATTTCTATGAGCTTCAGTTTCCACATTTTAAAAATAGGGATCGTAATAGTATTTAGTTTACAATGTTGTAAGGCCCAAATGAGATAACATGTGTAACATGGTTTGCATATTTTAAAGAGTTAGGTAATTGTGCTGATTTTTTTTTAAAGGAATTGGGGATAGTTAGCTTGAATAGGGATATCTTAAGGGGCACATGCTACCTGTCTCCAACTAGACTATATGTCTTTTATATGCAGGAGATATTTCACTGTTGTCTTTAGATCATCACCACCTAGCGCAGTGCCATGTGGATGATAGGTGCTTATTCAATATTTTAAAATTGAATTGAATTGGAGCTGACATTTTTGAAGTTATATGGAAGGGAGGTTAAATATTTTCTATCTGGCATTAAAATATTGACAAATTTTGATTGGATATAAGGAAGGCCTACCTTACAATTATTGTTGAGTCATTCTGGTTGTGTCTGACTCTTTGTGATCCTTTTGAGTTTTTTCACAAAGATAACGGAGTGGTTTGCCATTTCCTTCTCCAACTCATTTTACAGATAAGGAAACTGAGGCCAATAAGGTAAAGTGACTTGCCCAGGGTCACACAGCTAGTAAGTGTCTGAGGCTGGATTTAAACTCAGGTCTTCCTGATATCTGGTCCAGTAGTCTATCCACTGTGCCATCCAGCTATCTCTAACCTAATAATTTCGTTGTTATTGAGTCATTTCTCAGTTGTATCCAACTTTTTGTGATCCCGTTTGGGGTTTTCTTGACAAAGATACTAGAATCTAACAATTACAGCTATCCAAAAGAAGAATGGAGTACATTAAGGAGTAGTAAGTTCTCCCTTTACTAAAGGTCATCAACAAGCCTCACTTGGCCATGTTTGGGCTCTCATGGCTCAGAGTGAATGTATATAGCAATTATTTCTGTTTTGGTCAGAAACCTTGAGGATCTTCTCCTTACCTATTGACATTTTTTTTTAACTAGATAAAAGAGGCCATTCTTTGCCTCATTTCTTACCTAGCCTTAACCACTGATTGGGTGTTACCTCAGTCAAACTGAGACCTGAGAAACACCTTAGCTTAAAAAGGTCAAGGTCACCCATTGCATCCAGGGCCATCTCCAGTCATCTTGATCTATATCTTGCCACTGGACCCAGATGGCTCTGAAAGAGAAAGTGAATTTGGTGACTTTGCACAGCCCTCCCTCAATTAAACCCAATTCACTTGAAAGTCATGGTATCACCTTTCTGATGTCATGGTCCTCTTTGAGAATAAAGGACAATCAACAACAAAGGTCTTCAAAGAAATGTTGCTTTGCCACTTCTAGGAAATACTGCATGGGGAATTGCTGTTGCAATAAACTTGTGGGTGTCCTTCCAAATCTGATAGTCAAAGCAGCTGGGTAATATAGTGGTTAGAATACTGAAACCTGAATTCAAATCCTAACACACACTTACTAGCTCTGTGCCTTTGGGCAAGTCATTCTTTCAGTCTTAGATTCTTCTTCTGTAAAATGGAGATAATCATAGTATCTATCACACAGGGTTTTTATGAGGGCCAAATGAGACAACATACATAAAGAGTTTTACAAGACTTAAAATGCTACATATATGCTGTTATTATAATCATTATTACATTCTCTGATACATGTAGGCCATAATAATAATAATAATAATAATAACGACACAGTATTGTTAGAAGAAGGAATGAGGTTCTCTTTCACTAAAATTTGGCTGGATGACTCATTATATGTTGGAAGACAGAATCATTGTTTATTGGAGCCCATGAATAATCCCTCAGAAGGAAAAGAGAATTAGAAGAGCTAATATGTTCACCTTAAAAATTAGCTAAACATAATTTAATTACCTAAAGGAGTTGATAGTCTAGGGAAGCTTAATAATAAAATATTAACACCAATATTTTCTGTTAATGAGATATGGCTGCAGATCAAGGAACGTCATGACCTAAAAAGAATCAAAATCAGCAATAATGGAATATAAATGGCTAATATAAATGCAATTGAATTTTGGGTGTTAGGGGACTGTCACATAGCACCAGTGACAACGTGTGTTTGAGAAAAAGTGTAAAAAGATATGCTAAGGAAATATGTAACTGGATAAGAGATGGGCTGGTCACTTATTGAAAGTAAGGGAGAAAAGATAAGTAACCCAAAGGTTCCACCCGTCACCCCCCAAATAGCAACAGAACTAGAGAAATCCTCAAAAGTTTTGAGTTTTGGTTACTTCCACAGGGTAGATTTGTGGAAATACCTGGGTAAAAATTATGGCAATTGAGAAGGCATGAATGGATTGCAATGTGTAGCAGTAGACAGAATTCTCAATTTAATGAAATCATTGCTTCATCTGAGTATCAGCACCCTTATAAAAATGTGTCATAAAATGTCATTTGTTATATTTCTACCTCAAAGAAAATAGTTCTGGAACCTCTAGATCAGACATTCTTAACCTTTTTTTTTTTCTATCATATATGCCATTTGACAGTCTAATAAAGCCTAATATTACTGATGTTTATTGCCTGTATTCATAATTTTAAATAATATTTTATTTTCTCCAGTTACATGGAAAAACAATTTTTAACATTCATTTAAAAAAAAATAAGTTCCATATTCTCTCTCTTCCACCCTCCCCTCCTGCATCCCTGAGAGGGTAAGCAATTTGATATGGGTTATACTTGTGCAATCATGCAAAACATATTACCAAATTATTCATATTGTGAAAGAAAACAGATCAAAACAAATAAACCCATGAAAAAATAAATTAAAAAGAAAGTGTATTTTGATCTACATTTAGACTCCATCAGTTTGCTCTCTGGAGGTTGATAGCATTTTTCCTCATAAATACTTTGGAATTGTCTTGGATTATTGTATTGCTCAGAATAGGTAAGTCATTCACAGTTGAACATGATACATTATTTTCTCACTGTGTACAAGGTTCTATTGAATCTGCTCACTACACTCTATATCAGTTCATGTAAGTTTTTCCAGGTTTTTCTGAAATCATCCTGCTCATCATTTCTTACAGCACGATAAAATTCCATTACTATCATATACCACAACTTGTTCAGTCATTCCCCAATTGATGGGATTTCCCTTAATTTCCAATTCTTTGTCACTATAAAAAGAGCTGCTGTAAGTATTTATCTACAAATATGTCCTTTTCCTTTTTTCTACATTTATAATTGAAGGAAATTCTAAATTTCAATTAGAAGTTAGTGAAAATAAAGATTTTTTTTCCATCCAAGTTTATGGACCCACCGGAATCTATCCGCAGCCCTTTTGGGGGTCTATGGATCCCGGGTTAAGAAACTTTAAACAAATTGAATTCTTCTGTATATGAGTAGTTCACAGTGTTGTTTTTCCCATTATGCTGAACTTAATAGGTCTACTGGACCTTAGAACTTTGACATAGTAAAAGTAAGTTGACGGTAAAAATTAATCTTTTTTTTTTAATTTCCCCTCAGAGAAACAAGAATGTTTATGACAAAATGTTGTTTCCTTCCAGAGGCAGAGCCAACATGTGACAATGATTAGGAAAAACCCTCTGGCAATTCCTTCCTGGGGTAAAAGAGGTGGGGTCTGAATTGGGAGGAGACCCAAAGCAGTAGAAAAGTCAAGTCATATTGCTGCATGGTTTCTGTGGAAGGCTGAGATCCAAGAGCTGAAACAAGTGCAGAAATACTGGAGGAGCAGGGATTCAAAGTCAGAGAATCCTAAGGAGCCAAAATGCTCAAAAGATCCAGAGAATTAAATGTGTGTCCAGCAACCTGATTATCCAAAGCTTTGACCTATTTATTGTAGTTGTTCGTATTTCCTGCTCTATTAAGTATTGCTTTGATGGTCAAAGCCAGAATTTCTCATGTTTCTTTCTGACTCGATCACTCCCATCAGACTATGACTTCATTTATTGCCAGTGCAACAAAGATTATATATCTAACTATGTATACACAGACACTCACATACATACACACATATAATATATATGTTGTTCTCCATTTATTTCCAATTCTGTCATCCCATTTGGGATTTTCTTGGCAAAGATACTGCAATGGTTTAACATTTCCTTCTCCAGCTCATTTGAAAGATGAAACTGAAGCTAACAGAGTTAAATGACTTGTCCAGGATACAACAGCTATTAAGCATCTGAGGCCAGATTTGAACTCAGGAAGATGAGTCTTCCTAACTCCAGGCCCAGCACTCTGCCTCCCCATAATATGTATACATGGGTATATATCATGTACATATTATATATCACATGTATATATTATATATCATGTAATATACAATATATTTATGTGTGTATAAAAAAGAGCACTTTCTAACTCCTTAAATAATAAAAACCATTACCGATAACAGATTTTTATGAAGAAAGTACCATATGAGTACTGTGATTCTCTTAGAAAGACTAGAAGAAAACATCACTAGAAATGAATTCCAGGAATGAATGGAAGAAACACTTCCACTGGGGAAAAAAAAAGAGAAAATGAATTTGAAAAATCAGAGGTACATCTTAACTCATTTTCAAAGTTTTGAGGGTGGAAGAATGTGATACAGAAGAGAATGGGAAGAAAGATACTTGGGGCTTAGTAATACATATAAGGATCCCCTCCTGGTGGATGGGGAAGCTAGAATTTCATGAGGGAAGAAGATTGTTTCTGTTAGCTACTTAAATTGCATCAGGATAAAGGTCATCAATTGGCAATCAGAAAAAGACAAGTAATGGCGGCTGGGGATTCCATGTTCAGGACTATATGTAAAGTCATTTCTAGACCTGACATCAACAACAGAGGGAGGTACTATAATGGAGAATTTTCTGGGACATTACAGAGAAAATCCCAGAGGTTGTCAAGCCCACCAATTACTACCCAATGCTGTAATCTTATATACGAACAAATAATGCCGGTTGAAGTTTCTAGAAAGCTTTCCTAAATATTATTAAGTACTTGGCAGGGAACTTAAGATTTTAAAGTTATAGGTGAAGTTTTAATTACTCTTGTCAATTGAAAATCAAGGTTTCAGAAGAGAAAGGCATTCTGGGTGTGTGAAGGAATTTAAATACTAAATATAGGAGTTCATATTTTATCCTGAAGTCTTTGGGAGCTATTGAAAGTCCTTGAACAGTGGAGTGACATGACACGATCAGTTCTGACAATTTAATGGAAGGTGTATTAGAGAAAGGTAAGATTAGTTTCAAGTAAACCAACGAAGGGGCTTTTAAAATTGTTGTTCAGTCATGTCCTACTCTGTGACACTATTTGGGGTTTTCTCGGTAAAGATAACGGAGTTGTTTCCTGATCCAGCTTATTTTACAGATGAGGAAATTGAGGCAAACAGGTTTAAGTGACCTGCCCAGAGTCACACAGCTAGTAAGTGTCCGAGGCTGGATTTGAACACAAGCTGAGTTTTCCCGACCCCAGGTCCAGTACTCTATCCACAGTGCCACATAGCTACTTTTAAAATAGCAGCTAGTAATAAGTACCTGAACTAGAGAAGTTGTGATGGGAGTAGAGAGAGGAATGAATTTGAAATATATTGAGGAGATGAAACTAACTAAAATTGATCCTTAAATATGAGAAATTAAAGAGTGGTTCTCTTTCACTAGAGAAATTCAAACAAATCAAGGTGACTACTTCTTGAGTATATTATAGATGTCATTCTTATTCAAGTAAGGTCTGACTAGATGATTTCAGAGATTTTGAGATTTCTCAAATGACTTTCATTATTCATATCTGCGTAACATTTTGTTGTGATTTTTGAGGGTTGTTTTGGTTATCCACAAAGAGAAAGAGAAGAGTCACTTTTTAATTACCCAGCCAAGTAATTTAGATTAGTGGAGTGAGTTATCTGAGTTAGTGGTAAGATGGTTCTCAAAGCCTGCAAACACTTGATCCTTGCCTCACAGACCCAATATGCTGGTGCCTCATCCTGACTCCAGCTGGTTTCATGCCTGTGCAACAGTTTACTCAGTCTAGGTAGTGAAATGGATAAACAATCCATTAACAATTCACTAGAATGTGAGCTCCTTGAGAGCAGGGACTGCTTTGTTTTGTTTTGTTTTTTCACTTTTCTTTGTGTGCCAAGCAATTAACATAGTGTCTAGCACATAGTAGGAGCTTACTAAGTGTTTTTGATGGACTAAATATTTTTCAGAATATTAAATGTGAAATCTGTTCTCTATATATGGCTAAGCACTCACACTGAAAATTTATATATAATTTTTTTTTCTCTCAGGCCCTTTCCAAATACATTCATAGATTCAGACATACAAACATGGTATATAGATACATAATTCATTGTTTATAGACAAAGTAAAAATGAGACTAGACCAAACAATGTAATATAAAGACAGTTGATATTAACCATCTTCCATAGCCTTTCTCCTTCTTGTTCATACTCCTTCAGGTGCAGACAAGAAGAAATTTTAGCCACACATCCTTGCAATTTACAAAGGGATATGGCTCTTGTCTTCATTCTTAGTTACTTGCTCATGCTTCTATCCTCTGTACATTTCTTTTAAAAAGTTAAGTTTTGCAATCAGTTCCCTGTGTAGCCTTATCTATCTCTAGAGATGACTCCCATTTTTACTACTCATCAGAGTCTCATTGGTGTCTTTAGAATTTCATTCTTGAGGATGTCTCAACCCTCCTGGGCTTATGTATCTTATAGTATTTTAAGCCTTGCCATCCTACCTATCCTTATTCTGAACTCATTGAAATCTGCTTTAATCATCTTCTTAGTTCTTTTGAGCATTTGTGCATTTTTTCCCATAGCTCCTGAAATGTTCCACAACTTTATGTACCCAGTACATTGTCATTCACAAATAGGAGTTTCTGGAGAACTTTACTATCTATAGGGCACATCTCTTCAATTTGAACTTTGCATTAGATTTCTTCCAATAAAGTAGCAAGTGCCTTTTATGACTATACATTTTCCTGTTTTATGTCAATTGGGTTAATAATCAGGGAAACATCAAACATAATTGTCTCTTTGCTAGATCTTGCAAATGAAGGCCATGTGAATTCTGAGGTATCTATTATCCCAACTCTTACTTCCACAGCTAAGTCAGGAGGTCTCTAGAGCTTGGATGGTTGCATCTCTCCACCAGTGTTCTAGGTGTATCCCTGGAGGGTCAGATGTGATTCTTTAATATAATTGGCTCAAATTCCCACCTGTGTATTTCTTCCCCCAAATTATCAATAAAGAATAATTTAGACAGTTTTTAGTAGCTTTTAGAAAGGAATATTTACTAATGTTATACAAGAAGAATTGTTTGTAGAGAATATCACCTAAAATGTCTGTAACATTACCACGAATACATACAGAGCCCAGGATAAAGAGGAAACTTATAGTTCATGGCTATTAGAAGTCCTTTTCTCCCATTGGATGCTGAAGAAATTCTCATTAGGCACAGTGTGGTTTGCCTGCTGGGTTCCTTGCAGAGCTACAAATTCACTTCATTCTTGGTTCCTAATGATGTAGAGACTACTACCAGCTGATCTGGGAGCACTGCAAGGACACTCATAGCAAGATGGGAACTGCTTTTTCTGGAATTATGAACATTGGATGGGAAGATAAGAAATTTAATATATTCCAGAACCAGGGGTGGGAAACCTGCAGCCTCAAGGCTCCAAGTGGCCATCTAGGTCCTCAAGTGTGACCTTTGGATTGAACTGAAACTTGACAGAACAAATCCTCTTATTTAAAGGATTTGTTCTATAAACCTTGGACTCAGTCAAAAGGCTGCATGCACTCAAGAACTCAGAAGGCTCTATGTGGCCTTGAGGCTGCATGTTCCTCACACCTGTGGTCCATACTCTTTAAAGCTGAAGGTCCTTCTCTGGTTCAGAGGGGAGGAGGGAAAAAGATGTGACTGAGGCCTGAAGTTGAAATCCTTCAAATCCCAAGAAATTCCTTCTGAGGAACATAGGAGAAAAACGCACATTCTCATTTCTGGTATTCTTTTCATTTCTCAACTTGCTTGATACTTTATAGGTAATTATAACTACATATAGGTAACGAAGGACTAACTGTTCTCCATCCAACTGAAACAGACTTCCTTTCTATCTGGAATTATTTCATTTCATTCCATGACTTTCAAATACTTTTCGCATTTCATTGGTCTTTTGTTTGTTTGATTGATTGACCGATATTTTTACCCAGTCAAGGCATCAGAGCTAAAATGAATCTGTATAAAGGAATATTGCAAATTTTTGATTCCTCATTGAAGGGTGACCTTAAACACACCAACTAGCTCTATTAAATCAAATGCGCCTGTATAGTTGAGAACAAATAAACATAACAGGATCTTGTATTCTGTACGTAATTAAGTCAATTGTACAAAAATATAGTCTATGGAGAATATTGCTTACAATGGTCTACCTCTTGTCTACTCATATCCTTCTCAGGAATCTCTTCAAAACATGTTTACATTCTTATAAAAATTGTTATAGATGAAAAAGAAGACACAGAGATTAGTAGTGTTTATAAGCCCTTGGTCCTTTAGGTTTTGATTCTTTTAGGTGTCTTAACAAGGTCTGTGATTGTTTCTATATGTTTGTTATTTTTCTTTCCTTCAGATACTTTTAGCATAAACTCTTCAACAACCTCATAATTGTGTTGTGTACATTTTGGAATTCTTTTACATAGCTTTTTTCAAATTCAGCTTTTCTTTTCTTTATTCTCCTTATTGCTATTTCTACATCCTTTATAAGTTAAAGTATTATGGCTCTATTTTCCTTGATGGTGGAAAGAATTTTACTTAAAAATTCTTTGTATTTTTCCCCACCTTTTTTTCTGGTTGCTATCTTCCTAGTTCCATCCTTAAATACCCTTGGGAGTCTCTCTTTAAATGGTTTTATCCTCCACTCTAAATTTGTATTTTGAAGCTGTTCTCTTCTGCTGTCCCTCTCAGTAAGATTTTATAGTTGATATTTTAAGTTTCTTTTACTCCTGGCTGCCATATTTCTGTTTCACAAATGAGCAAATTTTTGTTGAGTAATATACTTTTTAGGCTTCTTTTTTCACCTTATTATGACAAATTAATTATATTGGTTAAACTTCTATATGACATTACTGCAATTGGTGTCTTCTGCTTATACCATTTTTTCATGATCAATAATGCATTTAAATAGCTCAAAGAAAGTCATAAAAATCTCATAGACCAGAGCAAAGGTCACAAAAAATCACATATCTAGATTATATAAAATGTTAAAAATTTGCACAAGTAAAATAAACATAGATAAAAATAGAAGAAAATATATAGATTTGGAAAATATTTGTGTTAAATTTCACTTGCAAAAATCTGACATCCAGAATCTATAAAGAATTTATACATATAGAAAAGATGTCACATCTAGGAGCCATGGGTGGAAAAGGCAAAGAAGATTTAGGCTTAACATAAGGGAAAAAAAAATAACAGTCAGAGCCAACCCAATGTTGAGTAGTCAGGAAGTAGTGAGTATCCTCACCTTGAAAATATTCAGTGAAAGATTAGATGACCATTTGTCAAAGATACTTTACAAGGGATCCTTATTCTGTTTCTGATAATGGGGGCTTTCATAGAAAACATATAATCTGTCAACTTTGTTCTTGCTGCTGTAAAGGGCATCGGCCATGATTTCTAGAACATGAAAAATAGCAGTTATCTTGTGTTAAGAAATTTTTTTATTTTTTTTCCTTTGGAACTGTTGATGAAAGCACATAAAATTACAAGTGGAAGAAACGTCATGCCACAAAATTGCATAGAATTATTACAAAAATGTGAATTATGCATTTTAAACAATTTGAGATTGATAAACCAAAATATGTACATTTTAATAGCTCAAATAGTTTGTCCTATCTTTTTTCTTAAAAGGCAAAAATCACAAAGTCCAATCCATCACAGACAATATTAATACAATGTACAAGAGCAACATTAAAGTCAAAGAAACGCAAGCAACGTTCCCTTAGAAATCATCCAATGATTGCTTAACTAATACGCATGTATTAATTAATATATGGCAATAATGAAACTTTAAATCCAAAAATGTCTGGCATTTCATTAGAACTTTGAAAATTCTGTTCACGCTGCCAAAACTACACTATTTTCAGTAGTGTAAAGATAGCTGAAGAGCACAATCTAGGTAAATGCAAGGCTCTACTGTCTATTAGAGAAACATCCACAGTACAGAATTTCATACATTCAACACAGAACAAGGCAAATACATAAAGGCACAAGACCGCACATCATAAAGACCCCTTTTTCTTCATCTTAGTCTATTTCAAGTAATATTAATATTATTAAATGATATTTGTATCACTGTTATAGTTTCAACAATGCAAGATATACAGTGTTACACACTACCCTACAACTGCAAAAAGTATCACTGTACAGATATAAAAAATGTGGTTACAGTAAATGGTCAGATACAAACATATTGCAAAATAGCTACAGTGGTTAAGATATGGAAAACCAACTAACTGAATTGTTTTGTATAACTGAACTGTTTTGTATAAATAAAAAAATTGCTCAGCCTCAGTCTATTTCCAGACTAAAATTCAGTTCTATCTACTGTACTCATTACAATGATGTGGAGTTATGAATATCCTTATTAGTTTATCCTTCAGGTAATCTGGTATTCTGTTATAAAATGGAGCATTCAATGGAGACCATTATAGCTTCTTTATGATCACTGTCTTTATCCTCAAAGTGCCAAAGTAGAAATATTTATAAAGGATTTCCCGTTTCTTAAGTGGAAGCTTTATTAAATAATCAAAGTAATTTAGTTCAAAATACAATCATCTCTAAAGATCAGGTGAACTCCCCCCTGTCTTTTTAAAGTTGCTTTTAAACAATTATTTTTTTTAAGGTTCAGACTTAAGCTTGATCTTGATTGAAACTGAAGATTGACTTGTAGTTATTGCTTAAATTTAAATAATATAAGGTGCACAGAAATATTAAACTCCTGAGGAAATCCAAGTTAAAGAGCATAAAAGTTTTCCAGGTATTAAATTGCTTTGCTTTACTCCTGTCAAAGATAATTATTTTAATTTCAATAAAACATAATGGAAATATCTCATACGTTGTAACTAGGTATTATTTTTATGGAATGGCAGTGTGGCATACTGACTAGAGCTTTGACTTTGGAGGCAGAAAGACCTGAGTTCAAACCCTGTCTCTTACACATAGTAGCTATTTAACCCTAGACAAGTCACCTAGCCTCTCAGTGCCTCGAATACTATAAATTACTGAAAATCTGCTAATCAGTGGAGGGAGTTTTCCCACCAGGAGTTCCCCCATAGCAATGAAATCATAGTTCTGAAACAACAATAAAAGTACTTATGTTGATTTCTAAAGGTTACACTTTTTCATTTAAAAACATCTTGACCCACATAAAACTTTGCAATATAATAATTTGGTAGGTCTTTACCATGTGGTTGTTTTGCTTTTTATCGTCTAATATGTAAATACAGATGACTCTGAATCTTTAACCACATTAACATGCGGTTCAATGCATTAAATGTATATGTAAAGCATTCAATGGATCAGCTTCAGTTTTAAATCTTAGCAAAACTGAATTTTATTTAGGGCAAAAGATAGTGGCAGAAAATAAAACATTTCCAATACTGTCACCCTCTTTTCTGTTCAGTTCTATCCACTTTAAACAGTAGATAGATCTTTAAAAACTAACCCATGAAACCAATTATTTAGAGCCTGCAAAATATGTGTATGTATTTTATGTTCTAACAAAACTTTGCTTTACAACACCAGTGCCAAAAATTTGTTTTCTTAATATTTTATATAATTTAATATCTACATAATCTAGATATTAGGAACTTACTTTCCCTATCCACTTAAACCTGAATTTCATTTAATTTATTATACATGAGGTTGGATTCAATGCCAAATAATAAATATACCCACATATATATGAATGTGTATAGACACACACATGTTTTTCTGTGTGTATACATTTGTATAGATACAAGATATATTTATATATGTTTTTATATATGGATCCGTGTGTATTCTCTACATAAATATTCAATCTTTATTTCTATACCCCAAAATAAAGGGACCATAGAATACCAGAACTAGTCTATAGTCAATATGACTCACTACACTCTGTTCACTATGGCTGTGTCTACATACTCAAGGTGGCTTTTCTTTTCAGTTCACAGGCCAATTATTTGCCAACTGTTTGATTAGTACATTTAGTCCTACAGATAGTGAGTATGTGACCTGTGAATCTAAATGGTCAAACCTATATTCATGTATAGAAACAGCCTCAAAATATCTGGAAATACCAGAGTCTACTTGGCTAAGCAGCTATCTGGGTTGATACCTACGATAGGCCCTAACAAACTATACTGATATGTTTTTTACTGTTTTAGGCCATTAGTCTGGCTGCATCTGGATATAAGCAAGTTGAGCCTTTTTTGGTTAAAGAAAAAAAAACTTTTAAAAATCACCACTGTTCCTTGTGAAGAAATTTTCAGCAGCAAATATAATTTTACCTCTATGATAAACATAATATCAAAATAGCAAGCCACCAGTGCTTGCGAAGCAAAGAAGATAAAACAATTTAAAGCAAATATTAAATTGATGATATGGCTGTTGACAGGCAGTTAGAACGAAGAGCTCAAATATGGCTGTTAACATGGCATTAAATATCATTGCACATTTTTGTCACTCTCTGCATTGGTTTAGAATACTTCACTCCCAGTTCAAACAGAAACCAGTAAATGGCTTTCTTGGTTAAATACTCCCAATGGTATATGTAGACAATTCTGACAGTAAGAAGAAAGTAAATATCTATATCTTTATGGTATACACATTATCTTCCTCGTTAGACTTGCAATATGTTTCAGCATGATTAACTGAAGAGTGAGAATGAAAGCCTCTGCATATCACTTTACCAAAATGATTCCTTTAAGAGACAGGCATTGTATTAAGCAAAGCCTCTTGATACCACCAGCTGCTCCACGTTCACAATAAGAGAGGGGGGAAAGACCAAGCTTTGTGAAGATGTGGTTACTGCTTGTGGCTCATGGGGGCACAGTTAGAGGGGTGTATCAAACACTCTTTCTGCATTGTCTTCTTCTAGTTCATCCTCATTTGGGGGAGACTTGTGGTTCACTTTGCTGCTATCTGAGGTGACAGAAGAAGAGACTGAACTGTGATTGCCATCTTCAGTGATCTTCCCTTTCATGGCTTCCTGTACAAACTCTAGAATTTCCAGGGGGAGCCTTTTGAATTTGTCTTGATACTCCTGATCAAGTTCCACCTGCATCTGGAAAATGTAAAGAGAAGAGTCTATTTTAGGGTGTTCTGGTTTCCATAATCATGAACACAGAAACTACAAACAAACAAAAAATAATGATGAAGTGTTAAGAAGGCGAGAAATAAGTTCTTTTTTAAATTACTATATGTCAAACACGTTAGAAATAATCATCTTACCAATAATGCTACCTGGCCATGAATGAAGTTAACAAAAAAATATTTTTTTTCACATTGTTTCTGATGGATGACTTGGCCTTTAACCCCTTGTGAAAAAGGGTCACCCACAAGCCCCTCTCAAGACAATTACAAACTCTTGATTTGAATTTCCTCCTTTGCTCTCCATTGGGTATATGCACCCTCCTGAACTGCCCACATCATGTTCTCTTACGTGATATGTTCTCCCTCAAACAGCTCATTCAGCATATGTACATGCTTTTGACCTTTTCCTGATCAGAATCCTGGTTCTGCTAGGTCACAGCTCGGATTAGAACCAGTCACCTCTGACTTACATTCTGTTATCACTCAAAGCTGGGAGTAATTTTAATCCTGTGGAAACAGAATTCCTTCTTTTGTTTCTCACAAATATCCACATGATTTCTAAAGTTGGAATGCTGAATAGGGCTTTAAACATTGAAGAAATATGTCTTGTCATAAATTCTAATTTCACTTAAATTCAAAGGACAGACCAATAGTCAAATAGCTTAGAATATCAAAGGTTGGTGATAGGGTTCACACACATATATATGTAGATGATTCATGACCCATGTTATGGGTTATGTTTTGTTTTATGTTATGTTATGTTATGCTTTGAGGCTTTCTGAAAAAAAAGTCATTTTTTGGTCCCCAATCTAAGCATAATGAACAATTTTGAACTCAGCTAGGTTGCTCAATAGATGAGAGAAATGCATTTCATCTCCAGGTTTCTCTGAACGTATATATCTACATATATATATATACGTATGTATATATACATACGTATATATATATGTATGTATACACACACACACACACACACATATATACATAATCTCTGTATCTTTGACCTAAATGCCTAAATAAGTAAAAGTAACTCTCAGTGTCCATGTCTGTAAAAATAAAATAGGTCAATTGTTTTGACTTTAAAGTCTATTATATATTTTAACATATGTTTATGTATGTGTATATACATACATACATACATCTTCTAAAATACTGAAGTTTATGTCTGCACAGAATAACTGAATTTTAGAGTTCCAAGTCAATTAATAAGCATTTATTAAGCATCTATTATATGCTTAGTAATGTCTAAGCACTAGGAATACAAAGAAAGGCAAACCAGTCCCTGCCCTCCAGGAACTCACAATCTAACATGGATACTGTAAGGTACCTCAGATATGGACATATGTCAGAGACATAGAGGTTATTTAATCCAAGTTGTGACTTCATTTAGGAATCTCCTCTCTTATACCCATGATGGAGGATCATAATCCTCTGTTTCCAGGCACAAAGAACTCGCTACTTCACCATGTACCCAGTACGTTGATTGGAAAGCTTCACCTCCTTAGGACTTCCATTGGATGAAGTATGCTATACAAAATATGCTCACTTGGAATCCAGCTCAGCTTCTTATTCTCTGGACCACATTTCCATTTTGCCCCCAAGGGCACACCTCCCTGAGCTCATCCTTTTCAACACATTCAATATGTTGTCTTCCACCAATAGAATGAGCATAAATTCCTCGAGGGAAGGACTTTCTTTGTTCCTTATATGTGTATTTCTAGCACTTAACAGAGCTTGGTGCATAGCAGGTATTCAAACAACAGTTTATCTTATCTAATCGAATAACCTAACATAATTTAATGTACCTTGTTACAAAATTTTTAGATTGAATTTACTAATATTTTCTACCCATTGGATATAAATCCCACCATAAGCAACAATACAGAACAAATCTACTTTTTTTCCAAGACTTTTAAATATTTTAAAACCTCCATAGTATTTTGTTAGTCTTCTTTAAGTTGATTATGTATATTTCTTTCAACTATTTCTCATAAAATGTGGTTTCCAGGCCTCTTATCATCCTGATCTTCCTCCAAAATTTGTCAGTGTCTTACAATTTGTCTCCCTTAAATGAGCAGAGTGCTCCAGATCTGATGGCATCAGTGAAGAGTATGGAAGGATCGTTACTTCATATGTATATTTATATTTACCTATTTTATTATGATAGAATAAGGTAGTTGCCACAAGCTAGTCAATTAAAACCCTAGGTTTTTTTCATAAAAATATCTGCCAAATCAAGTCTTTTGTATCTGAAAATTGTACAATTGATTTTTTAAACTTCAAGTATAGGAATTTATAATTAGCCACATCAAAATTTGTATATGTTTCTTTATGTACATATCTCTCCTGATAGAATGTAAATACCTTGAGAACACGGGTTATTTCTGCTTTGGTTTTGTATCTCCAGCACTTATCACTCTACAATTATTTGTGGATTGATTTATGTCTACTGGCATTATAATTTGTTTTTATAATTCTCTGTCATTCCTGCCTGATCATGGTAAGGACTTGAAACTATGCCATACAAGGTTTGGCATAGTTTGGCCTGGAGTAGAAAAAAAACCCAACCTTAATTGGGGAAAAAAAACTACTCTAAAATATTTGAAAAACTGTCATAGGAAAAAACATTCAACTTATTTTCTTGGAATAAGAAGAGAGTTTGGAGCTATGGATAAAATTTGCAGAGCAATACATTAGGGATCAATATAATGGGTTTTTAAATGTTTAATGTTTAAAATTGTCCCCAAAGGGAATGAATTATCCTGGGCAGTAGTGAATTCCAACTCAGTGAAATCTTAAAGTGAAGACTGTCTAACCAATTGCTAAAGATGTTGAATTTGGCTTAGGTGTCATTGTCAGTTCTGTTCATCTCCAGAATTCTATGAATCTATGCTTATTTGATAACTGATTAGAAGTTTTGAGGTATTGGAGTAGGACATAGAAAGTAGAATACTCATTATGGATGACTTGGATCATCTAAATTAAAACAGACATAAATAGGGAAGGGTAGAGCAGAGTTGGAGTTTGAGGAGAAAGGAAAAATTGGGGAACTCTGCATAAATCATCAGAGTGTAAAGAAATCTCTCAAATGATCCATTTTGAGCTAATTTTAATTATGAGAAAATGAAGGATGAAATGAGTTGCCTAAGGTCTTGTAGATCTGGAACTTGAACCCACATCTTGAAATGTATGGAAAGATTGGAAACCCTGCCCTACAAACACTGAAAGAATCATATAGTGAGATAATAGATATGGGAGAGCTTTGGCAAATAATAGTGTCTACCAATGAGGTTAATTTTTGGATAGGAGGCACACAATTCCTTGCCAGGTCTAATGTCAAAGTCTACTTTATTGTTACATAGTTATTATCATGATGCAGAATAGGAGGAGAAATTTAGTTGTGGAGTGATTAGTAAGATTATAATTATAAGATGATGGTATCCAGCACTGAGGGCCCAGTTCAGGTTGTGAAAACTCTCTGCTGGAGTGTAGGCTTTTTCTTTAAACTATTAAAAGGATTCTAGGCTTTGGAATTAGGATTTATAGTACTGGTCTTTACCGCTTGCCAGAATAATGGATAACTTTCTCTTGTGTTCATTCCCTCATGAAAAAGGAGGCAAGCATCAAGATCGAGAACACCTCCAACACAGAAAAATGAGATGTTTATTAGTAGATTTTACTAATTTTCAAATTCTGCAGAAGAAAACAATTTTCATTCTGATGACTCCAAGATAATGATACCAAGATATGGCAACATATGAGATGCATGAAGATTATGCAAAAACATAAAACCAAATCAAACTCACCCATAAAACTGGACAAATGGAAATCAATGGAGCATCAATGACAAGATAGCAAAATAGCCAATTTTTCTCTTGGTGTTGCAACAATTTCAGATGAAGCAGAAGCTTAGCAATTTCACACTCCTTTGCTTGAGTAAAAATTCTCCCCATTGTTTGACAAGTCCTACTTTCTCTGACTATTACAGTGAATCATTCTTCAATTTTTAATTAAGCAACACACAGGATTAAACTGCAGAAGGTAGAATGGGAGAAAAGCTAAGTTCTCTTTCAGAAAATAGAAGTCCGTGTATTTTTTTTGTTTATTTTTAGTTTTCAACATTCATTTCCACACAGCTTTGAGTCACAAATTTTCTTCCCATCTTTCCCTTACCCACCACCCCAAAATAGTGATCCTATTGAATGCTTCTCCCAACCTTCTCTCTCTTATATCCTCTCCCATCCCCCCTCTGACTTTCTAGTAGGGCAAGATGGATTACTATACCCAAGTGGTGATATATCTTATTTCCCAGTTGCATGTAAAAACAACAACAACAACAACAACAACAATAATAATTTTTTATCATTTGATTTTAAAACTTTCATTTACAAAGCAGCGAGGGAAGTGCCTCATAACCCACCCCTAATGGGAAGATAAGCAATTCAATATAGGTTGTACATGCGTAGTTACACAAAACATTTTCATAGTAGATATATTGTGAAAGACTCCTTATATTTCCCTCCATCCTATCCTGCCCCCAACTTGTTCTATTTTCTACTTTGACCTTGTCCTTTCTCAAAAAGGTGTGCTTCTAACTACCACCATCCCCAATCTGCCCTCCCTTCTATCATCCCTCTTCTTATCCTCTTCTCCCCTAATTTCCTGTAGGGTAAGATATGCAATTTAGTGTGTGTTATTCCCTCCTTAAGCCAAATTCAATGACAGTGAGGCTGACCCATTCCTTTTTGGCTTCCTGTTCTTCCCCTCCATTGTAAGAGTTTTCTCTTACCTTTTTTATATGAGATAATTTACCCTATTCTGTCTCTCCCTCTCTCCTCCCATTATATTCCTCTCTCACCTCTTAATTTTATTTTTTAGATATCATTCCTTCCTATTCAACTTATCCTGTGACCTCTATGTATACATGTACACATATATAAACATACTCACATATGTATTTATATGCACATATATCCTCCTATATAAAGATATGTATATATGTATACATATATATTCCCTTCAACTATCCTCATACTGTGTAAAGTCTCATGAGTTACAATGATTATTTTTCCATGTAGGAATGTAAATAGTTCAACTTTAATAAGTTCCTTATGATTTCTTTTCCCTGTTTACCTTTTCATGCTTCTCTTGCTTCTTGTATTAGAACATCAGATTTTCTATTGAACTCTAGTTTTATCATCAGGAATGCTTGAAAGTCCTCCATTTCACTGAATGACTATATTTTCCCCTGAAACATTATATTCAGCTTTGCTGGGTAGATGATTCTTGGTTTTAATCCTAGCTCCTTTGACATCTGGAATATCATATTCCAAGTCCATTCAATCCCCTAATGTAGAAGCTGCTAGATCTTGTGTTATCCTGATTGTGTTTCCACAATAGTAAAATTGTTTCATCCTGGCTGTTTGTAATATTTCTTCTTGACCTGGGAACTCTGAAATTTGGCTACAATATTGCTAAGGAGTTTTCTTTTTGGAATCTTTTTCAAGAGTTGATCAGTGAATTCTTTCAATTTCCAGTTTCCCCTCTGGTTCTAAAATATCAGGGCAATTTTCCTTGAGATTTTTTTGAAGGATGATGTCTATGCTTTTTTTGTTTTTTCATGGCTTTCAGGTAGTCCAATAATTTTTAAACGATCTCTCCTGGATCTATTTTCCAGGTCAGTGGTTTTTCCAATGAAATATTTCACATTGCCTTCTATTTTTTCATTTATTTGGATCTGTTTTATAGTATCTTGATTTCTCATAAAGTCATTTGCTTCCATTTGCTCCAATCTAATTCTGAAGCAATTATTCTCTTCAATGAGCCTTTGAAATTCCTTTTCCATCTGGCAAATTCAGCTTTTTAGGGCATTCTTCTCCTCATTGGTTTTTTGGGCCTCTTTTGCCATTTGAGTTAGTCTATTTTTTTAAAGTATTATTTTCTTCAGTCAGGTTGTCAACTTGCTTTTCATGATTTTCTTGCATCACTTTCATTTCTCTTCCCAATTTTTCCTCCGCTTCTCTTACTTGCTTTTCAAAATCCTTCTTGAGCTCCTCAATGGTCTGTTATCAGTTCATATTTTTCTTGGAAGCTTTTGATGCAGGAGTTCTGACTTTGTTGTCTTCCTCCTATTCCATGCTTTGATCCTTTTTGTCACCAACAAAGGAATCTTAGGTTTGATTACTCTGCTTGCTCATGTTGCCAGTCAATTACTTGACTTTTGAGTTCTTTGCCACAGTAGAACTCTGCTTCCAGAGAGGAAAGCTTTGTCCCAAATTGCTGGGGTTTTTGCAGCTGCTGGAGCTATTAGGGCACCCTCTCTCTAGCCCCCACAAGCTCTGGCCCACCAGCCACACACACTTTAGGACCTCCATCCAAGACAGTGATCCTGATCCAAGCAGATTAAAGCAAGAGTGATTACTTTCTGAATGGTCACTTGGTCCCCCTATGATCTGCAGCCAGGAGGTCTCAAGGCAGCCTTGTGGGGGAGCAGCTGCAGCCACCCTGGGGCCAGACCCACCCTTCCTTTCCAACAGAGTTCCTGACTGACCTTTTACTTGCTCTTTGGTGTTTATGGGTTGAGGAGTCAGGAAACCACCACAGCTTCTGGTGATTCACTCTCCTGAAGTTTGCCTCGGCAGGTACTGGTGGGGGCCTCCCTGAGGACAAAACTGTGGGGCTGACATGGGACTGTGCTCTGCTCCCAGTGCTGTGATAGACCCTTTCTGTAGGCCTGCCAGGCTGCCTTCAGTGGGAGATTTGTTTGTCCTGTTGCTTTGTGGGCTCTGTAGTTCAAAAATTTTTTGAGAGTCATATTTTATAGGTATTTGAAGTGGTTATTGGGGGAGCTCACAGAATTACTGCTTCTATGCTGCCATCTTGGTTCCACCTCCCAAAGTCTGTGTATTAATGCCTAATATACTAATTTCAGGAAATAGAAATTGTATACTAGATATCTGAAAGTTAAGGTTAAGCTAGAAGACAGCACGACAGAACTCTCTTGTAGTCCACTGTGATGACTATTTCCCTGTAGTTATTGATTGTTTGGGATTCACATTCCTATGTCGTTACTATATTATTGAAACAATTGGCTTAAGAGCAAATAATGATTCACAAAAATACATCCAGCAATTCTCCAAGGCTAGAGTGAAGCTTTTTCTTAAAGATCCCAATGATGTTATCAATGACCCTAATTGAATTAGAATTTTACCAACTTTGTCCTTTTAGGATTTTAAATTTTTTTTCAAAATTATAAATATCACCAAACAAATTATGCATATATTTAAATTCTCCTGGTGTTTTTTTAAACTTGTAAGTCTTTACTTAATATGATGCCTAAAGCATAATTTTTATTCAGAGCTCACATAAGGCTCAAGGAATAAAATGATGCCTTTGAAAATTAGATCTAATTTTCTTCATAAATAAAGACATGGCAAGTATTTTATGATGGTGTTGCATGGCATATTAAGAGGTAAATACATTATTCATTCAACAAAATAAGTTCCTTTTGGGATCTATTATCATAGTGTGCTTTGGAGCTATTATTGTAGTAGAATTCTTATTTAGTTCAAGAAACTAGAGGGGTTGGGCTTATTCTCCTTAATCCCAGGTCAGATTCAGGGGGCCTGATACAATATGAATTCCCTTCCATTATTCACCACCCCATTTCCCCACCACAAGTTAAGAACATAATTTTTGTTTCACACAATACTTTGTTTTCCACTTCACATATGATATGTCATTTATTTTACCATATATTAGTTTATTAAAACAATACATGTGATCATTGTATACACCTATCATTGCATGATCATTTGCATTTATTTCATATTATGTTAACATAGAGGTCAGTCTAAAGTTTTCACTTATCATGCATTGAACTGAAATATTCCTCTGCTCATGGTTCATGGAAATATGCTAGAAAACAAATATTTTAAAATGATGCTGTCCCTGCCTTCAAGGAGTTTGAAAAGTGGAGGGATGAGAGGTATACACAAAAAACTAAACTGTAAGTTGAAATATTATTAAGTGCTTTGCAAAAGTCAAAACATGAAATGGCCTGAGTGATTTAAGAATAGAGGGATCATGAACAGAGAAGGATTATAGACTAAGGGATCTTGGAGGAAGGGACATTGAGCTGGGTCATGAATAAAAGGTATTTTAATAGGAAGAAAACAGAAGTGGGACTAGTATTTTCCATGGATGGTGGATGTTGCATGCAAATGAATGCATGAATAAGGCAGACCTTCAGAATCTAAAGAAAGTGGGAGAGTAATGGGTATTTAAGCTTGTTTGGAACATCAAGTGTGTGAAAGGGAACACATGAACCAAGGTTTGAAAGGGAAGTTGTAGTTAAATTGTGGAGGGTCATGAATGCCAGACTAAGAAATTTCTAGGACTTGGAAGTGAGAAGATCTGAGTTCAAATCAACTCTCAGACACTTGCTAGACGTGTGACCCTGGGCAGATCATGACCTTTTTCTCCCTCAGTGTAATGGTAGTTAATTTAAATTTGAAAATCCCTTTTATGTTATGTCAAGTAAGCAGGTACTTAGCCATTAGTCAAGCCTCTGTGAAAGAGGCAGAGGGTATGAACTCCGTCTCCTGTTGCTGACATAAGAGGAAGGGTTTGGCTGAAACAGGAAGCAAATGCTGTGTGTGTGTGTATATAAGAAAAGCCCCAGAGAGGTAGAATCAGAATTTTTCTCCTGGCAGGCTCCTGGTGGAGGAGAGAAACTGACTGAGAACTGAGAGAGGATTTCCTTGAGACCAGAATCTGGTGAAGGCTGAAATTGCTACTGGGAAGGCCACCTGGAAGGCTGAGATTTCTTCTGGGTCCTAGGGCCAGTAGAATTGTTGGAAGACTGGAGAAGCATGACCAAGTTGCTAAGACTTTTTTTGTTTGTGGCTTGGTTGATCCTTGAGTTCCCGGAAACAGAAGTTGTGAAGGTTTCAAGATGTGCTGGACCCTGTAAACTTCAGTGTGTAGCAGGAACTGCCTGGAGGACTAGACAAGGACCTGGGAGCTGTCTGCTCCTGAATCCAGGTGACTGTTTGATGGATTCAAGTAGGAGCTGAGACCATGGAAGGGAATCCAGGGAATCTGAGGGACCAACCCAAGTCAAGATGAAGAAAAGGCCTCTCCTTGGATATTGAATGCTGTGATGAAATTGAAGTTTACTAGAGACTGAGGGGTGGAGGGTTGGTGTAATTTTCTAATGATTGTATTTAGTGATTAATGACACTTAGTGACTGATTGCTAGATAAGTGATTAAGTTAACCTATGATTGCCCCATGAGTGGAAGACTGACTATTGTATTTTGAGATGTCAATGACTAAGGAGGCAAACCTCCTTAGGGATACTAGATGATTGTTCTTTTGTTCTTTGTTCTAAATATTGTGACCACTTTGGTGAAAACTATGTGGCCATTTTAATGATAAGCTGTTGTGAATACTATATTGTGATTTTCTGTGATAAGATATAATGTTGTTAATATTATATTGTGATTTGTTGTGAATGTTTGCCTTGATTTGTTAGGGATTAAATGGAGTGTTCACTATACTGTGTAATCTGAACCTTAAAAGCTGTTCACAGTAGCATTCTTTTGGGAAGCTGCTCATGCATGGAGTTACACTCAGTTTCCTCATCCATAAAATGGGCATAATAATAGCACCTAACTTCCAGGGCTGTTGTGAGGATAAAATGAGATAATGTTTGTGAAGTGGTTTGCAAACCTTAAAATGCTATACAAATTTTAGCTATTATTAAAACTCAGCAGGCAGGGTTATGGGGAGGTTGGGACCTTTTGCTGTTGTGCGGTTGTTTTTGTTGTTGTTGTGAGAAGTAACATGGCTTAGTGGATAGAAAGGTAGCCTCACAGTCAGCAAAACATGGGTTCACATTCTGACTTTGCTATTTCTTGCTATTTCAGACTCTGGGCAAATCATTCTGGTGCTCCAGGCAGCTGTCTAAGATCATAAATTGAACAGACAGTGAGTATTTCATTAGCTGAAGGAGTTTCCTCACCTGGGAGTCCCCTATGCCAATGCAATCATAGGTCCAGTTACTACCCCCAAATTTTTTTTCTTGAGATAGGTGAAATAAGATCCTATGTGTAGGTGGAAGGGAAGATCCAGCATAGAGGGACTGACTGAAAATGAAAGAGAGGAAAGGGGGAGGAGCAAGAGAAAGAAAGGGAGGAAGAAAAATGGAGGGAGAAAAAAGGGGGGGGGGTTGTTATTATAATTGAAGGTCTAAGGAAGAGACAGGAGAGGATTGAATCAAAGGTAAAAGTTGAGAATTTAGCTTTGACAAGGAAGATTCTCTAAGAATAAGGGAATGGTAGAGAGTGTAGAAGAATGTATTGAAAGATTTTGAGAAAGATGTACTAAAGCAATTCATACTGATCTCAATATTCCAAGTAAAGTAGGAGATACATTCATTTCCTAGAAGAAAGGAGAACAGAAATGGAGTTGTGGCTTTCAGAAGGATGCGAAAGTTTATAATAATGCGGGATGTGAAAAGGAATTAATCAGAGAAGAATAAAAGTCCTAGTACAGTGTCTTTTACACGGCATTTGCACCACAGATATTTGTTGAATTGAGTTTTGACCTTATGAACTGCATCTCTATGATACACTCCTTCATCCTTCAATCCCTTATCACCTTGTTCTTTTCTCCTCATCCAGTTAATGCTTCTACTTTGTACAGTATCTTTCCCAGTGAGTGGGGTGATAATTTACATACTATGGACATTTCATAAATATTTGTTCAGTTTGGTTAAATTTAGTGAATCCTGGATAGCCTCCGTAGTCTACCTTCTCCACTCTTATCACTAAGCTACTGGATATGATTGAAAAAAGTCATGGAACCAACATGATGGAGTCCCACAACCAACTTGTGCCATCTATCTACATATGGAACAATCTTAATAATAAAACCAAACTCTCAGAGATGGATAGGCCCTCATAGACATCTAGTTCCACACATACCTAAATAAGATGATACTCAACAAAAGCATATGATATGGCACGTGATCAACTCATGCAATTAGACTACATTAAAAGAATCAAAGTATTCAAGAGTTGGGATATGACAGTTCTAATGTTCTGCCATCATCAGGCCACATCTGACAAAATGGCTTTGAAGAACTCTACTGAGAAAAATCCATTACCTCTTGAAGCAATATATTCCATTTTGAATAACAAATTATTAGGAACGATTATTTGTATCAAGCCTATCTTTGCCTCTTCACAACTTTTACCACATTCTTTCTTCTGAAGACAAAATCAGTTTTCCTTATCAATGCCCTTCAAATATTAGAAGATTATGCTCACTAATCTCTCATTCAGACTAAACATCCCCAGAAATGAAGCAGATGCCCAATGAATGTGGGATGGATATGCAAATATTGGTTTCCATATCACATGGATCATTCAATACACTAGACAGCATCAGTTTGTGTGTTAAAAAAATTTCTCAAAATTTTTCCTCTTCTTTCCAGGGTGTTTGTAGTCTACTCTGATTATAATATCAGTTCTCTTTCTTCCTCCACTAACCTTCACAGAAATATTTTCTACTGTGTTCCCCGATCTGGTTTCTGGATTTCTTCACATTAGAGTATCTTAATAAATAATATTACTTAGATCAATCCCCTCTTCAACCACTACTTTGTCTGTTCTGTTACCTTTGAACACTGTGTGTGTGCGTGTGTGTGTATGTATATATATGGATGTATAAGTATACCCTTTCAGAGCCACATTCTCATTGTGAGTTGTATTCCATGAAATCTCATTAATAACTGAGATTGAATTTGTCTCCTTGTGTTAGGAATTCTATTTCATTTCATTTGTTACCCTGGTGAAGAGTCATCTGATATCACAGCTTCCATTATTGACTCTTTTCTTAGATTTTGCCTCTTAAAAATTATTGAATGCTTCCACTGATATTCTGTCTGTAATAGCTGCTTTTCTCTACTGTCTACCTTGGTAAATATAAATAGCCAGTTTTCTCCACTCATCTCCCTTTTCTGTTCAATAATTCACTTCTCAAATCTACATTTCAATGATGAAAATACCACCTAACGATCAACTTTTTGAAGTTCCTTCTTGGCAGCAAGGTGTACTAGAAAGGGAACTGGATTTGCTCTTGAAGAACCTCATCTGAATCCTGGTTCTTCAACTCACTACTTAAATGACCTTGGGCAAGTCATTTCTCCTTAAGTGCCATGTTCTTCATTAATAAATAAGAGTTAGACAAGATAACCTCCAAGGTGCCTTCCATGTCTATACTGATTGATCCTCTTCCCGTCACTTTTCTGTCACATGACAAATCTATGAGACTTGAGATTTAAAGTAATTTTAGTAATACATAGCATTCTCATTCAGGTTATATATTCTAGTCTTAGAACATTTAGATACAAAATAATGAGAAGCCATGTAAACGTAATTTGAAAAATTATGGGATGACAAGTTATTGAACTGTCAGATTTTAAGAAATAACATCACAGACTGAAATGTATATTTTCCTAGGGATTACTCTCTAGTCAATGTGGCATGGGGGACGATGCACTGCACTTGGAATCAGATGGACATAAGTTTGAATTCATTCTTAGACCCCTACTAGCTGAGTACTTAAGTACTCTCAGCCTCAGTTTCCTCATCTGTAAAATAGTGATTAATAATAATTTAATAACCTATAGCACTTCATAGAATTTTTTGTGAAGATCACATGATAATGACAAGATAGAATTTGTATATTAATTAAAGGTTTATAAAGCACTTAAAAACATATTTCATTCTCACAGTAACTATAGAAGGTAGGTAATAACATTATTATCTCTGTTTTATAGATGAGGAACCTGAAACAGACAAGGATTAAATGACTTGCTCAGGTCACACATCTAATGAATGTTGAGGGTGGATTTGAACTCATGTTTTTGTTAAAGTCTATAAAGTGCTCTACGAAATTTAAATCACTATATAAACACCAATTGTTCATCACTATACAGCACTTTGTGAACAAAGCTCATTAGCTGCTTTCTGATTTCTAAATAATTGTGTTCAACTCATAAGCTAATTTGTCTTTTAGAAAATTGTTTCTTTGACTAACTCTTAATTATAATGAAAATGAAATGAGTATGACATATTTAACTCCGAAATTTTTTGTCAAAGGTATTTTCCATGCTTGCCACATGGAACACTTTTTAGATTGCCTTCTAGGATCATAGATTTAGATCTGCTAGTGACCTTGGAGGTCATTGTAATATCAATGGAATATAAAGATTCTGACATCCATTAATAGGTGTCTATGACCATGTGTGTCCCTTCTTCCTTTGGAATAGGAGCCATGTTCTCAGGTGTAAGGGTACACAGGTATTTGAATCACAGATGTCTTGCTGCTTTCACAGCTGTAATACAACCTGAGTCACACAGAGGCCATTGGAGGAGAAATTTGTATAAGGAGGAGCTTGCTTAGGGGGAAGGCTTATTTGTGGGAAAGCTTTCACACCTTTTGGTACTAAGTTAATTAGACACTGAGTCATGACGGTTGTGTTGCCTTCATACTCTGAGCCTATTAGTTGAAAATTATACATACTGAGAAGTTGATATTTTACTTTGGGGGCTCGCTCTTGAGAAGGACCTTTAGATTCCCTACACAGTACTTCGAGCAGCTGTTTGTTAAGAGCCCCCTTACTACTCAGATGTTGATGCTCTCTGGTCTGGTGGTGTATGTAGGTGGTTGTATTACTGTCTATTAGAGCACTGTCTATTAGATCTCTGTGTTTCTGCTTACATATGTTTAATTAAAATAAGACTGTTGGCCATTTTTGAGTTGTCTTTCCTTTAGAAAAGTAGATCAAAGAACCTGTGCTAGCAGCCCTCCTGTGTGCTGGTGTTTTTGGTCTTACACCTCCACAGAAGCTGCAAGTAGCATTATTGCAAGTCACACAGTTCAACACCCTTGTTTTACTGATGAAGAAATTGAGTCCTAGAGAGATAAAACTGAATTGCCCGAGATCATACAGGTGGCAAGTCAGAGTCAGAATTCTAATGGAGGCACTCTGATTTCAAATCCAGCCCCCCTTCCCACTGTACCATGCAGTTTAATGACATTAACAATATCCTTCAAATATATTAACTTTACTGGCAACCAAAGAGAAAGTAAAGTCACTTATGTAGGATATAGCTACAATGGAGGAAATAGATTCTTGCCATTTTACAAATAAGGTGACCTCCAGAATTACATAAATATGGCTAAAATCTGAAATGGGTCAGGGTACACAGAAGAACGACGAGTTACGTACCATGTATGATCTAAACTAGTTCTCTAATAAAGTCAACTGAAACCAGGAAATACACAAACCATAGTGATGCCATGTAGGGAGAACTATAAAAATCACAGAATTCTTGGGAAAATAATGGTGGTAGAGGGGTATTCTCTTCTGTCCTGACAAACCATATTTCTTTAAACACTGATGAGGAAAACAAAGGCAGATATTTGTCCAAGATTTTTGTTTTTAACACTGGAAAAAGGGTGAAGAATCTGATTGTTCAGTACTGAAATTAAAGTTATAATTAACTTTCAAATAAATTCCATGTAAGGACAGCTTTTGGTTGATTTAAGAATCCAACACTTGCAATATTCATTTTTTCCATTACTGTCAACTAAACTAATACTTTTTGGTCAGGAAGAGAGACAAGAAGGGGAATAAACACCCAAAGGGAGAAAAATCAGTGACATTGAAACTCAGTCCTTTTCTTCTTTTCTCTCAACAAGCAAACCATCAGAGAGGCTCTATTTTCCTTGATGTTCCAAAAGAACTCCCTAGGTCTCTTTGGATATATATATATTTTTTAAAGAATCAAGTTACTGTTTCAATATAAGCTTTCAAACTCAGAGTCAGAAAGGAGCTTCGAGGTCCCTTAGTTCCACTTGCCTCCCCTAAATGAAGCCCCTTTCCCCAGAATGATGACCAAATACAGCTTACACTCGGGGAAAAGCTGGTGAAGAATCCCCAGTGGACCTATATATTTATACCCCAATGTCACTGTAAAAGCTAACATCTGCTAAGGCTATTAAAAATAGTGGCTAAAGCATTAAAAAAGCCCAAAAATAGAAATGATGGTTTCAAAGTTATCCTGAACAACCCTGTAAGGCCTTGGCATATTTTTAGAATGATCTAATAAATTTTTACTTCTACAAAGAACAAAAATAACAGGATCATATGAAAATCACTGAGTGCCGTCAGCAGGGCTACCAAGAGAATTGCAATCCATGGAGGAGACTGTTTGAAATAAGAAAGCAAGAGCCTGGGACCACCCCAAACATCTTGATTTTCTGGTGCTCAGATTTTTGATGGGGGATCCAAAGAGAGAACAAGGGCTCCCTCCAGCACTGTGCTGGTTCTTTGTTATGATTTCCTGATTGTGCTGAATAACTGGAAACTTAAAGAAGTCAATAAAAACAGTGATTCCTTTATGTGGTTCTTCTTTTAAATGTTTCTCTCAGGGGCCTCCAAACTAGTCCAATTACCCCTTGACCACAATGTCTAGAGGGGTGAAGTAAACAGCTTCCCCCAGTGACTTCTTCTTAGTGTGAAAATGTCTTTTTTTTTTTTTGAGGATAAATTATTTGAGGACAGTAAACCTACCTTCCACATCAGGTTGCTTTCCAAGTGATATTAAAATAGCTTCATATTCTTTGAACCCATAATAAGTGATGTCTGGGAGAGGCATCCTAGAATTGTGCTCCATACATAGCAGGAGGAAACATGGGGGTTGAATTTTTGCCACTGAGAAAACAATTCAATATTCTACCCATGGAAAACTGAGAGCTGACTATAGGAATCACAAAGCTTTCGTGTGGGAGGAATAAAAACATCTCAGCCACTGTTTAATAAACTATCTCTGTATCTTTTCCAGGGTAGCAAATATCCTCTGCTGCCACGGGAGTTATTTCATTTCCTGTGAAGGTGGACACTTTACTTGGATCTAGAATAATTGGAGAACAAGCTCAAGGAATATAACTAAAGAAACCTGTTGTATACTTGAGCGTGGTATTGGGAGTATTAGCAACATCACATAGCATCAATAATAGAAATAATTAAAAGAGCAATAACTGATATCTGTATAGAGATTTAACATTTAACAAGCACTTCAATTCAGTTCAGTAAACATTCACTAAGCATCTATTATGTGCCAGGTACTATACAAGGCTCTATGTATACAAAGAGAAAAATGAAACAATCCCTGCACATAAGGAGCTTGGGTTATATTGGGAGGAATCAATGCGGACATATACAAATAAGATAAAATATATGCAAAGTAGCTTTGAGGAAAGGATTGCAGGGATCTCACCCATACAAACCTTTAAGACAGAAATAGTAAGTATGATTATCTTTATTTTTTCAGATGGGGAAACTATTGTTGAAATGCAATAGGATTATAAGATCTATAACTACAGGGCATCTAACCCAGTCCCTTCATTTTACAAACAAGGAAACTATTGGCCAGAAAGGGGAACATGGTCATACAGAAAATGTTTCAGAACTGGGATTTCAGCTCAGGTTCTTTTACTCCAAAACAGACACTTTTTTCTACCGCACGACATTATTTTTATTGGACGTTGAAATGACATGCTCAAGGTGATCCAACAAAGATTCAAAGGCAGATCTTCCTCTTTCTAGCCTACTGTTCATTTTACTACATTTATTCTCCCTACTGGCATCCAACTATGGGTTAGTCCTCCCTCTATACATGGCATCAAGCAAACCATCAACATTTCTTGGGTGTTTGCTATATACTAGGTATTGTGGGTTATACAAAGATGTTTCAGCCTCAGTTCCTGCTGTCCAGTATTTCACAATTTACTTGGGGAGAAAGAACATAAATATAAAGAGATAATCATGAACATAAAATTGTCAAATGTAAGCATGAAATAAGTAGGGAGGAAAGTGTCATGGAAGTTCTGGGCTGGAGCAGTTAAGAAAAATAAGTTAGGAACAGTAGCATTTGAGCTTAGTCTTGAAAGATAGCTACTATCAGTGTCCTATAAAACAGCTTCTGTCCTAACAGAGAACAGGCAAGTCCACAGACAAGTACCACCCAAGTATTTCCTATATTTATGCATTTCATGGAATTGTTCATCTATCATCATACAGTCACACGACATGGGTCAAAAGGCCATTATGTTTAGGCTCCTTCATAATTAGAATGAGAATCATGGAATTTCATAGTTGTAAGGGACTTTGGCATCCTTCAAATCCAACTAATACCTAAAAAAAGAAAACTGTAATACACCTGATGGGTGGTCATCCAGTCTATGCGTGGAGCTTTCTACCTCCTAAAATGCCTCATCCAACTTTTGAAAAGTTCTAATTTTTAGGAATTTTTCCTTAAGTCTTTTCAATTTCCACCCATTGCTCCTAGTTTGAGGACAGATAAGTGGTACAGTGCATAGAGCATTGGACCTAGAATCAGCAAGACCTGAGTTCTAATTAGCCCTCAGATACTTACTAGAGTGGGAGCCCTCGTCAAGTCACCTGCTATTGGCCACAGTTTCCTAATCTGTAAAATAGAGTCAGTAATAGCACCTATGTCCTAGAGTTATTGTGAGGATAAAATGAGGTCATATTATTAAAATGAGGTCATATTTACGAATCTAAAGCACTACATAAATGCTATTATTTTATTGTTTTATTAGCCTATGAGACCAAACAAAACAAGTCTAATCCTTCTCCCACATCAACGACATTTGGGTATCTGAAGACATCTTTCAAGGCCCCAAGAGACATCTCTTGAACAGGCTAAAGATTCCTGTTTCCTTCAAATAAGCTTCATGTGGCAGAGATATAAAGTACTCATCAACTTTTTCGCCTCTACCCCACCTCTTAAACAATTTCAATTGCCCATGACTTCTTAAAATCTGGACTAAAAACTGAACATAAAACTCCATATGTAGTCTTACCACTACTGAATACACAAAATTGTCCTCTCCTTGTTCCTGAAAAATAAACTTTCCTACTGGCCCAAGGTGACATTAGTTTTGGTCTTTTTTTTTTCTGATTGTCTTGTCAAAGGACTGTCATATTAAGCTTAAGGTATGATCAATCTCCCACACTTTTTCTTTACATGAACTGTTGTTAATCATGCTTCATCTTGTACTTGAGAAGTTATTACATTCAGCTCTGTTTTCTAGCCTGTCAAGATCTTTCTGTATCCTGACTCTACTATCAAGTGTGTTAGCAGCTTGGTGTGACTTGGAAAATGTATAAGCATGCTATCTAAATCTTCAAATAAGCCATTGATAAAAATATTAAAAAGCACAAAGCAAAGTATAGATCCCTGGGCCACTCTAATGTAGACCTCCTTCCAAAATTCCACCATAGCAGTAAGGACTATTCTTTGAATCTGGCTACTTAATTCATTACAAATTAATCTATTTTTTTAATTTATATCTCACATCTCTTCTTTTTTTTCTACAAGAATAGAAATAAGAATATCTTATCAGATACTACAATAAATCTAGGTAAACTATTTCTATCACACTCTTCTCATCTACCAAATTAGTAACCCTGTTTAAAAAAAAAGAAATGTGATTAATGTAGCACAGCCACTTCATGATGAAGTCTATGCTGCCTTTTTGTGATCATTTCCATTTTCTAGATGTTCACCAGCCATCTCATTAATAACATACTAATAGAAGGAGGAATATGACAGAGTGCTCTAACTGTAATGTCAGGAATGCTAAAGATCATAAGTTGAATATGGCAAGGGACGATAAAAACAACTCTTTTTTTAAAAGCTATATTTGTAGGGAGAAAAAGGAGAATAAAGGAAGGGATGTGATAGGAATATTGCTTGGGGTGGATGGGACAACAGAGGAGGCAGAACTACTCAATTCTTAGAACCGTTTCCTTTTTGTCTATTACCCTTCTGCAAAACCACTCCTACTCAGCATTATCTTCCAAATAATAATGATATTATTTGGTATTTAAGCTAGCTTTTTTTTTCTACATTAACTAAGTGTTAATTATCTTGGACCAATGATTCAAATTTTGTTTTACATTCTCTTTACTTAAATTTTGAATATTTCATCCCTATTAGTCATTTAAAAAAAATATTCTTTATATCCCCAGTATCTAGCCCAAAGCCTAACATAGAAAGTACTCAAAAAATACTTATTGAATAAATTATGTTTTATACATAAAGTATACTTGTTTTGCATGCCATACAATCTACCCAAGCTCTGGGCCCTATGGATTGACTACACTGCATAAGTAAATGGTTCAAGGCACATGCATAGTCCTTAATCATGGAAGCCTAGAATGAAGATATAGGCAGCATCATAATAGGGTGCTGTTCTTCTGCTGATTGCTTAGCTGCACTGAGGCCCCCTTTTACTGATGTGATGAATCCTACAAATGCTAAGGAGGTATAGCTTTTTATACTTGAGAGGCTTCTTCACTCCTGAACTGGCTGCTTTTGCTACCTAGCTAACTAAGAAAGTTCCTGTGAATAGGGAAATCAGGAGAACTGCATCTATCAATGCTTCTCCATTAAGCATTCATACTCTTGCTATTGTTATCTAGTCAGTTTTGTTTTGTTTTGTTTTTACTCAACTCCATCTCATTAAATCTTGTCCTTGTACTTAGCATCATTGTATATCATTCTAAACATTTTACGGAATTACAAAATCTCAGAACTGTAATGGTCCTGAGAGTTCGTCTAGTCCAATCTCTACCTGAACTGAAACACTCTCTAAAAGAGTCTTGACTATTTATTATTTAGTACCTGCTTGAACACTTCCAAAATTAGAGAAATCCTATTTCCTAAAGTAGCCCACCTTGGAATAGCTCTTATTGCAACAAAGGTTTTCTTTATGTAACAAAAGTAAGTTTGGAGTCTATTTCCTGAGCCTCTATTCTTACTGGCATGTTGAGTGCCCAGAGTTCAGTTGCTATTTATGCTCAGGGCTGTAGGGATAGCCATGAAGATTTGGGAGATAGATGTCTAGTTCTATAGTTCATGAGCCACTACCAGTTTGCTTTTCACTATTATTATCAGTTGATATCAATTAGGTGACCAGATTTAATTCTCTTTTTGAAAGGTGTATTTACTGAAATGGATGGACAAAAACAGTTAGGATCAAATATTCTGCCTTGGCAAGGTCTGTGGCAGACTCTCCCACAAGTACATACAGAGTCCAGGAGAAAGTGGGCTCAACCTTGGACCCAATTAGGAGTTGAGTTACTGGAAATCTTTTTCTTCTTTGCATATAGTACTCAGGAAACTCCCTTCTTTGTATATCCTTGGATCTGCCCTTCCAGGTAGGATCTAAGTTTCTTCTCAGCTCTTAAGGCACACACAACTGCTAGCTGCTAATGTTTTGAAGGATGATGCAAGAAAGTTGATGAAAAGACAAATAGTCCAAAATCTTTTTAACCCTTTAATCTTGCAAGCTGCTTCTCTGGTTAAGGGAGCAGAGAATGAGACTTAGGTAAGGCCAAAACCAAGGTACTCTTTTTCTCTTCCCCATCCCTCTCCCCCCAGGTGATGCTTCCGCCAGGATATTGCTGGAATGCTCTCTCTTGGCTTGTGCTCTCTTTAATCTTTCATAGGCTCAAACTATCTCGAAGTTTCATAGATACTCTTAAAGTGGCTAAATTCTCAGATAATCCAAACATGCTTCTTGTACAATCTCAATTCACTTGATTAAGAATCCTTTGCAATTAATCTAAAGTTTTTAATTTGATCAACTGAGATGTTCTCACATCATTAAGATACTATACATTTTAAGTAGGAACGATATGATTTGATTAATTTACTCCAGTAAGGCCCACCTTTCTATTTATATTGAGCCAAAATCTGTCTCTGCAATTTCCATTGAACTTTTTCTAGTGTCACCATTTGGAGCCAATTAAAACATATCTAATCCCTCTTTTACATGACAGCTTTTTGAAGATTTCAAGACAGTTAACACGTTCACCTTAAATATTTTCTCATCTTCAGCTTAAACAGAAAGATGCCTTAAGTTAGGCTATGATTTTTGAATCCCCTCACCATCTTGGTCTCTCTTTTAAACAGGCTTCAGTTTTTCAATGTCCTTCATAAAAGCAAGTGCCCAGAAGCTGGACAAAATGACACAGATGCAGTATAAGCAGGACAGATCACAAGGGGACTATAATCACCCTGCTTCTTGATTTTATTTCATTTGATGGTAGGAGAATTCTGACAAATCTATGTTTGCTGATTTTTTCCATGATAAATGATACAAATACAATTTATATAAGGTAAAAAAAGGGGGGGCGGGGGACTCTTCAAGCAACTGAAACTTTATATCAATATGGTCTGGAATATAGATTAGTTAGGAAAGTGCTAGGGCCATAAAAATTAAAGCCACAGACTCCTCTTGGCCTACCTGTTTACAGTCATTGACAGATGGGTCATACTTGTCTAAGTTATCATTACTGCATTAAAAAAGAGTCAGGTGTTCCATACAATTCCTGTTATGTGGCACGGACATCCAAAGTTAATAGAATATGTGTCACTGGCCTTCCAAATACAACTTCACAAAAGAATGGACAGCAATTGTACAGTTCTCAAAAATAGTGCTTTAAAAGGAACCAGAAAATATGTGCAAAGAAAGTCATTCAGGAACTTCAGGACTATGTACTGAGTGATCCAAATAGCCAGACGGAATAGGAATTTAGCTGAGAACAATATTAATATGCTTATCCATTCTCCTTCTGTTTTTAAGGCCAAAGTCCAGGCCGCTCAGTTCCTCTGTAGGAGATTGCATAATAAGGTAGAGCTCCTTAGCAACCTGAAGCAGATTTAGGGGACTTCTAGAAAGATGAGTGAAAGATTTGTTTTTTAAGGATAAGTAGATTCATTTAAAAATGTCTTTGTACAAAACCATATTGTATTAAGAGGGATTATGTTTAAATGGGTTATTCAATATTTGTCATTTTTTTTTGTTTGGGGGGTTCTTAGAAAATTTAAGACTATTCCCTTTTAAAATTCTCAGGATTTTATTTTTAAATTACTTTTAATTAATAAGCGTTTATTTTCTCTCTTTCCACCATCCCCAATTTTAAGAAAAGGGAAAAAGATCCTTGTAACAAATAAGCATAGTCATGTATGTCTCAATCTGTGTCTTGTATCCACCGCCTGTGTCACCAGAGGGGTATCTCATCTGTACTCTGGGACTGTGATTGGTCAATGTACTGATCAGAATTTAATACTTTCAAACATCACTCCCAGATGTCTATACTTTTGCAGTCATTTGAGGAAACAAAAAGCACATAAAATAAGGGCTTTGTATTTGGGGGTTTTAGGGTGACTCTTTACAAGTCAAATGTGAAGAAGACCTAGCACCAAAAGGAAGGCATGAAAATTGAATGATTTCTCTAGTCTCTGTGCTCCTTATCCCAGATGGACTACATTGTCTTAACTTGGATACCTCGAAATAGCATAGTTTTAAGGGAGGAAAGGCCTTCAGTAATGATCTAGTTATTTTGTGGATGGGAAATTAAGAACCAGAGAGGTTAAGTGATTTGTCCATAATTGCACAGGTCATAAGAAGCAGAACCCAGTTTCAAACCCATGTCCTCTTTCTCCAATCAAGCTCTTTCCTGTTGCACATTGTCTTTGTGGTAGAAGATTTTTAGGGTGAGAAAATAGGAGATACATAATCTGGAAATAAACCCAAGTCATGCCAAAAGGTTTTGTTCTGAATTGGAAATAATCACCACATCAACAGATGTATAAAAGAAAGTGGTCATGGTGTTCATGTGGGCTTAAAGTATAAATGGAAGTTGTCTGAAGACAATGGTGGTAGCCAAGTATGGAATACTTTATTGGAAAAAAGAAATGGTATACTACCCAAGCGCCTTTACATTGGTGGTGGCTGTCTGGATCTTGGCCAATATGACCAGAGGTGAAGGAGATCAGCCCTTTGAAAGTGCCAATGTCAAAACCCGTGCAGCTGAGTTGTGTTTTAATGTCTTAATGGGTCAGTGGAGGGTACTGTACAATAGCAGATTTGATAAGGAGTAAGAGGGCATTTCTCTTCTAGTCATTAGGGTTTCTACTCTTCTGGAGCATCCTAGAAGTTAAAGTGGCCTGTAGAATGTGACTCAAATCCAGCTGAGTCTCTAGTGTTTGGAAAGAAGGCACATACAAATGGGTTTCCTGGGAGACTTTATTGAAGTGGATGTGTCACTGTGTGTCTCCATCAGGATGCTGAATCCTTGGAAGATGGCCAAGGTAGCTGTATATGCATATGTGTGTTTCCTCTTTTCCGGTATCTATGTTTGTTCTCTCCTCATAGGCTGAGAATAATTCTACCAACAGCCAAATCTGTAATGTTAAGATCGTCCTTGGACATTCTAGGACTGCCCCTATTATAGATGATGTTTCTGTCAAAAACACTGCCTTACTCATTTGAGAGGTGGTTTTATAGCCCTGGGTATAATGATGGTCTGGTGGAACTTGTATGGGGTTGTACTTCGAATGATATTTGCTTCATTAGTGATATGCCCTGAATTCTAGAAAACTTCCCAGCCGTCTTAAGTCCTTTCTGAATCAGCAACATTGCAAACCAACACAAACCAAAACAAACAAGAAGATCTTTGATATATATACATGCACATATGTGATTGTGTATAGTTACATTTGATTGCAATCATATAGGAGCTTGCAAGCATTATTATTACTACTATTCTGATTTTACAGATTAGGAAGCTCAAATCTTACATGAGACACTTACTAGGTATGTAACCCTCATCAAGTCACTTAACCTCTCCTTGCCTCAGTTTCCTTATCAGTAAAATGATAAAAAAAAAAAAAACTTGGCCTCTATAAGGTACCTTTGAGTTACAAATCTATAATCTTCTGATCAATGTCAGAAAGTTCCCAGTAAGCCTTTTTCCAAGAATTATATACTTATAGGTCTCAATTCTCAGTTTGTTTTCAAAAAAGTAAAAGTTTTTTAAAAAAATGTTTCCTACAGACACGTCTGTTTTCAATTCAGTATAATCAAAGATTTAACTCAGAATCTCACAGAGCTTACTATTTATAAAACATGTAGTTGAATGAGTATTTCAGTTTTCCCCACAGATCTTTCAGATGATGATAGGGAAACCGAAAATCTAAACAGAAAGTATTTTAACATGATGTGAGTACTAGAATATGCTATACTTACAATGAGCATAGGAAGAAGAATAATTTCTTTTGGCTCTGAAGACATGGATCATATGGCTATTGATGACATTTTTATGGTATCTTTTAGATGTGCTATATTACAGTAACATTGGCTGATTGATTCCCTCAGGTCACTGATGCAGAGAAATGGCCACGTAAGAAATTTCCTCACTTACCTCATTCAACACAATTTCCTGCTACCTACATTTGTTATTGTTCATCCTTCAAAACTCTTAAGAATTAAAAGGATCTCCCTCCAAACAGCCTGACTTACAAAATGTGCAAAATCCTACAATATCCAAGTGTCTTACCTTCTTCCCAGAAATGCAAGATCACAGAAATACAGAGTCAGGAGGCATCTTAGGGACAACTTTGCTGCAGTGGGATCTACTGACTGTGAAAGAATCTGCTATTCTCTCCTGAAGGTCTTCGAAGATCTTTTTTTTTTTTCAAATAGGATTTCCTTCATCCAGGAATGCCAAATTTTCTGATGCTAATGTCCTGAATTCATGGATTCATGATAAGGTTGGAGATCTTTTTAAAATGTTAATTTTATTAATAAAAAGGATAAAGGATAAAATGGAGCACAGGCTCCATTTCCCTGAAAAGTTCTAGTTTTTAAAAAAAGATGCTTTTAGGACAAAAGAGTTTACTCGTATATGATTTCTAATGAATCTTACATGTGAAGTTCGTGAAGATCATCATCATTCCCTGGGAGCAGAAGAGGGCAAATTAATAGTCTGGATCAACAACAACAAAAAAAGCTTATTTTGAAACAATATTTAAATGTTTAATCACAATCCCTATAGACAATGAGGGAGCCCGTATTATATTGAATTCTAAACACTACAATAAGACTCAGAAATACCACTATAGCTCTCATCCATGGGAAGTTAGGAAACCTTAAAAACCTTGAGTGAAACAATTTCTTTAACTCTAGAAGGGCTGGAAAATAATTAAACGTCCTCAATTTATATTAAGGTCACAACTTGAACCCTGGGCTCCTGACTTGTAATCCAATGCTCCTTTTCTCTCTTATAGCCAATTTCTTTCTCTGTAGAATGATATTCATAATAAGTTAATTTGCATCAGGAGGAATAAGGATACTCAGTTCAGGTAAATCTCCTCTTAGCTTTTCAAAATGCTTCCACAAAATGTTTAAAAACACCTATTAATATAAAAGTATTTCTGTCAGATCATATTGTTTAGTTCCCAATCTACATAATACCCTTAAATGATATTATAATGGTAGACTGATTTGAACAGAGAAATCAAATTGGAATCCTTAAGAACTTAGGTTCTACACCCTCCTTCCCCCAACTATATTCATTCCAGGTAATTTCTGCCTTTTTTGGCTTCTCTGTCACGCTTTTCAATTTATGATAGTTTACATTAGAGGAGTCCAACTTTCTACTTCCTTCACCTACATTATCTTTCATTTTAGGATATTTTTGTTTGGCCAGCTGGCTGCTTTTCTGTCTGTCTTTAAGTGAAGTATATCTAATTCAATTTTGCCTACTTCTTTAAGAACTCCAATTTCACAAGAAAAGAAATGGAAAAACCTGAAACAGCCTAAAGTGGTATCCCATGTGGAAACCATCAAGTAAACAAACAAATAAAAAGCCCTATATGAAACACAGCTATCCACAGGATGGCAATCCCTTCATAGGACAACATGGGAACAAAACCAAAACAAACAAAATCCCACAACCCTATTAGATGAGTGGTCAGGGGACTAAGAGACCTGTTGTTTAGTAAAGGATAATTTGTCTGCTCTTCTCTACCCCTTCCTGTGAGACTGAAAAAGAGAAAACCAGAGGAGTCCCATCCTTTCTACCTTAAAAAATCAATAAAAACCTCCCAATGCAATGAAAGAGATTGTATGTGAAAAGGTTATATATAGAGAGAACAGCTATCGAGTGTTGTCCTACCATCTCTGACAAGCCTTGAGTGCTATCTAAACACCTATTCTAAGAGGACCTGTAGCTGGGAGTAACAAAAGTTAGGGCAGATATAATATCAGAAAGCCTATTCTCACAAAACTCCCATTTCTATTTAGATACTCAGGCTTTTGTTCCTATAGGTATTTATTTACCTGTACTTAACAGGTACTTAAGCTAGAATTAAGCTCAGAGCCCCAGTTATAGCTCCTCTCCACATGACTTTTGAGCATGACATTTCTTATGAACTCAGACATGTTACTTCGGTATTTCCTTTTCACCTCACCTTAAAATACCTTCAGTCTTTCTTTTTCTTTTCTCATATGTATAGGCATGCATGCATATGCATACTTCAATGGACATTTTATATGCATTGAAGTATGTATAAGGAGAAGGGTGTGTGTGTGTGTGTGTGTGTGTGTGTGTGTGTAGGGAGAAAGGAATATTTCAAGAGTGGTTAGTTGTTCTAGGTATTAAAAAATGGAAAGACACAGGATAATGTTCCCCATTTTTTTAAACACTTTAAAGTTTTGAATTTCAAATTCTATTCCTCCCTCTGCTCTCCTGTCCCTGAGATGGTAAGCAATTAGATATAGGTTACACATGTGCAATTATGTAAAGCATTTCCACATTAGTCATTTCGTATAAGAAGACTCAAAATAACAAAAAGAAAGTAAAAAATAGCATGTTTTAGTCTGTATTCAGTTGATACTAGTTCTTTCTCTGAAGGTAGATGGTCTACTTCCTCATTAGTCCTTTGGGATTGTCTTAGATTATTTTATTGCTGAGAATAGCTAAATTCTTTGTTCTTTGAACAAAATCATAGTTCTTTGAACAACATTGCTGTTACTGTGTACAATGTTCCCAAGTTTTCTACTTTCCTTATAATTTTGGATGCATTGGTTTTGTTTGTGCAAAAGACTTTTAATTTTACACAATCAAAATGATCTATTTTACATTTTGTAATGCTCTCTATATATTCTTTGGACTTAAATTCTTCCCTTATCTGCAAATCTGATAGAACCTATTCCATGTTCTCTTAATTTGCTTATGTGTAAATCATATACCCATTTTGACCTTATCTTCTATGTCGTCTGAGATGGTGGTCTATCCCTATTTTCTATCATACTGTTTTCCCAACAATTTTTGTCAAATAATGAGTTTTTGTCCCTAAAGTTTAGATCTTTGGGTTTATCATATACTAGATTACTACGATCATTTACTATAATGTAATACCTAATCCATTCCACTGATACACCACTCTATTTCTTAGCCAGTACCAGTGTTCTCCTGGCTGTGTTTACTTTACTATGCATAAGTTCATGTAAACCTTTGCAGATTTTTCTGAAATCATACTGCTTGTCATTTCTTATAGCACAATAATATCCCATTACTATCATAAACCATAGCTTGTTTAGCCATTCCCCAACTGATGGGCATCCCTTTGATTTCCATTTCTTAGCCACCACAAAAAGAACTGCTATACATATTTTATGCAGTTAGGTCCTTTCCCCCCTTTTTTGGATGTCTTTAGGATACAGACCTAGCAGTACTATTGCTGGATCAAACAGTATGAACATTTTTATAGCCCTTTGGGCTTAGTTTCAAATTGCTCCTCATAATGGTTGCATCAGTTTACAACTCCACCAACAGTGCATTAGTGTCCCAGGTTTTGGAGATCTCTTCCAACACCTAATATTTTCCTTTTTTTTTTGTCTTATTAGACACTAATTGGTATGAGGTGGTAAGTCAGAGTTATTTTAATTTGCTTGACTATACATAGCTTTGATTTCTTCATCTGAAAACTACCTGTTCATATCCATTGACCACTTATCAATTGGGAAATGACTTGTATTTTTATAAATTTTACTCAGTTTTCTATACATTTAAGAAACAAGGCCTTTGGCAGATATACTTGTTCAAAATTTTCTTTTTTTCCATTGATTCCCTTGATATCTTTGAGCTTTGGCTCTTCCAGACAAATTTTGGTATTATTTTTTCTAGCTCTATAAAATAGTTTTTGATAGTTTGATTAGTATGGTACTGAATAAAAATCTAGGTAAAACTGTCATTATTATTATATTGGCTCAGCCTACCCATGAATAGTTAATATAAAATAATAATAAAATAAATTAAATAATTAAAAAATAAAATAAAGTCACGCCTGGTCATAATGTATGATCCTTGTGATATATTGTTGTAATTGCTTTGCTAGTATTTTATTTAATTTTTTTTGCATCAATATTCATTAGGGAAATTTGGCTATAATTTTCTTTCCCTGTTTTGGCTCTTCCTGGTTTGGGTATCAGAACCATATTTGTGTTATAAAAGGAATCTGGTAGGACTCCTTCTTCACCTATTTTTCCAAATAATTTATATAATATTGGGATTAATTGTTTCTTAAATGTTTGATACAATTTGCTTGTGAATCTGTCTGGTCCTAGGGATTTTTTTTAAAAGAAGTTCATTGATGACTTGTTCAATTTCTTTTTCTAAGATTAGGTTATTTAAGTATTTTATTTCTTCTGCTAATCTGAGTAATTTACATTTTTGAAGATATTCATCCATTTCATTTAGATTGTTAAATTTATGGGTACATAATCAGGCAAAAAAAAAAACAACTCCTAAAAACTATCTTAATTTCCACTTCTTTGGTAGTGAATTCACTCCCTTCATTTTTTTACTAGCAATTTTGTTTTCTTCTTTCTTTTCTTAAATCAAGTTAACCTGGTTTATCTAACTTGTTTTTTCATAAAAGAAGCTCTTCAATTTATTCAATAGTTTTCTTACTTTCAATTTTATTAATCTCTCCTTTGATTTTCAGCATTTCTAATCTGATGTTTAATTGGGGCAGATGCCTAAATTTGTTCTTTTTTACGTTTTTCTTTAGTTGCATGTTCAATTCATAGATCTGCTTTTCTCCTATTTTTATTGATACAAGCAATTAGAGAGAAATTTTTCTTTAAGTATCATTTTGGCTTCATCCCATAAACTTTGGCATGTTGTCCCATTTTGTTGTCATTTTCTTTAATGAAATTATCAATTGTTTCTATAATGTGTTCTTTGATCCACTTGTATTTCAGGATTAGATTATTTAATCTCCAATTAATTTTTAACCTTTTTCAACTGTAATTTTTATTGCATTATGATCTGAAAACAATGTGTTTACTATATCTGCTTTGCTGCATTTGCTTTTGAGGTTTTTATGTGCTAAAACATGGTCAGTTTTTGTTTAGGTGCCATGTATTACTGAGAAAAAGGTTATCCTTCATTATTCTCATTCAATTTTTCCAGGGATCTATCTTATCTGATTTTTCCAGAATTTTATTGACCTCCTTAATTTCTTTTTTTTTGTGTGGTTAGATTGGCTCTAGTTCTGAGAGGGCGAGGTTGAAGTCCCTCACTAGTATAGTTTGGCTCTCTCTTTCTTCCTGTAACTCACTTAACTTCTCTAAGAATTTGGATGCTATACCACTTGACACATATATGCGTAGTACTGATGTGACTTCATTGTCTATGTCTATACCTTTTAGCAAGATTCCATTTCCTTCCTTATCTCTTTTAATTAGATCTAGTTTTGCTTTTGCTTAATGTGAGATCAGGATTGCTACCCCTGTTGTTATTGTTGTTGTTTTTCTCCACTTCAGCTGAAGTATAATATATTTTGTTCCAGTGTTTTACCTTTACTTTGTGTGTTTCTCTCTGCTTCAAATGTGTTTCTTGTAAAGAACATATTGTAGGATTATGGTTTTTAATCTACTCTGCTCTCTGCTTCTGTTTATGGGAGAGTTCATCCCATTCACATTCACAGTTACGATTACCATGTATTTTACTCCATTCTATTTTCCCCTGTTTATACTTTTCTCTCTCCTTTCAACATATTCCTCCTCCTTCTGTCCATCGCCTCCCTCAGTCTGCCTTGCCATCTATGCACCTTCCCTCCCTTTTTTTCCCCCTCCTACTTCCCTATATGGTAAGATAAATTTCTATAGCCATTCAAATGTGTATGTTGTTCCCTCTTTCAGCCAACTTCAATGAGAATAAGGTTAAAAAACATCCCTCCATGCTATTTTCACTTATTTATCCCCTTTTCTCTTGTACATATCACTCCCTCCTCAAAAGTCTGTTACTTCTGGTCACTACCTTCCCCATTATACCCTCCCTTATATTAGTCCCCTCTCATCTTTCTATTATCCCTATCCTTTTTTACTTCCTTATAGGGAAGATAGATTTATATATCCAAATGAGTATGTATGTTATTTCCTCTTTGAGCCAAATTTGATGAGAGTGAAGGTTTAAACTTTGTCTGACACTCCCTCATCTTCCCCTTGGTTATAATGGCTCTTTCATGCCTCTTTTACATGGGTAATTTACACACTATTGCCACAGAGAAATACAAACAGTTTAACCTTATTGGATTTCTTAACATTTTCTCTTTCTTGTTTCTTTTTTATCTTTTTATTTTTGTCTTCAGTCTTGTATTTGGAGGTAAAATGTTTTATTTAGCTCTAGTCTTTTAATTAGGAATGCTTGAAAGTTCTCTATCTTGTTAGATGTCCATTTCCTCCCCTGAAAGATAATATACAATTTTTCTGGGTGATTTTTAGTTATAATTCAAACTCCTTTGCCTTCTGGCATATCATATTTCAAGCCCTCTTTCTTTAATGTGGAAGGTGCCAGATCTTGTTTAATCCTCACTATAGCTCCATGATACTTGAATAATTTCTTTTTTGGCTGTTTGCAATTCTTTTTCCTTGATCTATGAGCTCTAGAATCTGACTTTGATGTTCCTGGGAGTTTTCATCTTGTGATCTCTTTCAAACGGTTATTGGTGAATTTTTCAATTGCTATTTTACCCTCTGGTTCTAATATATCAGGGCAGTTTTCTTTGATAATTTCTTGAAAGATATCCAGATTTTGTTTGTGGTTTTGTTTTTTTTTTATCATGGCTTTCAGGTCTTATATAATTATAAGATAATATAATTCTTATATTATCTCTCTTAGATCTATTTTCTAAACTAGTTGTTTTTTCCAATGAAAACTTTCACATTTTTTCTATTAAAATCATTTTGATTTTGTTTTATTATATCTTTCTTATAGAGTCATTAGTTTCTATTTGTCCACTTCTAATTTTTAAGGAATTATTTTTTTGAGTGAGCTTTTATTACCCCTTTTCCACTTGACTGATTCTATGTTTTAGGGAGTTATTTTTATCTGTATGCTATTGACTCTTTTTTTCATGATTCTCTTTATTATTCTCACTTCTTTTTCCAATTTTTTTTTCTTCTTCTCAAATTTGCATTTTTAAACATTTTTTAAACTCTTCTTGGAATTACTTTTTGGCCTGATACCAAATTACATTTTTCTTTGAGGCTTCACATGTAGCCATTTTGACACTATTATGCTCTAAGTTTATACCTTGATCCTCCCTAGCTCCATAGTAATTTTCATAGATAAGCTCTTTTGTTTTATTTTGTTTGGTGCTCACTTTTTTAATGTCACAATTGGGTTCTGGTCTTGCAATGTCCCAAGCTTTTTGTTCAGGACTCTGGGTTGTACTGTTGGCTTTCACTCGTTTTCAGATTTTAACTGCTTGCTTTCCCTGGAGGACAGGTTTTCCTTCTGGGTTTTACTTGGGGGTGGAGCCTCCCCTGGGTGTGGGGTTTAGCTGCTGGGCTGCTCCAGGAGTGGGGCTATGCTGCTGTGTTGTTATGGAAACAATGTCTCTCTGTTGGTAGGTCCCAGGGAATAGGTTTTGCTGTTGACCAGCACTGGGGAGGGGCTTCTCTACTGCTCAGCATTGGGGTCAAGGTTTCCAGGGGGTGGGGTGTTGGTGGATTGCCCCAGGCTTGGAACGTTGCTGCAGGGTCCCCATGGTGAGGCTGGCTACTGACGTTGCTTCCCTCCCACCCTAGTGAGACAGACCTTTCCTACTGTGCTGGTAAACTGCTTCCCTACTCCTAGATCAATTCTGAGAAGGTTTTCTAGTTGTTTGGAGGGCTTCAGGGGGTTCCTTTCTCATTCAACCATCTTGGCTCTTGAAGTTGCACAGGACAATTTACTGAGATGTTAAGGAATAGGCAAAATACATTGTTGCTTATTTTAATGAGTATTTACTTGCAAAGATCACATTTATGTTTCTCCATTAAAATTGTTAAGAACCCAAACTGAAAATCTACAAATTGATCTTAACTATATTGTTTTACTTACATTCCCTTCAAAGACCAGCGTCTGCTCTTGATAATACTTATCGAGGACTGGTTATTATGGTCATGTCTACAATCTGAAGTGAAATAGAGATGTGAAGAAGTTCATTTGGGAAGCTCCAAATAAAACACTGTGTATGACATAGAGGAGTTAATGAAAGCTTACCCAGGCCTAAAGTTTTCTTATATTAGAATTTGCACATCAAAATCAGGTAGGATATGGGATGTGACTCTGGAGGTGGCTTACTACACAATATGGTGGATCTCCCTATTTTTCAGTTTCTTCATGTATATAGTGATGGAAAACAATTTGCAATTTGAGTTTGTGTGATTTGGGGGAGGGATAACATATATTAGTCACCAGAAGGTATTTTCTGTAGAAATCATTTTATATTATTGTTATTCATCCTTCATTTTTGAAGAGGACCAATTACATTATGAGTGATGTCTTGACTTGCACATGAATTGGAATGAAGTGACACAGAGTTGCATAAAGCTGTCATCTTCACTTTCTCTTCCAGAATCATTCAAATTCAGTGGCAAGACAAAAGTCATGATGATTGGTGATGGTAAAACATAATATAGGTGATTCTGTTCAAGTGTTTCCTGACGGAATGAGGAGGTGATGTAATTTACAAAGTCCTACTAGATCTCTGTCCTCATTCACTATTTATTAGGTATCTACCACTTGCCAAGCACTGTATCAAGTGCTGAGGACACAAATAAAAAGAATGAAACAATATATTTTTATTATCTCATGCTACCACAGACATAAATAAGAGAGTTACTACTTCCATTAACAAATTTGATTCTCTGACCATTCCACAATATCCTGCTACTGGGTTTCTAGGGAATTTGATTTTATTGACCTTCAGGAAACACTTTAAGGTATAGTGTGAGTTCTGACCCCATGAGTATTGATTTCCTTTTCCTTTGAGGCCTCTATGAATGGCATTCAAATCTGAGGCAGGATTTGAACTCAAATCTTCCTGATCTCAAATCTTGTGTGCTATTTACTTGTCTTATTGACTCAATGAGACAAGAAATATTAAAACAAAATCAAAAGAATGAAAGAAAAAGAAAAAATGTAAATTAACTTAAGATAATTCTGGATTTTATAGTCAACCTGAACCCAGTTATCTTGGATAAGGTGTGTGTGTGTGTGCGTGTGTGTTTAATAATCCTTGGTGTATGTCTGCAGGTGAAGTTCAGTGTAGTCTGGAAACTGATACATAAATGCATAATTAGCAATCACTCATAGAGCTTGCTATTTATGATTCATCTTTATTAACCAGTTTTAGCACTATATGTATGTCTTCTTAAGTTGTTTGGGGGTTTTCTAGATCTTCAAAATTTGAAAAACAATTAGAGTATAATTTGAACTACAACTCTTGAGTATTATGTAGCTGCAGAGAGAATGAACTGATGTTATGGTGCCTGAGAGCTTTATTAATTTAAAGCAGTCAAAGCTTTCATTTCACAAGAGGGCAGAAATTCTGAGAAGTAAAAAAAAAAATCCCTTTCACCAGTATCCCTGGATTAAAAGAGATAAGAGAGAGAACATGGGAAGATAAGGAAGTGGCTCACATAATGACTTGAATGGATACAAGTTGAATACTACTCAAAAATGGTTTTTTAATCATTCTTTTTTAAAAAAATTTCATTAGCATCAAGTTAAACAAGGCCAATGTAGGTAAAATTAACATCACAAAATCATCACATAAATTATCCACCAACTTTCTCTTGTATATAAAAGCTAATAAGGAAAAGGCCTGTTTTCTTAACCTAATGTCTATGAATTCATTTTTTTTATAATTGCATTTAGTATAATTGTTTTCCTTGGCAATTTTCTGTATTTCATTTTATGTATTTAAAAATATTATTCTGAGAAAGAGTTCATAATCTTCATCAGACTGCCTAGGGGATCCATGACACAAAAAAAAGGTTAAGCAATGTCTTAAGTGGTTAAGAGCAAATGTAGAGGACTAGTACCTTTAGACAGTGCCTCTAGTGAACAAACTCAAAGACTTTGGATCATAATCTCCTTTTGACCTTGGGGAGCTCATTTATTTTAGTTTCATCTCCAAAATGTCTAGGTGATCTCTAAGGCATTTTCTTCTTCTAAACACTGTGATCACATAAGGAAAGTAAGGCTTATGTGGTCATGTGTAATTCACAGAAGAAGAAAACATTTTCAGGGAATTCTAATCAACCTACCAATAAGATACAGATTAGTTAACTGTGGTCCAACCCTGTTTTTTCTTATTCCTTGAGATGCCAGTACTAATATAAGAACACATATGAATTCCTGCCAAGATGACTGCCTGATCAGGAGGTAGGATCCCCAGCTTTCCCACTCATACTCTAGCAAAACAATTAAGTTGACAACAGACTGGATAATGATCAAGACATAAAATGGTAAAAGGTATTAAGTTACATTTTCTACCATGGAATTACACAAAAAGTCAGCCAGAAGTCTGAGAGGAACAAGAAAGAGGAACTTTTTAAGAAAGTGAGCTCTAGTAAGAATAAAGACAGAACCATGTGTAGCCTGTAAGGTTCTGTGTTGGGAACTAGAAAGAGTGAGAGCTTCCCTGAGAAAGCTCTAGGGTTGTCAGAAAGGCCCACAGTGGGAACCTTTGAAAGCCCTGGGATAGACCTCAGGCAGCGGCCACAACTCTGTAGACCAGAGGATGGTTCCAGTGCTCTGGTAGGTACAGCCCAGGGCCAGAAGCTCAAAGGCCCCTAACGCTGTTTTGAAATATAAGAGAAGCACTGAAAAACCAGCACCCTGAAATTCAGAAACCCAAGGGCAACTAAAGGTTGGGAGGTAGAGGTCAGAACAAAGATCCGTGGTATGACTAAGTAGTGATGACCACCCCATGCAAGAGGGCAAAGGGAAGTGGGGCTTGTCTCTGTCATAAAGTTCTAATCTAGGAACTAAAGCTAAAAAGGAAATCAAAGAAAACAATACCCAATATTTAAAATGACTGTAAATCTAACTCCATAACAACTGTAAGCAGAGACTCTCAGGGAAACACAAACACCAAAGTCCAGAGAAAGTTACGAAAATAAATTTATTGAGCAATTGGAAGGAGTCATAGGATGATGTTACGCTAACATTCCAATAGAGGAAGATGAAAGAATTGTCCCTTTATAACCTGAATGTTTTCAAAGTCTTTCGAGGGAGTTAAACAAAAAACAAAAAGCAAAAATGCTGGAGCTGAATAGATCTTGCTTTAAGAAAGGAAAGAGAAGAGAGGGCAAAAGGATACTTGTAAAGAATAATACCTGTAAATACTTACGAAAGAATAACTTATCCAATAAAATTGGGTATAATTCTAAATGGGAAAAAAAAGGCACCTGAAGAACTAAAAACCTTTCGGACATTTGTAACAAAAGGACCAGAATGCAACGGAAAATTTGATATAAAATATCCAGAAGAAATATGAGGAAAAAATAAAAGACTAATTATGAGGCACTCCTTAAGGTCAAATTGTTTGCTTATTACATTTATGAAAATGTTATCAATATTCTTAAAATTGTCATCATTACTAAGGTAGTTTGGAAACATGTTGAGGTTGAGTTGTATGTAATGCGGAAAAGATAAAAGTGAGCAATTATATTATAAAATGGGGCTTGAAAGAAAGAACTAGTACTGAGGAAGCAGGCGGTGAGAGACGGCTGGCGATCCTGGAACCTCACCCTCATCTGGGCTGAAGAGGAGACAAGCTAATCTAGGGACTAAAGCTGGAGAGTAGATCAAGATGTACATTTGTGCGTCTGAAAGCATGCAGAAGTCTTCTCAGCACACAGAAAGGCGAAAACCCGGGGGAGCGTAGGGGCAGGACTTTTGGAGGTGTGTGTGGGATAAGGTAATGGGGACAGGGTAAAAAGAGAGGTTAAGGAAGAAAGCAGTAAAAACAAAAAGCAAAGAAATTCACAAATAACAATTGCAACTTTGAATGTGAATGGGATGTTTATAGCAGCTCCCCTTGTGGTGGCAAAGAACCGGAAATTGCAGGGATCCTCATTAATCAGGGAATGGCTGAACGAGTTGTGGTGCATGGTTGTAATAGAATACTACTGTGCTATGAGAAACGATGAGCTCGATGGTCTTAGAAAGGCATGGAAAGACCAACATGAAATGATAAAGAGCAAAATGAGCAGAACCCAGAGAATATTGTATACAGTAACAGCAATATTGTTTTAAGAATGCCTAAGTCATTTTCACTATTACAATAAACAAATTAAAAATAAAGGACATATGAAGAAAAATATCTCCATCTAGAGAAAGAACTGGTAAATAGAAGTATGTGTAGAATAATTTGTACAAATATTTACCTATTTGTGTCTAATGGTAACCAATATGGGGTAGGGGAGAGGAAAGGAAAAAGGTAAAAAATGTACGTGGTAACTTTATTGTACATTCAAAAAGAATAGTAAGTTGTATATAGTAGAACTGCAATTTCATGTGCAATCTTTTTTTATGATGATATGTTGTGGAATGCTTGTTTTATTCTATAAATTAAAAGTCAAAATAAATTTTAAAAAAGATACTTGTGTTGAAAGATGGAAGAAACATGTGGAATTTATTATTTCTCATAAATAGACTGTGTGAAAAGAGGAATATATAAGCATTATGAATGTATTACTTTTAAGGGACTGTGTGGAGATTAGAAAAGCAACATGTGACCCGAAGGTCTTGATTTCTGTGTAGCCAAAGGAGCCGTGTGTTTCGTGGTAAATATACATTAATGTCCAGGGTAAATGCTGCTTGAATTTGACATGTGAGGGTGCTAGTATTGGGATCGCTGAATATTATAAGTTCAATTGCCTTGTTGGGTTGTCCTGGCTAAACTGATTAGGTGATCTGACAATGAACTCCATGGGTGATTTGTGCACCTAGAATATTTTGCCTTAATGAATCACTGGGGTTAGAACCAGATTCCCAGTGCACAGCTATTTATTTGAATCTGGGACTAAAAAAAAAAATCATTTCTTTGGCTTTCCATACTTAGGTTTTGAATCTATAGAATTCCAGTTTAAGAAACCAAAGAACTTATCAGAAAAGGAGGCTATTAAAGAATGAAATGATGCAAACACAATCTTTGAATCCATTTCAATCCAGGAATATTTTTGTCCAAAAGGCAGTGCAAATATGGCTCCATTGAATGTAGTACTTTAGTTCTTGTTGTCAATTATCTCGCACCCAGGATTGCAAACAACTTTGAAATTTTTTCCAGGGGAAAAAAGAAACCAACCTTCTAAGGAAAATATGGAGCTTTTCTATCTGTGCCTACAGAATGTCAAGAATACTAAAGGTATATATTTCTCTTTTAGCATATCACAGCATGCTGAAGACAGGGCTAACATGGAATTCCAACTAAACCTTTTTTTTTTTTTACACAAAATATTAAGCTAAAGAAAAGGTTCTGGCAGAAAGTTATGCTGACCATTTAAAAAAGATTAAATAATACAATGGTACAATGAATGCATTTTCCTTTTCTGAATCATTATATTACATCAACAACCATGAATATGATATTACTATATTTATAGGGAAGAGTATTCTTTTTTAACTCATCACTCAAAAAGTATGAGATCGTAAGATTTTTTAAAATCCTATTCAGCCAGTTTTTTCCCTACTTCCTTTCAACCAATCAACTGTTAATGACATGACATGATCCTCCAAATGTATCAAAAGAACACATTTAATTTGAATGCATCCTTTCACCAAAAAAGGAGAGACTCAATTAACACATTAATGAATTATATTTTCTTTTCTTTCAAACAAGCAAACTGATTGCTTATTCTTTTTTTTTTTTTTGAGAGGGGGAGGCAAAGCAATTGTGGTTAAATGACTTGCCCAAGGTCGCAAAGTTATTAAGTATCAAGTGTCTAAGGCCACATTTGAACTCAGATCCTCCCGACTTCTACCCCAATTGCTTATTCTTTACTGAAAATATGGTGCCTGGATCATTGGTTATTAGTAAAAATTAATAAATTACACCAAATTTGCATTTCACAAAGCTTGCATTTCTCACCAGGGAGTCAAACTCAGACACCACTTTCATGTAGAAAGGTCTCTCATATAGGCATAAATCATAAATTTAACATTTAGTCTTTGGAACTAAAGTATAAACAGAATTAATGATTTTGCTGTCATTATCCAATTATGTCTAACCACAAGAACAAAACCTGAAGCTAGAGGTCACCTTTTATTTTATTTTCTTTCAATACATAGAGTATGGGGCTAAATAGGCATTGAGATAAAAATATTTGTGTGAGGAGTAAAAGCTGGAAAAACCCAAGTGTTCTGTTATTTTACATTTCTATGATTCATTTGGTTTTATGGTGTTAAAACTGCTAATAAAGTTAAATATTCTGTTAAAACCCTGGTTGTAATAGTTTTGTAAAAATGGAATTGACTGAATTAGGGATACTTTTGGGCATCACATAAATCACCAGTTTCCTAAGAAGGAAACTTCAGCCCTGAACTCCACTCTGAGATACTTTCTGGTATTTCAGTTGAATTGCTGAATAGACATCTCTACCTGAATGTTGAACCTATAACTCAAACTCATCTACTTCCCTGAATTTGTTTCTCTATTTTCTCTTTTTCTCTCTATAAGATAACATTGCTTTTAATTCACCTAATTCACAATCAGAACTGTGACAAGGTCCTTCCTTCCCCCACACTCTTATTTTTTCACAATGTCTCTCATGTCAATCTTCTGCTTTCTATTCTCACTAATATCACCCTAGTTCAAGCCCTCATTGTCAGGATTCTAACAGCCTCTTTCCTGTCTCTAGGACCTCTTATTTCCAATCCAGAATTGACTATATTACCCAGCAATCTAATCTGTCTTATCTTTCCTCCTACTCAAAAATCTATTTCCTACTGTAACAGGATAAACACTGGATAAAGGGAATTTAAGGTTCTCAACCAGTTTGGCTCTAACCATGCTGTAATTTAGAGGCATGATGGCAGGGACACTTCCTTTTATGTCTGTTTATCCCTAATGCTTTGCACAGAATAGTAAGAAGGATGGCTTGTTGTAGTGGAAAGAGAAGGTTGGGCAAGTCATTTAATTTCTATCTGCCTGTTTCCTCACATAGAAGATGAAGAGGTTGGACCAGATGACAAATGAAGTCCTTTCAAGCTCTAAATATATGATCCTATGAAAATAAAAATTAAGACATACCTCTACTTGTCTACTACGGGATTTATCTTTTACTTATTTAACCGCGTGTGTGTTTGGAAATACTGTTTTTAAATTAGTAGAAAACCAGCTATTCCCTCTTGGATAGCTCTTATCTTTTGTGAGAGAAGAAGCCATACTTTGCCAGCTTCTTCATTTAGCCAGTCTTGGGGACATGACTTTTACCTAGGAAAAAACTCCATCCACCCCTGACTCAGGAGCAAAGAAGCTGTCACAGAACAATAAGTGGACCCACCCAAAGAACTCCCTGATTACCAAGGGTCTTAGGTACTGTCATAGTTTTAACTCAGTTGTACTCCAGGGGAGGGTGGGGGAAGGGAGATTGTGATGTTGGAATTCACAAAGTTTATTATCTTGTTTGGGTAGTATATTAAAATATGAGCTTCCAGACAAGACTAGGTCATGATGATTTAAACAGATTCTAAGCTTTTATCCCTTTCACTTTCATCTACAAAACCTGGCCACCAGAGCTCTCTTTCTCTGGCTTCCCTTCTATGTGTATAAAACAATGAAGCACATAGATTATGTGTAAAACAGTTATAATTGATCGGATTTTATCTAGCCATCATTTGGAGTAAATAAACAAAAATATATGTGCAACTTGAAAGAACAATAGGTTTTGGGGTTTAACAAAGAAAGAGGGAGAGAGGTAAGCACTACTTGAGATCAGCATAATTTTTCTGTCAGAGGAATTTCAACACTGACCCCAAATGTCTTACTTCTTGCCTCACTCTCTCTCATTTGGCAAAGAGGAGCAAATTTACAAGACAAAGAGCAGAGTTACTGAACTGCACCTGCTCCTCTTCTTTCTCTACAACCTCTCTCTTAGGGACTTCATCTGGTCCCATGGGTTTAATTATCATCTCTATGCAGTTCACTACCAGACCCATATACCCAGGCATTGCCTCTCCCATGAGCTTCAAACTCACATCACCAACTGCCTACAGGAAACTTCAAAGTAGATGTTCCCAAAACATCTTCAAGTCAACATGACCCAAAATAGGGCCCATTATCTTTCCTCCCAAACCCATTCCTCTTCCAAACTTCCCTATTTCTGCCAAAGGCATTGCTCTTCTTATCTCTCAGGTTCCTGACTTTGGTGTCATCTTAACAACTTTCTCTCCTCACATATATAATCAGTTGCTAATTCTGCCTCCACAACATTTCTTTCATCTGACACTTTATCTCTACTCATACACTTTAGTTCAGGAGCTCAACTCCTGACTAGATGATTACAATTAGATCCCAAATATTCTACTTTCACCACTCCAATTCATCCTCAATAGAGTTGCAAAGAGACTTTTCAGAGGCAGCTAGGTGACAGAGCGAGTACAGTGTTGGACTTGGAGTCAGGAAGACCTAAATTCAAATCTTGTCTCATTCACTTAGTGTATGTGTGACTGTGGACAAGTCATTCAACCTCTATTAGTCTCAGTTTCTTCATCTGTAAAATGGGGATAATAATAGCATCTGTCTGATATAGGGCTGTTGTAAGGATTAAATGGGATAATGTATGTAAAGTACTTTGCTAAACTTTAGAAGGGCTATATAAATGCTTAGTATTACAAAAATAATAATAATGATGATGATGATGATGATGATGACAATTTTTCTTAAGTTCTTAACTGACCATATCTCTCCCCTGCTTAACATAAAAAAACAAAACAAACAAACAAAAAAACCCTCTAAATCCCCTAATGCATATAGGATCAAATAATAATTTCTCTGTTTGGCTTTTAAAGCCATTTACATGCCAAATTACCTTTTTAGCCTCACCTTGTTATATATCACTCTCCTACTTACATTTGGGGATGTTGTCGAACCATTCTCTCTATACTTCACTGTATTCCCTATCTCTACCATGACTCTCCTCCATGCCTGGAGTACATCTCCTCCTTAGCTCTGCTTCATATACTACTTCTCTTTTATAAAAGACAGCTCAGGTGCCAACTTCTAGAAGAGCCTTTATTGAATTTCACCAATTCTTAGTGCCCTCCTTTCCCTACATTGTTTTAAATCACCTTGAACAGGTTCTGTATATATTTATATATAATATGGAGTAGTCGCTGGATGTATATAGTCTCTGGAAATAGAAGATAAGCTCCCAAAGAGCACAGATTATTTCATTCCTTCCATTTGTATTACTGGGACATGAATGGTGCTTAATAAATGCTTGTTGATTGAGTAATAGAAAACAAAAATGGGGGTAAAAATGCAAAGGGTAAAACTCTAAAGGACAGTTGGTTTATGATCAGGAGAAAAAAAGTCTCTCTCCCTGATCTCCCCTTGCCATGAGTCTGAAATTGTCAAATAAGTCTTTAATGATTTAAAAGCTCCATGGATGATCTAGGTAATAATATTGCCAAAGATATGCAAACACCTAAGTTTGTCAATGATTTTGGACAATTTATCCTTGCCTGAGGAATTTGACCATAAACATTGAAGAGTAAGAAAAATAGCTTGTGTTTTCTCTTTCAGAGATGAAAATTATAACAATTCTGGTAGAACTACCTACTAAACTATTCTTAAAGAAGAAAAATAAATGTCTGTTCTGTTTTTTTTTCCTAAAACAAATGAAAATTGATGTGTATAACACTTTTGCACCCCTGATTCTTATTTCCATTCAAAATTACAAAATATACATTTATATTGCTAACACACAGAATCATTCATTAGAAGGAACCTAAAAGATCATAACAGTCTAACTGCATGACTTTATCAATGAAGAAATCGAGGTCTAGAAAGTGTCACTAAACTAAGTTCATACAAATATTTTTTCTTAGCTGTTTTGAATTCAGTTTTAAGTAGATGAAAAACATATTTTAAAGGAAGTCTTTCTCTTTGGTTTATGCTTGACTTAAATTTTACATTTCATTACAAATTATTAATTCTGAAAGAAAAAAATATTAAAACTGCTAAGATCCACAGACTCAAAGATATATTTTTAATTGGCCTTCCTTTTTTTTTTCTTTTAAATTTCTTTCCCCTTCATTTTTACTCTGCTTGATCTTCTGGATCCTACAGAGGCTCTCTGGAATATGGAATGAGCTTTAGGATAGGTACTCTACAAATAATGCAGACAGTCCTGAGAGGGTCAGAAGCCAAGAAGTGCTGATCATTTGGAATGATTTCAGTCTCAAATGCATGCTCAGCTTCCATAGGCTTTCTCTCCAAGGATACTTCAGCAGTGGTCCACAAGGGCTTACATCATTTTATATTTTTGGTTGCTTAAGAAGAAATTCAGTATAACTGCCACATTTTAAGGAAATAGCCAAACTCTGAAAAAACTGTCGATTCTTGTCATAACTCTCTTCCCCGCAAAAACAACATAAAACAAAACAAAATTTAAAAAAAATCTCTTAAATTTCCAAACACCTCTGGAAGGACTGAATTTTTGACACATGCACAGAAAATGAAAGTCTTTGAGGTAGTCAAATCTACAACCCATCCCTGCAATTAAACAATAAATTACCTTATTGGTTTATCTGACACAGAGAGAATAAAGATAAGATTCTGAATTCACTACATCAAGAGTCCCTTAAAAAATTTCCTATCCAGAGTATGTTATTTAAACTTTTCCTACATATCAATTAGTTTGAAATAATAAGTCTTTAGGCTATCCATTAATTGCTGCACTGTAGACATGATCTGTATTTAAAATTATGCAATGAAAATTAAGCTGAAGCACTAAGGAGTCTTGGCTAACGAGGAAGATTTCCTCAGCCCTTCGGAGAAGAAAAAAGGAGATAATGGGGACACTGAATACACAAGAGGCTCTTTTCTAGTTTATCGTTTGCCAATGTTAGATGTTATAACAGATTGCTCCAGCTGTAAGCTCTTATTCATATGCATTTAAGTTTTCATTTTGAATTCTTACTGTATTTGGTCATGCTGAGGCAGAAAAAATGACTGTCATCCAAATCGAAATGTATTATAAATAAAATAAAAACAACTGTCTTCATAGTTAATTTTATTCATCCCTCCTTTTTTTTTTCATAGAAAGTCATCAAGGCTCAATAAGGCTATGTCTGTGTTAGGGCAGGGGGGGATATGGAAAAGGGGGAGGAAGAAAGAGAGGAACCGTAATTGCCTTTCTCCCCACCACTGCTTTCATTTTCAGAAGCCGAGATGGCTTTACTGGAGAGAATATTAACCATCAGGAAGGAGAATTCATATTACACACTGTTTCTAGCTCAGTGCTCCTGCTGCTTGCGGAGACTTCATGTTGCTCTCTCTTCTCATTCTCTCTTTGTAATAAAGGCATTAGGAGGACGTGCTGAACTATTCGCCTTCTGCATGGGGCTGTTGCTGGCCGCCTGATGCCCTAACTCACCAGCACTCCAGTTTGTTCCAGTTGCTAAGTGGCAGTGTGAATAGCAGAGAACTGCAGAATTGACACATATCGTGTAAAAAAGAAAATAAGTTTCTTTCAACAACATTCCTGGCAAGACCAAGAGAGGCAGGGGGATGAGGGTGTCTTAACATTTTATCATTCAGAGTGTGTCCGTGGGTGACATTTTTCACACCCTCCCTTCCCGGGAAAGCTCATGTTTACTTCTGTGGCTGTTTACGGCTTTCTCTGCTCTACTTTTCTCCCACTCCTTGTTTATGCTCAATATGATAAACAATTCTGACCGCAGTTGTCTGGCAGAGCAGATTATGGGAACTCACGCCCCCTAGTGTTGATAAGACACACTGTGGATATTGTAAAAAGACTTACCTTTAAATGGGATCATAGATTTAAAACTGGAAAGGACTTTAAAGTACATCTAATCCAATATCCTTATTTTAAAGATAAGGAAATTGAGGCCCATAAAAGTTAAATGACTTAGCCAAGGTCACACAGGTAATAAGTGACAGAAGGAGGATTTGAGATTATTTTCTGATTTTAAAGTCAATATTTCCCACAGCACCATGATGCCTCAAAGAGAAAGGATAGAGAGCACTTAATAAATGCTTAATGACTGACTGATGTTGAAAATGTGAGAGGAAGTGAAGCATATTTGATAGAAGGATGGCCTTTGACTCAGGAAGACCAGGATTAAAGACCTACCTCTGAGACACAAGTGGTATTATGTCACATAAGAATCATTTAACCCCTTGGTAACGTTCCTGACTCCAGGAACTCTTCAAGACTAAAACTAAAGGCCAGGTGCTGATTTGCATCACTGGAGGGAGTTTCCACAATGATGAAATCGGAGGTAAGGACTTCCCCTACTCCCCACAAATTTATATACTCGAGGGAAGTAATAACTGAATAATAGGGCCTTTAATTTCTAAAACACATAATAATTATTCACCATTTAATATTAAGTTTGATTCCCCCTTTCCCAAATGACATGTTGCTAATGTAATCTATGGAGTGTGCACGAAAGAAGATTCTCCCATATGAAATCTGGGAGAGGTCAGTAAAAGCCAGCACTAATGACAAACATCTACTGTGGCCATGTGCCAAACTCTGGCCCAACTGGAAAAAGCTGTCATTGTCCCCAGATTTTTTGGTGCATAAAACAGTTAACTTTAGTGTTGAAATGAAAGGAGACTAATAAAGGGCCAAAGGGTTCTATGGAAAACTTGGCGATTGTAGGATTACAGATTCAGAGATACTAATAATAACTGTTTTTGTTACTTATTCATTTCAGTCATGTCTGACACTTCAGGACCCCATTTGGGGTTTTCTTGGCAAAAATACTGGAGTGATTTGCCATTTCTTTCTCCAGCTTATTTTACAGATGAGGAAACTGAGGCAAATAGGGTTAAATGACTTGTCTAGAGTCATACAGCTAGGAAGTGTCTGAAGCCAGATTTGAACTCAGGAAGCTGAATCTTCCTGACTATCCATTGTGCCACCTTGCTGCCCATTAATATGCAATGATATGTATAATCGCTAGCATTTATATATTGACTACGTGCCAAGCCCTGTGCTAAGCACTTTATGAGTATCGTATAATTTGGTGTAATTAGCAACCTTTGGGGGTAGATGCCATATTGTCCCTATCTTACAATTGAGGAAACTGAGGCAATTAACCCTTAAGTGACTTGTTCAAGGCTACACAGCTAATTTTTGTTTGTTTGTTGTGGCCACGGCAACTCCTTAAAGACTGTTCGCTAAGGAAGAAGTGGGTTGTGATCTACAATGGTGGAACAAAGAACCACAGCAATACAATTTCAATTTTTCTTAAAACACTGAAGAAGTATTGACCTTGAATGGCTTGAAGCAAACGGTGACTGGAGTCCTTCCCAACTCTGAAATGTCGTGGTTCTGTGACAATAGAACTTCAGATGGACCCTAAAGAGTAGGCAATGGGCAGATGGGCACCGAGGGAAAGACAGAGGAAATAGCATGAGCAGTTAGATTATTTCCTGTTTCCCACCTTCTGTGTATTACCTCATTTATACCACAGGTCTATAGGATCTAGGGCTGGGACAGATCTTAGAGATCAGTCCAGCAGAAGCTCAGAGAGGATGGATAATCTACCCAGAATCACATTAAATGTCTAAGGCAGGATTCCAACCCATTTTTTTTCTGACTCCATGATCCCTCCACTATGTAGTAGCACTTCAAATGAACATACTGGCATTGGCAGAAAAGGAAACTAATTTATGTGCTATGTTGCTAAATGTTTAAAAAAAATTATTACATAAAAGTTAACAGTTATTATCTTTGAGGTCCCATAAGCAGTTAGGTGTTACGATGACTAGAGCACTGGGCCTGGGGTCAGGAAGATCTGGGTTCAAATCAGGCCTCAGACATTACCAACTGCATGACCTTGGGTAACTCATTTAACCTTTGTCTGCCTCAGTTTCCTAATCTGCAAAAAAGGGGAGATAAGAGGACCTACTTTCTGGGGTTGTTGTGAGGACCAATTGAGATAATATTTGTAAAGCAATGAGCACAGTGCCAGGTGGCACTTAGCAGACGCTTAATAACTATTCCATGCCACGTATTTTCAGAGATTTGGATCATCTCAGAGTGGAGGAGGTCGTGGGGATCCTTAGGGATCATTTGGTCCCTTATGAGACTACTCCAAGGACCTGTGATCCATGCTATCAGAGTATTCCTTCTAACAATGCTGATGAGAAGCACCAGATGACTTAAGAGATGGTTCTTGAGAGCTCCTCTGCCTTGAATTTCCATCACTGTATTGTCAATATGTTAATGATTCTCTCCAAACTTAGCTTGATTGATCCCAAGATGACAGATGGAGTCTACTGCTAGACTTGGACTGAGAACCTCACTAGTTTGGTATAACCTACCCAGCCTTGTACTTTATTGGCATAGCCTTTGAGAGCCCAGGTTCACTTTTTCACATCATAGCAAGGTGGCATCAAAAGAGACTTTGGCAGTTCTTTTACAGATGGGGAAACTGAGGACAAGAAAGTTTAAGGGACTGACTAAATGCCACTTCCCTAATTATAGGAAAGCCAAGACAAAAACCCATTATCTCTTGATTCCCACACTTAGAATTTCTCCTTCGTTACACTGTCTACGCTTGGTTTCTAAGTGGAAATGCCCACACTTTAGTGTAGATCAGTAAATATTAAACTATATAAAGCATTGCTATTTTAGGTCTGTGGTTTCTGGTACCTCCTGGGAACTTTCAGTTAACAGGAATAAAAAGGAACCTAACCACCAACCAACCATTTAATGAATAAGTATTCAGAGCCTGTTATATACTCATGACTGCTAGAAATTTAGCCTAGAGTCCTAGAGAGATTTAGCCCCTTGTTCAATGTCACACAGGCGGTGTTCTGAGAAGAGTTACAGCCAAAGTAGCATAGGTGGGATGTAAAATCAGGTTTTCTGATTCAAAATTAGCACGCTTCCTACTATATATATAGCATATGTTGTTTCTAGCACTGAGGGAAATTATTCATTCAGTTGATAAACTTTAATTAAGAATGTGGTAAGTGCTAGGGATACAAGAAGAGGCAAAAGACAGTTCTTGCCCTCAAGGAGTTTGTAATTTAATGGGGGAGACAACACAGGAATAAATACACGCAAAGCAAGCTATATACAGGATAAATAAAAAATAATTAAAGGAGGGAAAAGGAATATTTGCTATCCACTTCACTTTGGGACATACTGATGTATTTCAAATATAAAGGACAGAATGAAAGTAGACTTATGTACTTGGCAATGGAGTAGACAGGTAAAAGGTTAGAAGGGGGTAAAGAAACATATACTTCCAGTGATAATTGGACATAAAGAGAGGTATTAAGAAAACAAGGTGAAAGAACATATGTATGGTACCTTCATTTCTGAATATATTCCCAATTATGATTATTGAGGTAGTGGGCCCACAGTAGTGAAGAGTTGTAGTATTAGGTTTGGAATCTGGAAGATTTGGATTCAAATCAACCTGCCTTTGAAATTTACTGTCTATGTTAGCAGGGCGAAGTCATAACCTCTTTGCCTCAGGCATTTCCCTAAGTCTCATCTACTAAGTTCCAGATGGTATGCCATATATATATATATGTATATGTATATATATATGTATGTATAGTAGGAAGAACACTAATTTAGAGTCAGAAAACCTGGTTTCACACCCAAGCTACGCTATTTCATCTTTAGTTTCCCTCAAGAACACTGCCTGTGTGACCTGGAGCAAGGGGGATACACTTTTCTCATATGAGTCAGATAGACTAGGAGTGAGGACCTGGGCCTGACTAGAAGTCAAGAAAGAAAAGCTAAGTTTGAAAACTGCCTTTGACACCTAATAGCTGAGTGGACTTGGGCAAGTAATTTAATCTTTTTCAACTGGGGTTTCTTTGTCTGCATACTGGGGATAATAACACTTGTATTTTCTTTTTTTTTTTTTAATTAAAAAAATTATTTTGTTTACTTTTAGTTTACAAAATTCAGTTCCACAATCCCTTGGGTTTCAAATTCCCTCTCTCCCATGGTGGCATGCAATCAAATATAGGATCTGCAAATACTTTCAAATTAGATATTAGTCAAGTTATAAAGAAGGATTGTAATGGATGGAATGAACAATGGGAAAGAGGAAACAAAATCAAACAAGAAAAAGAACCAAACTGTGTTCTTTCTAGTTCTTTCTCTGAATGTAGACATCTCTCTCCATCATGAGTCTTTTGGAATTGTCTTATAACCCTGCATTGCTGACAACAGTCCAGTCTATCAAAGCTGGTCATCACACGTACATTGTGTCTGTAATTATGTACAGATTTCTCCTGGTTCTGCTCTTCTCATACAACATCAGTTTGTATAAGCCTCTCCAGGTAAATATGAAGTTCATCTGCTCCTCATTTCTTATAGCACAATAGTATTCCATTACATTCATGTAACACAACTTGTTTAGCCATTCCCCAATTGATGGGCCTCCCCTTAATTTCCAATTCCTTGCCACCACAAAAAGAGCTGCTATAAATATTTTTGTACATATGGGTCTTCCTCCTGCTTCTATAATCTCTTTGGGATACAACCTTAGTTGTGGTATTGCTTAGTCAAAAGGGTATGAAATTATTTATAGCCCTTTGGGCACAGTTCCAGATTGATCTCCAGAAGGGTGGATTCAACACTTGTATTTTCCACCTTAAAGTAAAAAGTGCTTTGGAAATTCAAAAAATACAACCCCAAGGTGAATTATTATTATCTTAAAGGAAAAAGGCTGGACAAGATGATCTCTAAAGTCTAAAATCCAGCTCTAAATCCTATAATCCCATGAAAGCAGTAGAGATTTCAGTTGTGGACAAGAAAGAAAATTTTGATTATCAAGAAATAGATTGTGAAGTCTATCTTCCTATGATTATATTTGGTTTAATCATTTGCTTGCTGTAATGAGGCAAACGGGACTGCTCTCTCTTCTCCCATCCTCAATTACCTAAGATTGAGTCCTTCCCCCTTAATACCAAGAGCTGGTACATTCCTGTTTTATTAATGTGTTTGAAACACAATTGGATAGGAATTTTCTACATGTACCTAGCATTATTTGAAAAGCATGTTTATTTATTCTGCTGCACAGGTAGAAAATGCAATGCTTCAGGATGTTTATAAGTCCCTTTGTTTCAGTGTAGTCTCCAAGAATGCTAAAATGATGGACTATCACCTGGGGGAATCTATCAGCATACATTATGATGGGTTTGATTTTAAGGAACTGAAAACACTACAGTTATTCAGAAGCATTAAACTGAGATGTTGAGTATGCTCGCCTAAAAATACCGAACCCAAGGCAGAGGTGATTTTTTTTTGAAGGGGAAGAAAGACACAAAATCAGGGACCCACTAAATGATTATGATATATATTGTCTCAACTACCATAGACATACAATATGATTCCAACAGAGATAGTTATGAGTATAAGAAGGTATTATGCAGGCTAATTGCCTCTCAATTCTGTAGCAAATCTTTCTCAGAACAAATTTGAACACTAAGTAATTTTCTCCTCATGCTCTTTACCCCCCAATACCAACCATTACAAGTATGAAAGAATCTCTGGTCCAACACTCAAATTCCAATTTAAAGTATATTCTTGCTGTGAAGAAGTAGGACTAATACAAGAGAGGCATTGACAATGTGGAGTATGTTCAGAGGAGGTACACCAGGCCAATAAGGGGACTTGAAAGCTAGCCAATAAAAGCTAGCCAATACTACTTAATTGAAAAATATGATGACTTTTTCTCAGTTTTCATCTTTCTTAACCTCAAGAGAATCCTGACACCTTTGACATCCCCTTGGTTCCTCCACACTCTCTCCTCGCAGTGATTTAATGAAATTGCTCTTTCCTGAGTTTTCTGCAGTCTAGTCAAGCCAAATTAAAAACAAAAAGTCCCAGAAGGGTCTCTCTGGGGCCCTCTTTTCCTTCTTGACATTCCCTCTTTCTCAGTCATCTCATCTGGAGATCAGTTTCCATGGGTTCAATTTTAATTTCTATACAGATTATTCCCTGGTCCATACAGTTAGTCCCAATTTTACTTCAGCTCTAGTCTCACATCACCATCTGCCTGCTGGTCATTGCCACCCAAGTATCCCATAAATTTTTCTAACTCAAATTTGAATCCTGGTTCTGCCACTCATTCCCTGTGTGATCTTTTGCAAGGCACTTAACCTCTCTGGGTCTCAGTTTTTTGTTTTTTTTTTTTAATCTGTAAAATGACAATCCAAAATCTGGATTAGATGAAATCTCAAGTTCCTTTCTAGCTCTAAATTTATGTTTCAACAGTCAAAAGCTTTATCTTCTCCCTAAATACAACTGTCTTTCAAACTTCCTTATTTTTGTTGAGGGTGCTACCACCTTCACACACATTCAAAACCTTCACATCATTCTTGACTTTTGACTTGCTCTCATCCTCTCTATTCAAATAGTTGCCAAGTCTTATCTTTCCTCATTCTAAAACATATCTCCCATACATTCTTTTCTCTCTCTTCTATTCATATGACCACCACTTTAGAACAAGATGGAATTACTTCTCAAATTGACCTTTTTAACAGCCTCCTAATTGTCATTCTTGCTTCTGATCTTTTCACTCCAACCCACCCTCAGCATAGTTGCCAAAGTAATATTCCTAGAGTATTCTAACATATTCTCCAGCTCAAGAAACTTTAGTGACTCCCTCTTGCCACTTAAAAACCTATATATTATAGCTCTAGTCCACCTTTATGGGATTATTATGTATATGTTTCTTCATACATTCTACTTTACCAAACTAGCTTACTCAATGTTTTCAGAATGCTTGATTGCTCATCCCCATACTTTTGTATATGCTCGAAGTTGCTGCACTGCCTCCTCATCTCAGCGTCTTGCAACTCTTGGCTTCCTTTAAAGTATAATTTATAAGTCACTTCCCATAGAAAACCTCTTTTGATTCTTCTGGTTAGCACTCCCTCCCACCTTCTTTAGTTGTGTCTGTGCTTATCAGTTTATATATTACATTGAACCCCAAGAATATAAGCTCCTTGAGACCATGGCCCATTTTGGCTTTTTTATTCTCAAGTAGCTGACTAGGCACTTATTTACATTCTGCTGGATTGGGTTGAATGATATAACATGGGACATTTATTTACCCTGTAGGATAGAGGGTATTCTGCCTCAAGGTAAAGAAGATACCACCTGTATCCAGAGAAAGAGCTGATAAATAGAAGTATATATAAAATGGCATGTGTGCATGTATGTGTGTGTGTGTGTGTGTGTGTGTGTGTGTGTCTGTTAGCCATCTTTAGAGGGGGAAGAAAATAAAGGAAAAAAGAGAAAGTTATATGATAACTTTAATATGTATTTTAAAGGAATAGCAACTTTATAACAGATTTGCAGTTTCACGTGTAATCATCTTTTTTCCCCCTATTCTACTATGTTATGGAAATGCTTGTTTCAGTTCTTAAGTTCAGAATAAAATAAATTTTTAAAAATTATCACATGGAAGAGGGATGAGATATTGTTTTTCATGGAATTGAAGGACAGAATTGGAAGTAATAGGACAAAGTTATGAAGAGGCAGATATTTGGGAAAACTCCAACATATAGTTATCAAAAAGTATAATGTGCTACCATCTTCAACATTCATTGGTGAAGATCATCCAGTAGAGGCCAAATGCCATTTGTCAGTGATGTTATATGAAAGAGGCTTCCTGAAGTACGTGTTGAACTAGATGAATGGTTTTCTAACTTTTTGGCCTAAACTCTTAAAAATTATTCAGGACCCTTCCCCCAAAGAGTTTTTATTTGAGTGAGTTGCATCTATTGATAGTTACCATATTAGAAATTAAGATGTCTTAGTGTTATTATGAAAATAATGTTGACCATGAGGACCCCCTGAAAGGATCTCAGGGGCACCCAAAGGTCTGAGAACCACTCAACTAGATGATCTTCAATATCCCTTAATAGGATTTTAAACTGGATGGAAACTTAGAGTTCATCTACTCTAGCTTTAGAGCTCAGAGGTAGTATAGTAACTCGAGTAATGAATGTATCTGGGACATCCCTAGCGTTCTCCTGTAACATCAAAATATTCAAAGATCACCAAGAAGATTTTAGATGTGTATTCTTTGGAAAAATGGTATCCTTGGTAGTCTGACCTCCTCAATTTATATTTGTCTTTCATTCTGTTAACAACACAAAGACTGGGGAGGCTGTCAGATGGTTTTTTAATCGACCTATGAAACAGAACATTATAAATGTTTGTTATCTTCAGAGCACAAAAGCAACTCAAGCTCTTCCTAGCAAAGCATTAGATGGTCATGAGTCTCTCCAAGTCCTTCTCTAAACAAGTGATAAAACATCCTCTGAGTACAGGCATCCACAAATTTTGACACGATTGCTAATTTTCAAATACCAGACTCATGTTAATATCCATAAAAAAAATCACAATTCCAAAGATACCTTTTTTCTTTTTATAGTATATTTTTACACATCATTTTCATCAAACCAATTCCACTACCAATTATATGAATAAAACTTGTCATATACTGAATCCAAAATTTCTTCAGATGAAGAATGGAATTCATAATGTGTGGATTTTTTGGGATAGAATTTTGCATATACTGTAAAGTCCTTTGTATGGCGGAAAAGGGGAACATTTGCATACTTGAGAATATTGTTGTTCAGTTCTTTCAGTTGTGCCAGACTCTTTGAGATCCCATTTGAGATTTTCTTGGCAAAGATATAGGAGTAATTTGCCAATTCTTTCTCCAGCTCATTTTATGGATGAGGAAAATAAGTCAAACTGGGTAAATGACTGGCCCAGAGTCACACAGCTAGTAAATGTTTTAGGCTGGACTTGAGCTCAGATTTTCCTGACTCTAGGGCCAGTGCTCTATCTACTACACCACCTAGCTGTCCCTACACTTGAGAATATTTGCAACCAAATAAATGTTGGAAAGTTTAGCAAATTTGCAGATTAGACTCCAGCGCTGTGTCAAGGAAGAGTTAAACATATACATCCATAATGTATACATACACACACACACATATATAAATATATGTAAAGTCAATGCATGTGTGTGTGTATGTGTGTATATATATATCTATATATCTATATATATATACATTTATATCAGTCTAAATATCTGTAAGATGTATATATGCACACGCACTTATGTGGGTGATTTTTTTTTAACAAAATGATTATTTCCCATTAATAGAGACTAAAATAGAGCAAAGAAGTAAGACCATCTAAAGCAACTGTTTGGCAAAATTAAACTAGAAAAAACTGAATTCAGTTAAACCAAATTCAACATATAGTCTTTTACAGAAAGACAACTTTTCAAAGAGAGTATATTCCTCATGGGGTTATCCTGAAATGGAAGGGATGGAAAGTACTGGCTGATGTTCTTAACTAAAAAAGAAAATGAATAACATTAAAAGCATTGGTCAAGTCATCTCGGTCTCCTCTGAAGTTTTGGATATAGGCATGAATCCTAAGAGAAGTCATGATTTTCTCAGACTTGAGAACTCGGTGCAATAAAAGCCATGACTATTAGCTAAATCCTCAGAAGTTGCCTGAGGATATAGAGGTTGTGACTCATTATGTGTCAGAGATGGAATGTGAACTGGGGATGCTCTTACTTCATTCAGACCCTATACTTTCTCCACTGCACTTTGCTATCTCCATTAGAAATCGGGAATAACAACATCATCAGGGGAAAAAAATAATTCAGGTAAATTAAAATTCAGCAAAAATTTATTAAGCACCTGTTGTTTGCTGAGTACTTACAACATGCTGAGATCCCGATATGGAGTTTACATAAGAGTTTCCTGACCTTATACACATTATAAACTAGAAGATTTTTTATACAAATATAATTTATTATAATTTTTAAAAATGAAAATAAATAAAAAATAGTTCACAAAATTCTGGTTTTTTAGACATCTTTACAAATTGACTTCAAGTCTGGAATAACTTGCTTATCAACATAACTTTTAGCCTAATGGTACAGAGAGGCAGAAAAGATTTAGAATCCGAGGACCCAAGTACAAATCCTGTCTCTGCTACATACTACCTATTTGACCTTGGAAATTCATTTAATGTCTGTGAGCCTCAGTTTCCTCATCTGTGAAGTGAATGGAGTGGATATGAGAACCTCTAATTTTCCTACCTCCTTCAAATTTTTGATCCTCTAGTCCTCTTGGTCAGAGTACAAGATGGCTAACATTAAACTTCTTTCCTACTACCAACTTGATGTACTACTACCAACTACCAACTACCAACTCGATGTAGTGCTTTCCAACTACCGAGTCGATGTACAAAACAATCCTATCAAACAGCTAACTTTTTGTACCATTCTAAAGAATAGCTATTAAAAGCCCACTCGAAACAGCCAACATCCTCATACATTGAAATCAATATATGTCAACAAGAGCTTGAATCAGGCAGCTCAACAGAGCAGAATATCAGCTCAGAATGGGCAGTGAAGCTGGCTTTGACACTAAGTGGATTTGCAATCCCAAGTACTTAGTAACCACATAACTGAAGGAATTATGACCAATGTGTTTCAAATTCTTTAGCATTTTCTTCAATGTGACCTGCCATTATCAGTTTGTCTGCAATTAGTGTGAATGTGCAAAGGATATAGAAATTATGCTGTGTATATATATTTAGTATAGAATGCTTATTTGGTATTGGTGTCCAGTAAGCAAATACGGTTGGCTTATGGTGTGAGAGACAATCATAAAGGAAGAGGATTCAAGTAAGTCTTGAATTAGAAGGTCTTCTGGTCACATATATGCCTGAAATTATTTTTTGTTATATAGTTATAAGATTTGTTGAGAAAGGGGAAGGGAAGTTTCTCACAGGAAAAAGATCCTTTAGGTCTCTTGTGTTTGTTTATAGAAACCACAAGAAGTAGTTATTTTATTTTAATGTGAATTTATATACATATACACAAACAAATATATATATATATATGTGTGTGTGTATGCATATATTCATATATATTCATGTTCACAAAACAAATTTATGCACTTCACACTGTAGGTAATTAATCTAATCATGACAAGACATTTTTTCAGAAGTCATTTATTTTAAAATGACCTAATAGCCATTATTTATACATTTTTAAGGAAGCCTCCTATGGAGAAAACACCAGACTACCTCTGCATAATGAAAGAGAGTTCAGTAGACTGCTGATGGAAGAATATTGTCTTTATTACTGAAAATTAGCATGAGTGCTGAGCTTGCACATAAGGCAAACTAAGTCTGATCCAAGTGTAAAAGTTATGACATCATTTAATGCAAGCAGAGCACTTAAAATGGATAGTTTAGGGCTCATCATTTTTGTTTATGTTATTCAGACTGAGGACTCTAGGCCAATTTTTTTTTTATTTTGGAGCTAAGGCTGTGGTGTCCTAAGTCCAGCGAACATCTAATAGAATAGAGATTCTTAAATTGTTTATCTTAGATGGGGAAAAAATTGATTTTTTAATTTTCATTTACCTATAACTAAAATTTAGCATTTCCTTCAATTTTGAATGCAATAGAGCAGTACCAAGACAATAGCTTCAATAAGCAATTTTTCTCCCATTGGCTATGCTGCATTCAGAAATGAACTTTAAGTTTGAGTCCATTCTTCTAAGTGATTGAGTTAGTATGGAGGGGGACAGTCTTCCCTTACTTGAGGGAAGATTTGTATTTCTGTTCTTGATATAGCTTCTCAGCAAAATGCCTTTGTAAAAGTTAACTGATGTGAATTGGTCAGATGATATCTGGGCACTAATCAATGGTAATGATGATATTGAGATATTAAGCTGGCACTGGGAATTAATTTTGTCAGAAGCACACTATAATTGGGGTTGGAGTTGATATAAGTAGAAAAAAACCCATAATTCCTTGAGGTTTATACCTAGAACTCTGAGTAGGCTAGAGATATAGTTACTATTATTCTGGGAATCTGACTTACTACTAAAAGTTAGAGTTGAAGTAAGGATCCTTATATAGTTTACAGATGGATGGCTGATCTCATCACTGTGGGTTTTCCTTAAATCATGTCACAATCCAATTCATTGTTGTTCATCCTATATTTTTGTCTATGTTCCCAAAGAAAGTCAGTCATGAGTTTTATAATAATGTTATCAAAGGCCTTCCTTTAAATCTCTTGACATTGTTTGGCAGCCAATATAAACACTCCTTAAAAAATGTTAAAATTTATGGAAAATCCATGGATGGAACTAGTTATTAATGACACCAACATTATTTTCATTGTTAGCTCTGTAAAAATGATCTTGAGATCTTATTGTAATAATTAAGCAGGTTATGCCATATAGTCTTATGTTGATACAGCATACTGTTACTTTTACTTTTATTACTTCTGCCACTGTAACTTCCATCAGAGCTGATAATCATAACTAAACTTTGTACCTTTCTAGATTCTAACTAAAACAGTGCTCTGGGCAAGCAGGTGACTAATGCTTGCTGAATTGAATTGAATTTGCTGAATTAAAGGGGAGATGTTTTGGCTTCCTTAGAGAAAGTGTGAGTTAAGAAAGATAGGGAAATGATGGAGAAGAGGGCCTTCCCCAGCTGTAAAGATCTGCATCCAATAGTTGTCTAGCTAGCTAGCCAGGGGTAAAGAATAGAATCCATTGTCTGTTGCTTACAGAAAACTTGAAAGGTGCTATTATTCCTTCAAAGTGTCCTTTGTTTGTGACATCTCTCAGCATAATATATGGACTTAGTGACTTTGACAAACTAACTACATAGAGTCCTTTCTCCCCCCAGAGGATATGGTACCTTCACTGACAGAATCAAATAATTATGTCCTACGGCTGGGGTCCCCAGAGACCTTGAGGACTCTACCTAGAATTGATCTGAAAGACCTACTTGTTAAAGAAAAGATCTTTGTTCAGTGAAGTTAGAAAGATTTCTCTCCTCCTGGTGGGGGGAGGGGGGAGATCTGAGCTATAGGTCAACAATTCTACCCTTATTTTCTCCTTAAATTTCTCCTAATTTTAGAATACAGATTAATATAGAATAATTCCAGAGATATTATATATTCTAATCCATGAAACCAGAATACCCAGCATTTTGCACTTAGATAATTAAACCAAAGAGATTGATTTGTGGAAGAGCTTACTATCATCGACTGCTTTGCAGGCCACAACATGGGTGTGATGGCTTCCACTTGCCCCCATCCTGTGGAAGGAGATTGGTTTTGTGTTTTTCCTGTTCCATACTCTATATCTTATTTCTGCATTTTCTACTTCCTTTGACCTTCAAAAAAAAAATCTAACACATTTTAATTAAATGTAATGTGTTTAAACCATCTTTCTAGGTGGTTTCCACAAGTTATTTAAATCTCCGATGTAAATTTGTATCTGGGCAACTAGGTGGCACAGTGGATAGAGTACTAGGCCTGGATTCAGGAAAATTCTTCTTCCTGAGTTCTAATCTGACCTCAGATACTCACTAGCTATATGACTCTGGGCAAGTCACTTAGCTCTATTAACTTCAGTTTCCTCATCTGTAGAATGAGGTAGAGAAGGAAATGGCAAAATATTATAGTATCTTGGTCAAAAAAACCCAAAAGAGGTCATGAAGAGTCAAAATTGAGAAATGATTCAACAATAACAACAAAGTATGTATTCTCTCAAATATGTATAATAAATAGCATTCTGTTCAAGTTTAAAGCCCTCAAAGTTGATGAATATCAGATATTAATATCAGATTAACATCAGATAACCTGATAGCTTCTCTTCAGCTGAAAGAAGGGGAACTCCTTGAAATACTCCATATGTCAGTAAGATGCCAAAATGCCTGGTGAAATGTCATGTTCTAAATGGCATCTAATCATTTAATTTACTCCTTCCTCTTTGCTTTAGAAGAGATCTGGGGCAGCACAGGCTAGTGTGAAGGGGAGCTGTCCAATGTTTTTAAGTCTCATGATACCAGATCCTCTCCCCCTTGCTGTGGATCCCACAGCTTACAGTCAGGTAGTTGGAAAGGCCACTTGGGCAGTGCTGCAATGCACAGGAGAAGAACATGCTGGATTTGTCCCTGACAGTTTTGGCTGTTGAAGATGATGAACTTTTTAAAGCCTTATCCTTGGATACACAGTAGTCGAAGCTAGCCAGTGAAGATAGTCCTTCAGTTCATTGTTCCTGCTCTTTCTTATCTGAGGTGTCTGGGCATAGCTTCAAGAAGTAACTGGGGTCTAGGGCCCTCCTCTGTTCTATCTCCATCAATCATAAATGAACTGTTAGCTAAGAGCTTCTTTACTTTCAAAGTCCATGGTCCTCCACTGGCCTGAGTTGATGGCCTTGACCTAACTTCCCATCCAATACCCAGCCTCATTGCTTGGGCCCAGATTCTCCATTCTCTTCTTCCCAGTGACCCTCTTTAGCACCTGGTAACCTCCCAATTCTTGGGGGTTCACTCTATTGATGCCAAACTTAGTTCACTGCAACTCAGAACTCTCAAACGGCCTAGAATTATAGGAATAGTATATTACAGCAGCTGTAATGCATGAGAAGTTAAGTAACCTGCTTTATCCAGGATTACACAGCCAGATTGTGTCAGAGGCAGGACTTAAAACTCGGGTTGTACTGATTCTAAGGCTCCTTCCCATTCTACTGTGATAAGCTTATCTTCAAAAATGTTTAGTATATTTTCATAGCAAACAGCAGGAAGAATATCTGTGAAATTTATTACAGTTCAGGAAAAAAAATCATTAACTGTATTCAAATGACCTTCATTAACTGATTTCAGATTTCCTACTTTAATTGTTAATAGGAAGATGCAAATCACACACATACAAAAGCTGATGTTATGGTCCTTTAAAAAAAGATATAATTCATGAAGGGTATGATGTTATTATGGATAAGTCTCCAACACTGACTATATTACGATCTAAAGCAGAGGTTCTTAAGCTGGGGTTCCTGAACTTAAAAACAAATTATAACTGTTTCAAATAATTGGATTCCTTTGTAAACCTGTGTTTTATTTTAAACATTTAAAAACATTCTGAGAAGGGGGTTTATAAGCTTTACCAGGGTGCCAAAAATACCATGACACAAAAATAGTTAAAACTCTTAGACTACAGTAATTGAATGATATTAATTGCTATTCAGAGTGAAATCTCCTAGACTCTGTAAAATCCTAATTTCTTAGGGAAAGATTGAATTAGGTTCACTAGATTGTATTTACTGAGGTACAGGACTAGACTAATATCATTAAAAAACTCTACAAATTGGAGGAAGCAAAAATTTCTCTGGAAAACTTAACTAGGAAATGTAGGTAATCAGAACTTTTCATTCCTTGGACACTTTAGAGTATGAGAACTTCAGTGTATGTGACAGTGAGATGTTTATTTAATTTCATGCCAAGGCTATCAATGACAGCTTTTGTTTCAGATGCTTTGAACGTGAGAGATATGAGTGAATACAGACGTTCAGAAGGTATCCCTAGTGCAGAGTAGAATTGTAAAGGGATAAGTTGCTTCAAAGAATCATGGGAGATAGGCACCATCACCATTTGAATGAATTCTGAACTGGTGTCTACTTCGTATCAAAACAGATTAAAATTGGCTATCAGATTTAGATATGCAGTTTAGCATGGTGGATAGAGCACTAACCACAAAGCTAGAAAGACCTGGGTTGAAGTCCTATTTTTGACATGTGGCTAGGTCACCCTGGGAAAGTCACTTAATGTCTCAATGTTATAGGAAATTCTTGAAAACCAAAACTCTAAGACAATATGCTGACCTGCTTTGTAGAGGAAGCTTTCTCACCCAGGAATTCCCTATATGAATGAAATAAATCACAGAGCTAGTCCCTCACCCTATCCTTACTCAACTTGCATTAATAGTTTAAGTGCTTCTCATATCACTATGGAAATTTTTTTAAATATTTAAATTAGAAATAGAAATTTTTCTGGTACAGAGAGAATAAGAGGCAAAAGGATTTTGATATCCAAAAGTTTGTACTTCACTGTCCATTTCACTTTTCCCCTATTTTGAAGTTGAAATTTAAGTTAGCACATCTTGTCCAAAGTATAAAATTCAGAGGAAGCTTGCCTCCCATGGAGCTTCATGCCAATTACTACTGCTTTTTCTGGATATGTATACAAAACTGGAGAATTTGATGCATATTAGTAATAATTCTCTTAAAAATATTTGAGATATATTTAAAAATTGTCAATATACCTACTCTCATTTTCAGGGGAAAAATTACAAATAGTTATTTTCAAATAATGGGTTATATCTATATGAATTCAATTATTTTAAAAATAACCAATGTTTCAATAACTGAATTCAATCTTCTGAAATAAATTAGTTTATCTGTACACATAGAACTTAGCCTTAGAAGAGAGTATATTAAATCAATGGAAAGCAATTATTTTACCTAAGGATTTATGAGTCATTTGAGGAATCTATGGCGCCAAAATAGAATTACAGGACCTGAGAATGGGAAGGAGTTTAGAAGCCAGATAAAGCAACCCATAACTGACCAAGAATTCCCTCTAGATCATGGCTTCTTAACCTGGAATTCATGAACCTTGTTGTGTTTTTAATACTTTGATTACTATTTCAGCATAGCTGTTTTCCTTTGTAACCTTTCCCATTATATTTTATGCATCTACAGTAATGTTTTTAGATGCATAAAATATAATGAATGATCTCAGGGCTGGATTTAGAGTCTGGAAGATCTGATTTCAAATCCTGTCATCTAGTTTAATCCCCTCATTTTAAAGATGGGGAAAATGAAACTCAGAGAATTTATGGGACTTGCCTGTGTTCATACATTGGAAGAATTGGGAATTGAACTCAGGTCCCATTATTCCAAGTTTTGACCCACTGACTTCCTAGTTCTAATCTTCTTGGTATTATAATTGGTTTTCTTTTTAAGTCATAGAAAATATTCATAAGCAAAAAAAAAGAAAATATTCATAAGCAACAAAAAAGGAGTGTGTATCAAAGAAATGTTAGCCATCCATGATATTCTCTGATAGACCAGTTAGCTTGGAATTTGAACTATAACTCCTGAATCAGAAGATTATTGAAGACCAGTGTAAAGTGGATATGGTCCAGTAGGTTATATGTATGTCCATATGAGCTCGTCTAAATGAAGCTAATAGAAAGGTATAAGTAGGTATTTTAGGAATATTACCCATCCCTCTCCAAGGGAGACTTCGATGTCTTCCAGGAAGGAAGTAGGAGATCAGAGCCAGGAGCTGGTCTGCTCTGCTCTTTGCAGAAAGATGATATCAGAACAAAATTATATCTGCTAAATATTGTTAATCTAAAGAAAATTACTTTTAAGTTCGGCAACTCTCCCTAGTTGCTTTTCCTCTACAGGGAAGAATTGCCTCAAGCTAAATTCCAAAACTTAATTCCTTTTCCACTAAATGCTGATTACACAATTACCATCACAACAGAGAAGAGGGAATAAATTTATTTTTCCAAGCCAATAGCAATCTGAGAAGTTATACAGATACAGTATACCAGACAGCACACAAAGTGGATGAGGTCTCCCACTGGCAGACAGATCTTAGCTCAAAGGAGAGAGTCCCAGTCTTATCCATTAGGTAAATTGCTCCAAGTCTAGTGAGACAGTTGAAAATTAATGACATACTTAAGGCACCAGCTCCTTTACATGTTGGCTTTTCCACAAAGTCTATCTATCTCTCCAGGGCCTCTTCCTGAAGAGAACCTGGATCAGAGGGTATCTTTTCTTGAAACTGGAAGCCAGAGGAAGCCCTTTTCTTTTCCCAAGCTCTTGACAACTCTGTCTCTCACAGAAGTCTAGAGAGTTAATCATTCTCTCCATCAATGAGGAGAAGCTTAGGTAGATGTTGAGGTTTAAATTGCAGGTCACACAAGTGAAATAATGGTGGGGTAGGGTGCAGTGAGGAGAGAGAGTTCTGGCACTATTAAACTCTGACATAGTAAATGGTTATATATTTACAAACTGCTTTCATAACCCCATCTCCATCATTCCCAACCTCATTGCTGATATAGGCACAAACACACATACATACTTGAAAAATGACTTGAAAAATGACACTTGTGGTCTGGGAAAAAAAAACAACATATATATATATACATATATATATATATTTTTTTTTAGGTTGGGGTTGGGATGGGGATGATAGTGGAGGGAACTACTCCTCAATCTAATAGGTTTTTCTATTCCTTAATTACATCCCTCCCTTCTGCCCTAGAAATTGCTGTATCTGACTTTTTCCTAGTAGAAATTTCCTACTAGAAATCAGTTTTTCAACTGATTGCTGTCTTTTTCTTAATACCCTTAGCTAGTTCCTCATCCATATCATGTGCTTTACCTGTTGGTGGTCCCCAGGGCTCTTTCTTAGACCTCCTCTTGGTTTCCTTATCAACTTCCATGGAATCAATTATCTCTGCAACTCCATTCTCTTTCCTGAGCTCAAGTCATGAACTGGATATTTCAAACTGTCATGGAGATAGCTCAAACTTAACATGTCAAAAAATAGATCTTCCTATTTTTTTTGTCCCTTTAAATCCTCACCTCTTCCAACTTCTCTATTTCTGTTAAAAGCATCACTGTTCTTCTAGGCTCTCAGGTTCCAAATTGTGGTATTATCTGTTCCCAACCCAATAGCAACCCCAACAGCATCCCCTCACCACACTTATCTAATCAGTTACAAAATCTTGCCATTTACCTTTCTAATATCTCTTATATTTGACCCCTTCTCTCTATTCCAGTGGTTCTCTCAACCTGTGGGTTATATTCAATTTAAATATATGCTGCATATCAGATATTTACATTACGATTCATAACAGTAACAAAATTACAGTTATGAAGTAGCAATGAAAATAATTTTATGATTGGGGGTCACCACAACATGAGGAACTGTATTAAAGGGTCACGGCATTAGGAAGGTTGAGAACCACTGCTCTATTCATTCAGCTACCACCTGAATTTGAGCCCTCATGACTCTTGCCTAGATCATTGCAAAGGCCTCCTGATTAGTCTCCCTATTTTAGTCTATCCTCTACACAACTGCCAAATTATTTTCCTTAAGCAGAGATTTTCCTGCTTAGTAAATTCCAGGGGATGTCTGAAGCAGCTGCAGACACCTTGCAGACCCAAGGGCCAGCCCTGGGTTGCTCTAGGGAGGGATTGAAGAGATCAGAGACAGGAGATGTTTACAGCTTGTACTTTATTCCAACATGGCCAACACCAGCAAGTAAGCAAGCTACTATATTACTACAAGCTAAGCATGATTCATGCGTGACCATCTCGTGCACAGGGGGTAAAGGCCAATGAGGAGACTCCAAACCAGTGATGTCAGCAGCTGTCTGACAAGTGAGCGGTTTCTTTCAAAACATCCTTGAGAACAACAACTGCACTGTGGATCTCAGAGCCCCCTTATCTCCAAGGAATTCACAGAGCGGTCTTGGGACTGAGAGGCCCAGGGGCAACTCTTAGATTCCCATGAGAAAGAAGGTGCCTTTTACTCATACTGGTCTCTGCAGGTGTCTTATGCCCCTATGTAATAATGAGCACCCTGGCACACCCAAGATGGCCTGCTAGCACCGGTTCTTGGATCTGCCTTTCTAAAAGGAAAGCAATTTTTAAGGGGAAACCAATCTTCATTAAGTACATTCCCTAATTCAGGGCAAAAGTCAGCACCTTGAATGTCAGAGAAAATACAAACAGAAATTAGCATAAAGACCAAAAGACAGTGCTCTGACTGCCTGAATCAGAGCACTGTTGTTATACACTTTACATATACCACTGCATCAGGAGAACCTTTACGTCTGACCTGCGGGGTGGAGTGATTCTGAATATCTGGCTATTCAGATTCTCATCCAGGGAATCACAAGGTCCTTCTCATAAGCAAATTCCCAAAGCAAAATGCCAATTTAGAGTATATATCCACTTCTCAGAGTCACAAAGCATCACAACCCTCCTGACTCAGTGCCTAATTAGGTTAGTATCAAAAGGTGTGAAAGCCTTCCCTAAGCAAGCTTCTCTTTAAGCAAGTTCTTCCCCCAGATTCAGAATGTATCAGAGCTGGGAAGATAGGCCTATTAATGAGCAGGGAAGAAGATCTTATATCCCATTAACGTTACACTCTAGGATCAAACATAAATTCCTCTGTTGTTGTTCATCCTTCATTCTCCAAGAGGAGCAATGACATTGGAAGGGTGATGTCTTGAATTGCAAGTAAATTGGATTTAAGTGAGGCAGAATTGTGCACAGTCATCAGCTCTCTCTCCTCTGGAGTCAAAGGAATTCCAGTGGCAAGACATAGATCAAGATGACTGGTGATGGCCCCAGAGGCAGTGAGAGACCTTGGCCTTCTTAAACTAAGGTTTCTACCAGGTCTCAGTTTGTCTGAGGCAATGCCTATTCAGTAATTAAAAGCTAGGTAAGAATTGAGGCCAAAGATGGCCTAGTTTGCCTTCACAAATTCTCTGGCTAGCTTTTAAAGTCCTTCACAGTTTGTTCACACCCTCTCTATCAAGTCTCATCATACCTCCCTCCCCCTCCCACACTCTTTGATCTAACCAAATTGACCTTCTTTCTGGGCCTCACAGGACAGATACTCCACCTCCCATCTCAGTGCCTTTGTACTGGCTACTGCCCACAACTGTTACCTTGGTATGATAGAATTCGTATCTTCTTCAAGTATCACTTTCTATCCTGATCCTCTCAATGACTTGTGCCCTTCCTCCTCCCCTATTTAGTAGTTAATTATTTTATATTTGCTTATATTTATTCGGTACTTATGTGCATAAGGCACTGTCCCTTTTACATCTGAACAGTTTTGTTGCTGAAAGAGTCAGGGGGAAATTAAAAACTTGTGTAAAAAGAAAAGATAACATCAACTTGTTTAAGATTTAGATTCACCCTTTTACATGTGAACATTTGATTGCTGAGATCTTTGAAAGAAAAAAAAGACAAAAGTCACTTGTGAAGAAATATAGTTTTTCAGAAAAAATTCAGAGGGACACAGATTGTTAGGAGGACTGGCAAATACTGTCCTTCAGAATGATGTACTGACAAGACCTGTTGGAGGGCAGAGAAATGATTGAGCAGCAGACTACACTGATAAAGATTCTTTTTTGTCTTATTTGTTAGAATGGGAGCTTTTGGCCTATAAGAATTATTCCATTCGTTGTATTTGTAGTAGTGTATGGGACACAAAGGCATTTAAATAAATGTTTATTAATTAAATGATTATCTCTGTGACCTTGGAGATGTATAACCAATCAGATACTCTGGGGCAGGATCGCTTTCCCCCTTCACTATAAAACACCTTTTACTCCTGGATTAGGAATGGCCATGGCTTCAGGTTGAACAAGCTGACCAAAAGCACAGGTGCAGGAGCCCCACACCGCTGGCCCCTCCCCTCCCCTTCCATAGCCTGGAGATCCTCCTCACCTAGGGTTTCATTAATCTGTCCCTACCTTGCCCCTTGCTAGTACAGTTGTGTAGGTATTTGTCCTGGCTCCAGTTAAAAAGGTCATTAGCACAGTGCCTGACAACAGTAGGGCACTTAATAAATGCTTACTTATTGATTGGATTATCCTGGTATCTTCTCATGTTCTCCCTAACTAAAGCTCCTTTAGGTTTCTTCAGTTAAACCACACTACTTTCCCTTAAACAAACTCTCAGCCCTGACTGGCTAGTGCTGTTCCTTTGTGAAATTTCAGCGGTAGACCCTGACTGCATTTCTTTAATAACAAAAGGAAGCAAATGAATCATGATCAATTCAGTCAGATATTTGTCAGTGAAGGATATAATTACCATAAAATAGGGCATACTCATCCTCCCTTTATAATGAAAGTAGCAGTCTTTGAGCCAAAAGAATATCTCTAACCTACCAGTCTCTAGACTACTCTAAACAATACACTCTGATAAATGCTTATGCCTGTAAGAGTGCTCACATCCTGGTTTCAGAAAAAGAACTGAATCATACACGATTCCACTGGGAGCTTATGAAAAGGCAAATGTTAATCAGGGAAGACATTTTGGGTCAGTAATGGTAGCGAGGTTCTATTTCTTTTGAGTTTCAGACCAAACCACCATTTACCTTTATGATATAACATGATATCATGCAGTTTCCATCTACTCGCCCAGAGAAGTACAAATATGAACTGAAGGAACCCAATGCAGCCCACTGGAAGCTAATAATGTATGACTCATGGCAGGAGCTAACAAGTAGAAACTGACTCCTGCGTTCTCATGCCGTGAAGAATTGGGGAATTGGAAAATCTGGACCCAGCTCTGCCACCTGTAAACCGCAGGAACTTAATCAGGTCTCAACTTCTCAGAGTCTAAAGGCCCCCACCCACCCTGTAAATTGGAGATAACAATATAGACTCGATCACCCTCAAAGTTACTGCAAAAAAGTAAATTTGTAAACTACAAAGCATAATACAAATACAACCAATTGTTATATTATAAATATTAAATGCTATACTTTTTATATTAATTACTGATATTTATCAATTATTAAATGTCACATAAATGTGAGGTATTATCCATACTATTACCTCAATATGCATTTCTGACTAAATTTATGTATGTGTATTAGCCGTGTGACCTTGGGCAAGTCACTTAACCCCAAGTGCCCTGCCCTCCAAAAAAATAAAAATAGGAACAGATTTATGTATGTGATTAAACAAAGCAACAACAACATGGAAGACAACATGCCTCTGTGTGATAAGATTGTGCTGGCATTTTGACCTTAAGTTATATTTGATATTAACTTGGATAATTTAGAGGATGTTTTGAGAATAAACCTCTCTTTAAGGAGCGACAGGAAGTGAAATATGAATTTCTCTTTCCTAACTCTTTTCCCTGTATGGGGCTAGGAATTCTTCAAGTGCTCTCTGATGTTTGAAATTTCTAAGTATAAAGTGGGCCATTCCATCTTTTCCAAAATAACTCTGTATAAATATGCTGGGGCAAACAATTTTCTCTTTCTCGAGGAGTTCTTGAGGTCATCTTCATTATCAAATACGTTTTGAGAGCCTAGAGGCTGTATGACACGGTAACAAGTACTTCAGAGAAAGAGCAGATATAATCCCTGTCCTTCAGAAACTCAAACAGCTTTGTGGACATTTTTGACAGGAATGATTTAATGGAGTTCTCTAATGTGGCTGAGCTCGGTCCATTAAAGGACTGCATATTCTTATTATCTTGCCCATCCTCAGGAGACAGTAAGATACAGTGGTAATGAGAGCAGAATGAAGCTGCCTCTCTCCTCAGTTCCCACTGCAAAGTGATTTTTCATGTTCTCCGACATTTGCCTAAGAAAAGGTTGAAAAGATAATTGGCATTGCTGTCAAGAGGGTAAATGAATTTCCTGCTTCTTTATTTTCAAACTATTGAGAACTTAATTTGCTTTCTCACCAATGGGTAGACTGGGGAGAGAAACAGGTTTTAGAGAGTATTAAAAAAGATTATAGCAAAAGCCTCTAAGAAAGTTCAAGTCTGCCTGAAGAAGCCTTCTAGACACCCAGGAGAGACACTCACAGTTTCAGTAGGTTCTCATACCTATTCCATCATCAAATTTTAAAATCTAGGCCAATGCTTTAGCAATCCAGGGTACAGTCTTTCATCTGAAAAGACTTCCACTGAAAAGCATTTGTTTCTTGTTACTTGATAAATGCTGACAAGAAAGTCAGAAATATCAAAGATTTCCTGTGAAATGTGACAGTATTATTTTACTTTCTCCATAATCTTTATTTAAATTACCATGAAAAGCCTTCTGCTCCCTTGCATGCACTTTGGGGGGAATAGCCTTCCACACGCTTACTGTTTGTATGAATTATATTAGTTTGGGATACACCAGTCAATCTCTCACTTTTAAATATCTCATAGAAACAGAGACAATGCAGCATTTTTTTTAATGCAATCACTACCAAGTTCCCTAACAAACAACTACTGAAAATTGGACCCACCGTTCAATCTATACAAAGAACATTTTCACACATAGAGAATTGAGGATTTTTTTTTTTGGTGCCATGAGAATTTTTATTTAGGATTAAAGGATTTGGGGGCTGAAAAACCTAGTCACCTGGTCCAACTTCCTTATTTTACTGATGAGGAAATTGAAGGCCAGGTAATGAAAGTGATTTTCCTATGTGTTACATAGCTAGAGAGAGGCAGAGAGAATGGAGGTCATAGACTCATATGAATTGTAAGGGACTTTGTAGGTTATCCAGTGCAAACCCTTCATTGAGTCCCTCACCCCCATTTCCAAATCAGTTCCGTAATCATTTGTTAAGTACCTACACAATGTTCTGCTGGAGCAAAAGAAAATGTACACAAATTAGTATTATAAAAATATTCAAAATAACTAAAAAATAAGAGGGCTTTGAAGGGAGGGCAGTAACAACTAGGGGAATCTGGGAACGTCTTGGATCTTTTGCTAAGTCTGGAAGAAAACTCTAACTAGGAATTCCAAGAGGCAGAAGTGAGAAGAGAGACCATTCGGATATTAAGGACATCTGTCCAAAAGACATGGAAAGAGGAGGTGGACCATTGTATACAGGAAACAGAAAATAGGTCACCTTAGTTAGAACATAGAGTGTTCATGGGAATAATGTATAATTAACCTGGAAAGATAGGTTGGAGCCAGACAAGAGGTCATGAGGACTTGGACTCCACGTGAATAGAGAAGAACAAGGATGTTGTTGGGAGAGAACTGAAAAGACTTGGAAATATGGTGTGTGGGGCAGTGGGGAAGGAGAGAATGAAGAATAGAAGATAACTGAGGTTGTAAACCTGGGTGACTTGAAGGATGATGATGAAGTTCTGAACAAAAACAGAGAAGTTGGGCATAGTGTTGAGTTTAGGCTACTGGGTTCAGAGATCTAGAATTAGAATGGAGCTCTGAGGCAACCAGCCCAACCCCCTCATTTTATTGATAAAGGACCTGAAAGCCCATAGTTGGTAAATCCAGGTGTTAAACATTTAAATCCAGGTCCTTTCACTTTAGAGTCACTGTTATTTCCATTGTATCACATATACTTGTAGGGCAAAGAATATAGAGGCACTAAAAATTTAATTATTATGCAGCACATCAAGCTTCAAGAAATATAAAATTTTGGATATTTTGAGTGTGAGATACCTATGAGATACCCAAGTGGGGATGTCTAGCAAATAGTTGGTGATACAGGATTAGAGCTCAAGAAAATGACTAAAACTGGATAGGAATATTTTATAGTCATTTTTAGAAGGATGATAGTTGAACCCATGATAATCACTGAGATCAGAGAGAGTGTAGATAGTGAAGAGAAGAGAAATGAAGACAGAGTCCTAGGGCATACTCATACAGAGAAGGTGAGACATAGGTAAAGAGCCTGCAAAGGACATGGAGAAAGAATGGACAAATATGAGGAGGGGCACCAGGAATGTGCAGGAGCAAAGACACTCAAAAAGGAGAGGGTATTCAGGAGGATGGAGATGCAGAGCAGTACCAAATACTGCAAAGAGGTCAGGAATAATGAAAACTAAGAAAAAAGTTTTGTATTAAATAATAAAAAATAATTTGTGACGTTGGAGAGAACTCTAATAAATGAGTTGGTTTGCCAAAGGTTGCAGAAACAAAGACAGGATTTAAAGCCACTTCTTCTTACTCCAAGTATAGTACATGATCCACCATAACAAAGTTGTCTTTGAGACACTAATTTGAATCCTGAAGGTTTCATTCAGGTGTTCTTTGTACAGCAGACTTGAGACCAAAAAGACCGAAACATACCTTAAGTTGATAACGTGTTACTCTGATAATATTATTCCTATGTGCTAGCCAAACTAATTTAATCAGTCTCCATATTCATCTCCTCACCCCCATTTCTCATATAATGTACTTTCTTGTCTTCATACCATCTATTGCCCCATTTTGTCATCTGTCCAGTTGTTACCCTTTTCCACACCAGGACCAAAACTCTCTGGACTGGACTTCGAATACCCTTCCTCTGATACTGAGGCAGTTAATCCACTCTAGTCCTTGGTCTGAGATCTCATATTTTATTAAATGAACCAAAAACTCACTTAACCTACTAGCTGGTCCTATTCTGCTTTCACATTTGATCCAGCCACCCACCTGGACATCATCTTGCCATCTGCCTTGCTAAAAACATGCAATATTTTTCTGCCCCTACCTCACTTCCTTGCTCTGCAGATAGTAATTAAATTAATAATATCATTGTTTTCAGAAATGGTACAGCAATTGATTGCCCTATGGATGCACTCTATTTCTATGACTTCCCAGACCCAAGTTCTCTACCTTTGCCACTCCTTTACTATATGTGTGTCCTTTCTCTATCAAGAGTTAAGTTCTTTGAGTGCAGGGACTCTCATTTGTGTACTTGTAGCCCCAGCATGTGCCATAGTGCCTGGTACTGAGTTGGCATTTAATGAATGGGTTTTTTTTCTTTCATTCATGCATATATACACATGCATGAATGAATGAAAAATGCATGCATACATGAATGAATTCCATTATTTATGCTCTTTATGTATGATTGAAATTTCTATCCTCCCCTTAATGGAACCTCCACCATGAAGGCTTCCCCAGCTCTCCTCATTAATGACAAACTTTCTCCCACCAATCACATAATACTTTGTCTCCCTCATTGGACTTTGAGCCCCTGAGCGCAGAGACTATATTTTGCTTTTCTTTGTATCCTTAGAATTTTTCATTGTGGCTGACACATAGAAGGTACTTAATAAATTCTTATTTACTGATTCTGCACATCTCTAATGTCTTGACATATTCTTTTCAATTATCATCATATGTTATATCCTTCCATTAGATTATAAGGCCCTGGGGGAGGCTAGGTGGTGCAGTGAATAGAGCGCTGGCCCTGGAGACAGCAGGACCTCAGTTCAAATCCAGCCTCAGACACTTAATACAAAACTAGCCTTGTGACGCAAGTTGCTTAACCCCAATTGCCCTCCAAAAAATAATAATAATAATAATAAAGAAAAGATTAAAAGGTCCTTACAATTCTGATCAACATTTTGTATCTCCTCTAATGTCTAGTACTGTGCTGTACACATTTACTAATTTTTAAAACTCTGATCCAATTTAAATATTTGAAAGGAAGTAAATGACAACCCTTACTGTAGGTTATGCAAAGTCAAGCCTCAGAAGTTGCCAGGAGTTCCTGACAATGAACTTACTTAAAAGGAGACAAAGACCATGTCATGAACAGAAGTATGACATAACCAATTACCGGCAAGGTTCCAGATCCCAGAAAGCAGTTGGTATATCCAAAAGGTCCCATTCAAGAAATTTTGGCTCAGTAACAATATAGCTTTTAGATGCATTAAGCTTTTTAGTTGTGAGACATCCCCTGTCACCATTTAGCATTCACTGTCTACTTCTAAACTTTGAGATTTATGATACTGAGGAGTCATTTATATTTTACTAAGGGAATTGTTGGAAAGAGAAACAAGAGCCTATGGTCTGATGTTGAAGACAGAGCTGGGAGGAAGAAGGTGAGGCTAATGATGAAGTAAAATGATATCCTGTTCCCCTCTTCCTCTACATCCCAGCTTTGTAAAATTACACTTTAGGTCAGAGTATTCTCTGTCCAAGAGACTGTGGTAGGCCTTGAGAGATGAAGAAAAGATGATATGGGACTATTTTAGAATTATAAAATCATAGATACAGAGCTGAAAGAGACCTTACAGGCCATTAAGTACAACTTCCTTATTTTATAAATGAAGAAACTGAGACCCATATAGGTTAAGTGACTTGCTTAAGGTCATACAATAATGACTGTCACAGTTGGGATCTGATCTAGGTCCTCTGACTCCAGCAAGAGCTCTTCCACTATCTCAAATCAGTCCCAAGACCCTTCCAAATCAAATCATTCCTTCCCTTTCTAGAGACAATCTTTTCTCTGTGAGGAAAAGGATGGGGTACCTTTTGATAGCAGTGTTATGAATAACTGATACTAATAAGTAGTTACCTTAAGCACATGGATTCTAATATTCAGTGAGAGTGCAAAAAAATTCACTCCACAATCATACTATACTTAGCATTTCTCCCCACAATTTAAAAAATATTTAAATATTTTGTAATATTTTAGCAATTTACTACATACAGAATATGCTAAGCAATAACCTATTTAAAGTCTAAGGCTTAAGCATTGCAGGAACTAGACAAAGGGTCTAGTACAATACAATACAATCCTAAAGGAATTTTAAATATCACTGGGGAGATGACATGCACACATGAAATATATTAACATAATATTATTGTGAAAGTTCAACTATAAGCACCAGGTATCACTGTATTGGTGAAGTTCAAAAGTGCTAGTAAATAGAAATTCTCACTTAATAAGTTGTTGTTTAAATTCGATTTAATGTACCTTCCCAACCACCATTCCCCTTAGCTTACAGACGTTGGCACTGTACACCATTGTTCCTTTCCTTATCATTTCCTTGCTGCTTCTGAATCTAGCCACAAGTGGAGGCACTGCATAAAAATCAGTTCAGAAACTATGGATTGTAGTTGTGCGATATAATCTAAGTCAGGGGCCCAATATAAAAAAATAACAGACGAGTGAACTGTTTACACATAGGAGATGGCTTATATCCTACATGTTTCTAAGCATTAGAACATGTGACGTTATATATTCAGTTTTGACCTAGAAACAGTTTTGTGGGGGAAGGAAACCATCCTGTGGCCTGTGCTCATATATCCACACTGTTTCCAAGGTCACCTCTACACGGTTATATTTGCATCCAGCTGACATTGATTCATGTTGCCAGATGGCAAAGGATGAAGCACAATCACTCAACACAATGTGTGACCTACTTATGGGCTCAACAATCTGCTGCTTAATACCAAATACAAGAATCTGAAGCTTAGAGTTTTAAAATGTTATTTTGTTTCTTGGTTAGCTCATATGCAATATAGCCAGTCTGTGCATTGGCATTGGATGTTTCCATCCCTGCAAGATAGAAAGGGTTAGGTATCAACTATATTAACCAGACAAGATCATGGACTGACAGGTTATATCACTTTTTATTTCCCCAATGCACTGGCAAACACCATTCTATGTTTACTAAGAAAATGTCATTTGGATAATTGAATGACTGTGTGACATAATGTAATGGATATCAAAATATTTTTAGTTTACATAAACTACAAAAGTCTATTCTTATGTATCACAGTGGCATGGCATAGACTGGTTTGACTGGAAATTTGGCAGGTTCTAACTAGGAAGGATTTGAGTATAGATCTGGTAATGAACTTTGTATCTTTTCTGTACAGAAAGTACAGAAGATTAACACCACGTTGGACACAAGGTGATTAATATTTTTTTGGCCACAGTAACTTTTAATGATGTACTCTGTTATAAAGAAATTGTGATCTGTAATAGTGGAGTACCTACACTGAGGAAATTTCAGATTCCTCAAATAATGCAATAAGCATATAATTAATATGCTGATTCTTTCAAGTTCCTCAAGGGTTTCTCGAGTCCTCAAGGGAAAATCAAATTATGTTCAAGAGCATTTTAGTATCTGCTTCAGTCCTTCATGTATTTTCATCATGGCATGTGGGTGATGCTGAGTTCTCAAAGACCATTCCAATGAAGCAGAAGTTCTGCCAGGGCCTATCAAACTGGGAGAGTTCTGAGTACAATGCAGGCAACAGGGTAGGGAGATGTCTGCCATCAAAGGATCAGCCTCAAGAAATGGGAAGTCCATTGGCAAAGGACTGGCCATTGGTTGATGAAGATTTTTGGCCACAGCAAATCACAAAAAAATTATTACTAAGGCATGTAGGGCTTGTAATCTGTGCTGGTGGAGGATATACTCACACCAATAATATAATAGATGTTAAAATACTGAAATAGAGTTTTCAGAGGTTTTATTTTCATTTCTAAAGGATAGTCACTATAAAGCCAGAGGTGGAGTTTAAATTATCAGCTTAACAGAATGCAATACCTGGGAATGATTTTGCTCATCAGAATCAAGTAAATAAACTTACAACATCTACTGTATTGCAGACCCAGGATCTAGTTCCAATATTTTAAAAAGAATGTCTGCAAATGCCATATTTAACAAATGAAAAGATTTGCCAGTAAAGCTGAGGTGTGTAACCAGGAGTCTCTGGTCTTTTTTTTTTTTTAATATTTTGATAACTGTCATCCCAATATAATTAGTTTATTTTATAATCCTGTGTATTTTATTTTATACTTTTAAAAACACTCCCAAGGGGTTGCCCACGACAAAAAAGGATTAATCTTTGTTATAAAATTAAAAGCTTTCTAATGTATACATAAATAGGGCAACAAAATAACTATGCACATAAAATTGCATTCAATATGGTATTATTATAAATATTTATTGAATTAAATTGTTATAGTAAACTGTACAAAGTTTTTCTCTTAGTTTAAGAGTCATGTTTTTTGCTCAAAAAGTCAGTAGGAAGAAACATATTCATCTGGGACATGGTACTCAGAAAGGTTTCTTTAGTAAAATTTTACAGGGAATCTTTAGACCTTTACTGAATCTTACATCAAGACTTTTTAAAGAGGCTGGCCAAAGGATATCTGCTTTGCTGACTTTTTCCTCTCTTCTTAGAAGCCATTAATTAATAGTATCTATTACACATCAGGCATTGTGCTAGGTGCTTAGGGGTACAATACCAGAAATAAAATAGAGGGATAGATTCCAGATAAAGTGGATTACTGGATATAGTATAAATTGGGAGTACCTGGATTCTCTAATACCTGACCTAGGTTCATCTGTCTATGATACTTATTAGTTGTGTGATTTGGGAGAAGTCACTCCTTCTGAGATAGTTTCCTCAATGACCTACCTCAGGGGGTGATTGTGAGGCTTAAATGAAATACTACATATAAAGCACTATAAATGCAATTCTCTCTGTTGTAAGCATAGCAATCTATGGCACAGTGGATAGAGTGTTGGGCCTGGAGTCAGGAAGATCAGAGTTCAAATCTATCCTCAGATGGTTAGTACCTTTATGATCCTGGGCAAGACATTTAAGCTCTATTTGCCTTACTTTCTCCAAATGTAAAATGATAATAGCACCTACCTCACAGAGTTGTTGTGACGATAAAATGAGATAAAAGTAAAGTACTAAGCCCAGTCCTGACCCATAATAAATGCTTAATAAACACCTGCTCTGTCATCTTCTTCCCCCTCCTAAACTGAGATCTGATCAGCACCAGCTGATGTATCTCAATGTTATATAAGATATACTTTCCTTTAAAATTCATGAGTAACAGTGGTTTATATTTTTCTCCATTCTTTGATTTCTTATCATGTTTTGCTCCACAGTCCTTTCCAGAGCAGAACTGGAAGGAAGCATGGCTGTGGTGCCAGTACTTTGTCTGTCTGTTTTGATGTGACTTTGTCAGATTTGTCTGTTGATAGAGGACGATGCTGTTGTTACAGAAGCCCTGGGACCTTACCGCTGGTTCAGAAGCCCTGAAAGAGGATTTTCTTCTTGTATATTTACAGAAACCCTGGAGGATGGTCTTACTGATGTTTTGAGAGGTCCTGGGACTATACTGATGATTTGTGTTGATTCCTCAGACCTTGTTGTTGGATCTATGTTGATTTCACAGGCAGAAAGTGAATTGATGATGATGCCGGCAATGTTTATGAATGTTATTGTGGCTTTGTTAAGCTTTGTCTTCCCAGGAACAGAAACTGTGAAGGACTTGATGTGGACTAGATACCATGAGTTTCAATATGGAACAGGAACTGCACAAGGAGTTGGACAAGGAACTGAGTGCTGTCTGCCTTTGAACTCAGGTGACAGTTGGGTAGATTCAGGCAGGAGCTGGGACCATGGAAGAGGAACCATGGAAGCTGAGAGCCTGTCTCATGAGTCAAGATGAAAAGACCTCTCCTTGGGTATTTAATGCCAACTGAGAAGACCATAATTTACTGTGGCCTAGGGGTAGAGAACCTTGACCTTCGCATTTAGATGATTGAGTTAAGGACTTCTCCAATTAAGAAGAAAGAAGACTTTTTGACTGAAGAGATTAAGACAATATGACCTAGGGGTGGAGAACTTTGACCTTTGTACTGTGTTTCCATTAAGAAGACAAGCCTCCTTAAGGATGCCTGAATTAAGGACTTACTAAATGATTGAGGTATTAAATGAATGTACTTTGTTGAAAACTCTGTGGCCATTTTAGTGATAAGTTGTTATGTCATAACATTGTGAATGCTGTACTTTGATTTCTGTTAATGTTTTGCCTTAGTTTACTGCTGAATAAATAAAGAGTTCACTATACTATGTAATCAGAACCTTGATCGCAGTAGCAGTCCTCTGGAAATCTGGCTTGACAAGGGGTCACAAAGGGTTGGACAAATGAAAATGATTGAACAACAACAATATAAACAAAAGCCCTTTGGGGGCCTCAATTTTTAAGAGTTTTGTAAAGGTGTCCTGAGACCAAAAAATTTGAGAACTAATCTGGAACAAAGCTTTGCTCATGGTAGGACCTTAAATGTTTCTTAAATTGAACTGAATTACCAACCTTAATGTGTAACCATGAGTATTTAAGCTACTAACACAACGGTTCTCAACCTGTGGGTTGTGACTTCTTTGGAGGTCAAACGACCCTGTCACAGGGGTCGCCTAAGACCATCATAAAACACATATTTCCAATGGTCTTAAGAACTGAGACACCGCTCCTCTATCTGTCTCCAGGCAGGTCCGCCCACATGCAGATATGCCCACATACGAGTATTAAAGGGACATGGCATTAGGAAGGTTGAGAACCATTGTACTAACATGTAGCATGTGTGTATGTGTATACACATTTTAACAGTAAAGCGCTCTATATATGTAAGCTATTGTTAGTAATACTATGCATATATTTCCACCTAACTTGATAATATGGGTATAACTTTTCAAGTGCTATAAAAGCAAATCAGGGTAAATTGTCCTAAATTGAGGACTACCTCTATTTTACTTCTCATAATAAAATATTCCCAGGACAACCATCCCTCTCCACCCATTACCTATCCCTAACCCGCATCCCCTACACACATTTCAGACTTATAGCACACCAACATAGCATGTACAACAGTCACTGCTTGCAGATAGTTTAAATTTTACTGGTCCTATTTGTTCATGGAGTTTCACAGACATATAAAAAGCAGGTATAAGGGTAACAATAAGAAAACTTCAGATCCATTATGGTTTTAGTTAAGAGCAACAAGGGTAGAAGCAACAAAGGTGGACCATTCATCAAGACATGTTGAAATGGAAAACACATAATGACTTTTTAAATATGTTGGATGCCAAAGAGAAAAACAAAGGCATTGCAATGTCTATAATCTAAAACAATTGGCTGTTTTAAATAAACAGGCCCCAGCATACTTGGCAAGCAATGCATTCTTTTTCTTTAGGGGCATTTGTAAAAACAGTTGCTTCCATGTGTCATCAATTTAACACAACTGGCAAAGGGAAACAAACCATGAGAATTCACCAATGGTAAGACACAGTATGTAAAAAAAACCTGTTATTCTTTTGCTAACAGACTATGACTTAAATAGCTATTATAATTATTGAATGTTAGAAAACTCCATTGTTTCCATCTGTCTCCAAACCTCCAGTATTGCTCTTATTTTAGAGTTCCAAAACTTGTTTTCTATTAGTTATTTCTAAAAGTTCCTATATTATATGATTGCTGTCCAACATTACTTTCTATGAGGTTACCTAACATTAACAATATCCTAATCCCTATCAAGAATTTTTAGAACACAAAGTTAATAGGATCATAGATTTATAGCTGGAAAGTCCTTTAAGGCCATCTTGTTCAACTTCCAGATTTTACAGATGCAGAAACTGAAGTTCAGACAGGCTGTGCCTTGTCAATGGTCACACAACTACTAGGAATCAGAGGTGGGATTAAAACCCAAGTCTTCCCTAATCTATATCTAGCACTTTATCCATTAACTACAGCCTCTCCCCAATTCACTGCTCCTATGACTTGATCCTAGGTATTCTTGTTCATTTTGGGAGCCCTGGGTGTTGATCAATTAGTCAAGAAACATGTATTAAATGCCTGCCATATGGCCAGGCACTCTATTGTCTCTCTCTGATTCATGTATGTGATAAAATCAGAACCTCCTAGTCAGAACAGATCAGCTTAGAGATCCAATCCATTCCTTTATGGAAATCTTTTCTATAATATCTCTGACTAGTGAGCATCCAAATTCTCCATGAAGACCCCCATGATAAATACAGGCTACAACAGGGGGTAAGTCTATTTCACTTTTGATCAGTTCTATTAGAACATTTAACCTGATATTGAAATGACTGCCACTTTGCAAATTTTAACTATAGCTCCTAGTTCTCTGCTCTAGGATCATCCAGAATAAGTGTAAGCCCTCTTCTTCAGGATATCCCTCTAAATATTTGAAAGTATTTATCATATTCCATATT
>CM053581.1:147146786-147235268 GCA_028627135.1 Pseudochirops cupreus | reverse complement strand
ATGAACAGCCTATATGCTAACATTGTTATGCTTATGATGCCAAGAAAACAAAGGAGTCTCCTAACACATGGTAGATATTCCCAGGGGTAATTTATGTGAAGATATGGATAAGAACCTCAGGGGATAAGTTCCAATTCATGATTTTGATAACATGGATATATCACAATCTGAATTATTAGATGTAATCCCTCCATTGATGGGAAATACACATATTTGTGTATATGAATATGTATATATATACATATATACAAACTATATGTGATTGATAATTAGTCAGAGATATCAAATACTTGAGAAAATGGCCAAAGTGAGTTGTTTTCAGTTTCCTTTCTAGCAAAACATTTAAATCAGATTGTGTGGCTTATGTAATTCTAATGAACTAGGCTAAAATGTTTTGGTAGTATTTCCCTAAAGTCCTGAGAAAACTGAATTCTAAATTTGCTAAATTTACTAAAAATACTAAATTTACTGCATAAGTAGGGCCAGACCTCTACTCTTCTCACTAACATTATCTTTTCTAATCATACTTGTCTGCTGCTCATCCATACTCCTTATAGGACAAGATACGTATGAAACTTTAAGTTTATCTTTGTTCAGCTGATTTTCATGATATTAGAATAAGTCTGATTTCTTGTTACAGTAGATTTAAACAACTCTCTTACATTCACATATTTCACTCCTATTGTAATGGCTTATTCTTTCTGCTATGCAAAGGAATACTAGTGATTCCATGATTTTCCCTCATTTCTCTTGCTGTAGGTAAGTCTTCTAACTTCCTAAGATATAGATCATCCCTAATCACCGAAGCCTTCTTATGCCCTACCTAGACACTGTTCATTTAACCAAGCATCTTTAACATCTGATGTCTCCAGCTCCTTATAGTTTAGAGAAATATATTTAGGAGAGATGCAAGAAGGTGAAAAATAATGAGCCCTTAAATTAGTGCTGGGTCTTTAGGAGGTCAAAGAGCATAGCAGGGGAAGGCTGAGGGCACCTAACATACCATCTGGGAAGAGAATGATAATTAAATGTAACAGTCTACAGGAGCAAATACAATGGAAAATGGTGTGAAGATAGGGAAAGGTATGGAAAGAAAAGTCTTCTGGGAGTAAGAAATAGCATTTTAAACTATCATCTGCGTAATAGCACTGTGGAATAATAATATCATAAAAAAACAAAACTGGAGTCTGAAAGGCAAAGTCAGGAGATTTAAATGTGAGTTATTAAGAAGAAGAAAAAAAAGAAAGGACAGAAAAGAAGCAAATAGATAAGAAAAAAATCTCACAAAGACTGGGTGATGTAGAATTTGTTTTAAATAAAATGTATTAAGTACCTACTGTGTTCAAGGTACTATATTATTAAGATCTGGAGATACAAAGACAAAAATGAAACAGTCCCTTCCTACACAAAGGTAAAAGAGAAAGTAGAAAGATATGACACCAGAAAGTTGGGGGTGGAAAGAATGGGGTGGGGAGAAGATGTATAGAGACAGAGAATGTGAAGATAGATGGAGGAACTCCATCCTGACAGAAAACAGCATTATATGCCACAGACCTCGATTTTCTCAAAAGCCACCCCTCTCATCCAGTCCTACCTGGTCGGGAGGATGGTGGTCACCACTTGAGGCCTTGAGGGTTGGGGGGAGTAAAGTTGGGGGGATTAGAGGGATCCTCAGGGCAAGTTTCCGACAAGCATGAGGAGGAGCCTTCCCCCTGTGTGAAAAAAAAGGGAGGCTGTCATTTTTGGCATTGAAATATATTTCTATGTTGTACCTAGTGTTAAATTTTTTCCCCTGGGAGAACTCTTGGATAAGCCAATAAACTGGAAATTTGAAACTTCCAACACACTTATATACTTTAATGTCTCTCATGTGGCCTTGTACCTGCTACCATAAATACAATTGAATGGACTGGTATTTTGGTCTTTGGAAAGCTTTAATTTTCATTAGCCCCAGAGGACTATGCATTAAATATAACCTTCACCATAACCACTAAGGCATTTTACACAAAGCTACATCAACCCAATGAAAAATGGTGTTAATTTACAGAAAGTGGTCTGTGATGTTGGATGAGGCGGCCCTCACATTCTGAGCTCAAGCCCAATATCAAGAATAGAATAAGAATCTCATACATTTTTTAAAAGAGAGGAGCATCTTCAAAATATTGAAGGGAAAATTTGTAGTTCATCTAAGCCACTCCAAAGAAAATCTAAGTATTTTATGATGTCCTGAAAATGTTAAAGTTAATTTTTTCCATATTAAAAAAGATTTAATAATACTTCAGGATTGTATCACTTTCTCATATGTCTATAACATATATCTAATATATAGGTACTCAAATTTAATGATAGGAAGAGTCATAAAGTTTAAAAAAAGGTAAAGGGATTGGATCCCCTTTCACTTAAGGCAGAAAGGACCAATTATTATTAAAAAGCTGAACTTGAGATTTCATACAATATTATTTGATTTAGCATGATTTTTCAGGGAAAATTGTTTCAATACTGAAAGACGAATCTTTTATTTCAGTATTATTAGTTTTGATATACTCAGTTTTAATGACAGCTAGCTAAATGTATGTTTATCTTTCTGCCATTCTGAATTATGTCCTTTTTGTGTAGGGTATGGCAACAGGCTAATATCAACAGCATGGAAGAAACACTAATAAAATCATGAATTAGTATTCAGTTTATGATTCTGTCAGGAAAGATAATTATTTATCAGCTAAAGTAAAATCCTTTATCTTTATCATAACTATTAATATTAAGTTGACTGAATCATTATCTTTACTGTAAAATATGACTGAATTATATATTGTTATAAATACATTATTAAAAACACAGAATTTTGCAATTAGACCTGGAATATACCATATAATTTTATACATGCCCTCATTTTACAAATGGGGAAACTGAGGTCACAAGCAGTTAAGTGACTTCCCCAAGATCATAAATTTAGCTAGTGGCAAAACTAGAGCTAGAACCCAGGGCTCCTGTTTCTTGATTCAAGTACTCTTTCCTCTTTAACTGCAATGAAGGCTTTAGTTCAAGCAAAAAAAGAAAAGGTAATGATGGTTGAACAGAAATATGTAGCAGGATGTGGGTGAACACATTTAACAATTTTTCTTCACTGAACTGGGTTTTTACTCTAAGCCATATTGATCTTTAACTGTAACACTTAAACAAAATGTATATATAGGTTAAGCCATATTAAGTTCAATCATAAAGACTTTTCATAGCAACCAGAATTTTCTTCCCTTTAGCTGGGTATACTCTTAGGCAAAGAAGAGAATAAAAGGAGGGAAGATACTCCTCTATCTTCTTCCCTGGGGGTGAAAAAAAATAAAGTATGTTTCTTGGCAGAGAGAGAAGAAGCATGCTCCCTGGTCTTGCTGCCCAGAAGTTAGATACTATAATGGAATATCGATGATTGTAGCTTTTAGAACTGTAACTGAAGTTGATAGAGTCTTAATTTCTTGCTGCTGTGCACCAAATTATAAGTGGAAAATAAATGATGTGCTTTATGAAAAACAGAGAGAGGAAGGAATTCAAAAATCATGTATCAGTCATGTGCAAGGTCCAGTATATGTCAGATAACCACAGTAGCTACAGAATTCATGTCTACATGATGTTTTTCTAGTTCTGTATGCCACTGCCAAAATTTTGGGGACTTACAATCTTGGGCTTCCATACTACCATCAGATCACCTGTCTGAAGTAATATGAAGTTTCCTTCTCTAATAACTATAAATATAATTCATTTTTCAAAATAAAAAAAATAAATTATTATTACAATCTCAAGTTCCTACTACTTTAGAACCAATTGAGTTTGGCTTTGAGAATATTCACTTAAGCAATAGGTCAATTGGTTGCTCGAACTGTCTATACACTGAGGAAAACCTACTCATTATATTTGTGATAAATCTGGTCTGCTAAAGTTTTAAAAAAAGAATTTGTGAATTTGTGAAAGAAAATCCATACTTGTTACGATAATCTATCTACTCTTTTGCTCAGAAATGACATTATTTCAATTAATATTTTTTAACACCTATTATGAGCAAAGGATTGTAACTGGGACAAGATGAAAAATAATGCTATCCTCAGTCTTGAATATAAGGGTGATTCAAACATATATACACATTTATATATACATATATGTGTGTATGTACCTATATACACATTGGGTATCTACATATATACATATGCAAATATATACACACAGAGATATGTGTATATGTATATTTTGACACACATGTTGTATGTGTATATAAATATATATAAATGTATATGCAGATATGACACAAAGTAGAATGTGCTAAAAACAAAAGAGGTTCTCAAAGTATAATTCTCAAAAAACAATATGAAGAAGAAGAGACAACTTTCGAGTAGTGAGAAATAGGGGAATCATTGAGGATTTGGATCTGAATTTGAACCATGAAGGAAGGGAAAGATTTCAACAGATAATATGGAAGAAGTTCATCCCAAGCTTGGATATTCCAGATATACCCAAAGGCAGGAAAATTCAGGTCAACATCAGGAAATGACTAATGATAAAGTATGCCTAGACTATAGAATGCAGTAAAGAGAACAGTAAGGTATCAAAGATAGGCTGGAGCCAGGCCATGGAAAATCTTTAATGCTAGGCTAAGGACTTGGTATTTTATTCTCTGGGTCATGGATAGCCATTGAGGGGTAACCAGAGTAGGGAAAAACAACAACAACAAGGCTTGAAAAAGCAATTTCAAGATCACTTTTCTCATGTCTCTCTCTAACATTGCAACTTAATTTGTTGTCAGACCTTTCATTTAATCTGGTAAGTCCTACAACGCTGCTGACAGATGATCATCAACCTCTAATAAGACTCTTGAAATGATCAGAACTCACTATTTCACAAAGTAGTCCATTTCACCATTGGAAAATTCTAATTACTATAAAAAAATTTTTTTTATGGATTCAAAATCTGCCTCCTCTCTACTTCTTAGTCCTAGCTTTACCCTTTGGAATAAAACAGAAGTTTCTTCAAATATTTAAAGACATATAATTCTTTCTTCCAGATTAAATACTATTTTGGGTCAGCAAGAAGTATGATCAGCTTACCCTTCCCCTTAAAGTCCATTTCCTCCTTCTCTCTTTTTGAACTCAGTGACTTCTGGAAACCTTTGACCCATCGTTTTTTGGCTACAAACCTGCAATATGGAAGGTGGTTACTTTCCTCCCTGAGCTCTGGACATATACCATCTATTCCTTATCACTAGGAATAAGGAATGTTGGAGGGAAAAAAGCAGGAAAGAGGAAGAGGAGAAAAATGGGTGTATATGAGAAAGCAATGTATAGGAAGAAGGAACACTAGTCAGTTACATCTCTTTAAGACATTGTTTAGGCAGTGTATGATCTGGTATAGGTCCATAGGGTCATAAAGTGATACCAAATAGGAAACAAGAATGGGAGGCTGAGAGCCATTCAATTAAATTTCTACACCAACTACCAAATTAAAGATGGCACAAGTAAATGATCTAGAACTGTAGCTGGTGTAGCAAATTCACAAAGGATATTTTAAATTTTTGAGGGAAAAACAGGTTACTTAACATCTCTAAGACGGAGAGAATTATTAGTTTAGGAGAGTTCACAGTTTCACATTAGAACACAAAAACATCCTTTTGATGACATTCTCAAATGTCTGAAATACGTTCTTATTTACTTATACTTTTGGCTACTCCAGTAACTTCTTGAACTTCTCATTTGTGATGTCAGACCTTTGCAAAGTTGGATTTTCATTGGTGCTATGATAAAAAGTAAGCACTGCTTGCAAACCAGTCTGAAAGAAGGCATGAGAGTGGAGCTGTCCATTCTGATTCCAAAGTTTGAGAATCTGTACCGTGACAAAAAGGAATACCAATCCCATTTGAAATTGTGGATATTTTAAAACGAAACAAAATAGTTTTTTCAATTTATGTACGTAACTTTTAAACCAGCTTCTAAGTTGCTAGTTAATGAATATTTTTTAAGTTGTTTGGGTCTATCTACTTAATAAACAGAACCATTAGGTATTTCTTTTGAACTAGAGATGCCATGAAAAAATTACTGAGAAACTAAGGGCACTATGAACAGAGAGAACTTCTGGTTTAAGAGATGGAATTTTCTGCTTTCTTTTTTGGAAGAAGGCAGACCATAAATCATGAATAAATAAATAATTTTGGTTGAGATAGCAAATTAAGAAAGCATCACTTCTCTGGAATATTACAAAGGGGGTGAAGAGATAAAAGTGCTTCCTAAGCTCTCTTGGCACATACGCCTGGTCAGTCATAGATTTGATAGGAACGACTTCATCCAGGAAAGATGAGTCATTTTGTTACAGGGATGCTAAAGAGGAAAATGAAGCTAATCATTCCATATCCCCTTAAAGGTGAAAAAGAACATGAAGCTACATGATTAAAATGTTCTTTACACAGAAATTAGGATGCTTTAAAGCTTCCTGGAAATATTTCTTTTCCTGAGGAGCTAAGTTAAAACAGAGAGCTGTGTTCCAAGAAGTATGGAATGCAAGCAGGATGTCACAGCCCCAGTAGTAGATTGGTGATGGAGGCAAACTAGTTTTGTGCAGTTTCACAGAAAATTCATTAAAAGTCTTCCTGAAAAGGAGACTCTTCATCTGACTTAAGTCAACAGTTTCATTATGTTGAAAAATGTGTGTGTGTGTGTGTGTGTGTGTGTGTGTGTGTGTGTGTGTGTCTTTGTAGAAGAGAGTGGGGATGTATTCACACTTGGGAAAATCTTCATCAGCTATGATTTAATATCATAAAGTCAACTGCTCTCATTCTCTCTCCCCCTTCCACTTCCCTCCCCAACTCCTGAGTGTTAGAGGAAAGTCAAGCTGTCCTCTTGACAAAAGCAACAGTTCAAATAGGCTAGGCCTCTGAAGTTGAAGTCATTTGCCTGAATAGGTGGATGGTTTTTATCACTTCCTGCATTTTATATAAACCTCTTCCTTAAGGCCTTGACAAATGCATTCAGGTGTGGCATTCCCAGTGAAACCAATTATTTTGCTTTGTTGAAAGGGGAGGCCAGGACTTACTGCATGGAGCTTAAGGACTCTGGAGATGAATCTTCTGTAAGAAGTCACCCCTGAGCAAAATTGATAGCAATATATACTAAGGGACCAAATTAAATAGTTTGTCCAAAAAGTTGTATCTAGAAATTTCCTCCTGAGTAAAAAGTACTAACCAACAGGCTCTGATGATACTTTATAACACTCTTACGGATTTCTGTGACTTGATAATATTAAGTTTTAGTGGGACTTGTATACAAATACATATACAATTTTAATGCCAAATTGTGGAACAAGATATTTATACAGGTACAGGTCACTCACCACTGGGGAGTAAATTCTTCTATTTCTTACAGTCCTTTATTTTTTTCACTTACAAAAGTCAAAACATGACTTTGCCAGAATCAAAAGAATCATATGTAAATCACCAAATTGGCCATCTTAAAATAATTCAGTAAATCAGATCTGGCCAAGGTTGGTATCCTAGGCCCATTTTCTCTATTATACTTAATCTATTGGCTCTGGCTTGTCAGACTGGTAGTCTACTTAGGCAGCTAGGTGGTAGGTACAGTGGACAGAGCATCGGACTTAGAGTCTGGACCACGAGTTAGAATCTGGCCTCAGATACTTATTGGCTGTGTGACTTAATTTCTCTGTCTCTTTCCTTGTCTTTAAAATGAAGATAATAGGGGTGGCTAGGTGGCGCAGTGAATAGAGCACCGGCCCTGGAGTTGGGAGGACCTGAATTCAAATCTGGCCTCAGAAACTTAACACTTACTAGCCATGTGACGGTGGGCAAGTCACTTACCCCCAATTACCCTGCCCTCCTCCCTCCAAAAAAAGCAAAAAAAAAAAAATTAAAAAAAATTTTTCAATGCAGATAATTGTGAGAATTGAATAAGTTAACTTATTTAAAATATTTTGCAAACCTTAATGCAGTTTACATAAATGCTAGCTATTATTAAATTGCTACCTTTTGAAGTTCATTTTTGATTAGTAGAAATTTTTTTCCAGATTCTATATTATTCCCAAAAGGCAATTTGAGATGTTGCATTTGCTTTTTTCAGATAATTAACATTGAGCAAATTTAGGAATACATTAATTGAAAGCCCTAATTACTCTGTTTTAAAATAACTACCATAATATCTCTTAAGGGGGAGAAGGGAAGAGCATGTCAATATATCAGTTTATACAAAACAAAATACAAACAAATACATGGAAATGGTGGAGGAAGGTACTAGCAACTGTTGTGGAATCAGGAAAACCTTCTTGTAGAAGGTAATGCCTGAGTTACATTTTAAAGGAAGTTAGAGATTTGAGAATGCAAAAATAAGGAAGAAGCACATCCCAGGCCTAGAGAAAAGGCCTTATAAAGGCAAAAGGGTGGAAGGCAGGATATGCTGTGTAAGGATGATCAGAAAGAATATCAGTTTGACTCGAAAATAAAATGAGTGAAGGGAATGAATTTATAATAAGTCTTTAGAGGTGGGTTGGAGCCAGGTTGAAGGACTTTAAATGTTAAACAGAAGGGTTTCTATTTGATTAGAGAGCATACAGACCCATTACTGAGCAAGTAAATGACAGCAAAATGAGTAATTTATGAATCTCACATTGATAGAATTATGGAGGCTGAACTGGAGTGGGAGGAGACAAGGCAGAGAGAACACTTGGGAAGAAATTGTGGTGGCCCAGGTGAGAGGTGATAAGGCTCTGACCTAGGGTGGTGATAATATGAGCAAAGAGAAAGATATGAGATAGCTATGAGAGATATTGTAGAGACTGAATCTGTAAGACTCAAAATCAAGGTTGAAATGGAGGCATACGAAACTGCATATGTAAAATGAAAATATAATCTCCATCCCATATACATGTATATACAGTGTCATATATCTGAAAGGGCTCTCACATTTATTATCTCCTATTTACTTTTCACATCAACCCTCTGAGCTAGGTGGGGCTAATATTATCTTGATTTCATCTGCAAGGAAAAAGAAAAGGAGTCAGAGAGATTAAGTAATTAGTCTAATAACAGAACTAGAATTTGACCTTGCTCTTTTAATGTGAAGTCCAGAACTCCTTTCACCAGAGGGGGGAAAAAAACAACCAAGATTGAGAGACTCTTTATAAAAGCAAAGCAGGATTAAATTTATAATACTCCAGTATTGTGCAGTAGCATGATCTGCCTTTACTTGAGAGAGCATTGGACTGGAAGTCAGAAGACAAGATTTCAAGTCCCAATTCTGAGTCTAAATCACTTTCTCCTTTAACCTTCCAGTGCCTCTTCTGTCTTACATTCCTCTCAGGTTACTGTGAAGATGAAATGAGATCACAGATATTAAAGTACTTTGATAATCATACTGATGTAAAATATCTTCATTCTCAGGGAACTAAAGGTCTTCAACAATCTTCGAAGCCACATCAGCATGAAATACATAATACTATTGAAATAAAACAGCAGAGGAGAGCAAACAGATTTTGCTTTCAAGGAAGTTTAGGAAAAAAATTAATAAAAAGAAAACAATCAAGGAAGAAAGGTGTTAGAAAATGTGAGTGAAGAGAGAAATTATAGGATGAAAGAAACTAATGAAAGTAATTTAAGAAGCCGAAAAGAAGGTACCATCTAGTGTATCCCCTCACCTCTCAAAAAGATTAAGTATTAATACGTTTCCACATAAAAATTTGTTGATGTGATTATTGGAAGTTTTTCATGAAAAAAATCTGCCAATCTTCTCAATCCCACATGCTAGTGTTTAGGATGGGAAAGTCCATTACAGACGCCTAGGTAGTATTGGCGTGCCGAGCCTAAAGTCAGGAAGACCTGAGTTCGAAAATGGCCTCAGGTATTTACGAGTTGTGTAACTCTGGGCAACTCAATTAACCGTTTTTGCCTCAGTTTCCTCATCTGTAAAATGAGCCGGAGAATGAAGTGGCAAAGTTATTTTTGTTTGTTTTTGCCAAGAAAACCCCAAATAAGTTCACGAATAGTCCGATATAACTGAAACAAATGAAAAACAGTAACAATATTTAGGATACTTTCAAACCCTATAAGTAATAATGACTAATATATTTCTCCTGTTATAAATTAAGTTTATTCACTAATCCTAAAGTCATTGAAAGATAACTAAACTCTTGATATATTTGAAGAACTTATTAAATCATTCATTCTTCCCTTGTTTTTCCAGTCTAAACAGAAATAACTTATCTAACCATTCCAAACAGATGCTATCACATGGACCCTTCATCCATTTGTATCCTTTTGGCTCTTTCTTTGACTTTTCTCTCATTCTTCTTTAGTTTCTCTCAACTCTATGTCAGACTAGAAAAAAAATGCTTTTAAGGACTTTCCATGTAAAAAAGCAGGTCATGTCACCCCATCAGCTGTTGCACAAGGGGACCCATGAGCCAAACAAAAAAAGATTTTGATTGACGGGAGAAAAAAAAAGGCAAATCCAAGATTAAAACAAGTCTAGAACAGCCCAACTCTCTTCTTGACTATGGATTAATTCATGGTGGCTTATATGAAATACCTTGAAATCTTTTAAAATATTATATAATAAAGAACATTGAACATTGATACAAACTAAACTTGTTTAGTTACTATTTATACTTCAATCAATTTCAGTAAATAATGTACAGAATACTTTGTCAGTCACTTCCTTTGAGTCTCCATTTATTTTTCTTTCCTTTTATTCTCATTTACATTTCCTATTATGACATACTTAGTGTCCATTTCTGTCTTCCAGTTCTTATGTATAGTAAGTAATGGATTTAAAACAAACCCTTATGTATAGTAAGTAATGGAATTGAAACAAACAAAAGCAAGCACCAAGGCAGGTATGAATCTAGGAGAGCATTGCAGTTATGTATCAGATGAGCCTAAGCACCTAGATAACTCAATTATAGCAGGTCTCTTTTGAAGGATGTCCATGGTCTCAAATGAGTACCACAATAACACATTCTACGTACTGCTTTTAAGAGAATTTAAGCACTGGGCAAGGCACTTTTAAAAATTAGGATAAAGCAGTTATGCATTAAATGAGCAATCTAATACTGCAGATCCTAAGAGACATAACCCAGAATTGGAGCTGCAGGTCACTATATCTGAGAAGGTATTATGGTATAATTTGCAGGGACTGAAAATTTTTAACTAAGGAAAAGAGTGTAGAATATATGTCTAGAAAGAACTGGAAATTTATGGAAACCCCCATCAATTAGTGAATGGTTGAACAAATTTTGTTAATATAAATTTAAAGGAATATCAATATGTTGTAAGAAATTCCAAAAGAGACAGTTTCACAGAAACCTGAATAGGTTTCTATGAATTGATACAGAGTGAAGTGAACAGAACCCAGGAGAACAATTTTTACAATTAGCCACAACAAGGTAAAGAAAAACAATTTTGAAAGACTTGAGAACTCTGATTAATGCAAAAACCAACCATGATTCCAGGGGATTGTTGTACCCCCGTGCTATCCACCTCCTAACCTACATATAGTAAATTCAGGGTGCAGAATTAGTCATACATTTTTTAACATGACCAAGATGAGAATTTGTCTGCTTGACTATATTTGTTTTCTAGGTTTTGTTTCTCTTCCCCTTCTCCCTGACACCTCCCCCAACAGGATGGAAGGGAAATGGGAGGGAGAAGGTAAGGAGAAGGTAAGAAAATAAATACTGATTCATTGAAATTTTTAAATTAATTAAAATTAATATATGCTCAGGAAGAGCCTGAGGAGGTTCTCTTTAACAATTGGTGAGGTCTTCTTGAGTTTCTGGTAAGGTTCTTCTGAATCTCTTTAGCGTGCCATAACTGAGGAATGAGATACCAAGGGAACATGTTAGGGATATGGAAAGGCCTGTCCGAGCTGCTCACAGATGAACTCTTTGTTTGCAAGATTAGCAATAATGGGGCCCTTGTTCTTTGTTCTCTGACAACTCAAACTCTAGAACCCTTTTCTCTTCTCCCCAGGTTCAATGTAAACATTTCAGATAATCATTTAGGCAAATAATGGCCTAAAGCTTCATCCAGTATAATATTCTATTATGAAGCCAAGCAAGCATCAACCACCCAATAGTAAATGTCTAATTAAAATAAGAAAGCAATTTTTAAAATAAGCCAAAACTCAGGAAGATGACAAGCAATAGAGTAATTTTCTACTCCTCTGAAGTTAACGTAATCCCTAGCATCTCCCGCTATGGTGGACAGGATTCGAACATCCCAGGGAAAATTTAAGAGACAATGAGGAAACAGCTGCTTAGTAAACCAGTGGATGCTATTGGAAAAACTGTCAATCATTGTCCTCATCCCTTCTCTGCCTGCTCTGAGGGGACAATTTGGCATCTTTCTGACCTCTGCAGACAGGGCAGAATCTTCTCCAGTCTCTCAGTTTGGATACAGGCTCTGTGGGAATCTGCCTGGACTCATGGTTTAGGGGATAACATGACAGTACCAATCCACATATTCCTCCCTCAGTTCATCCACTATGTCTCTTGCTTGCAGTTTGTCTCTTGGTCTCACAGCATCCCCAAAATACCCAAGGACCACTTGGATTCAGTCACCACTCCATTCCACATCTTAGTTCTTCCTTTTCTTTTCCTTTTGCAACTGCCCCTCCATCTTATTCCCTCTTCAGGTTTCCTGGGCACAACTCCCACATGCAGTTCTAAGTCCTCACAGCAGCCCCTTTGCATTATCATTGGGTGGAAAGCTGCCCTGGAGAACATCCATTAAGGCAAGGACATTTCTGCTGTTATTTCATAAGCAGTAATACTTTATGCAACTAATATTACTTCCCTCTGTATGAAGTTCACACTGGATTGGCACTGGATTATTAGTTTATTATTACCATCACACAAAATGTGGCATTTTTTTCATCATGAAACACTGGAGAATTCCCTTTTTTTTTTTTTGTAAATAACTGTCATCCCTGTGTAGAAAGTTAGGCATTTTCTGAAGCAATTATTAAAATGTATTTTGCTTTGCCTTTATGGGAACGACTAAAAGATGGCTAAGAATATTTAAATAGGAAGTTGAGTTATAAGGAGGAGGGTAATTAGTAGCACTACCTGGTGTTGAAATTTGAGTCCTTATTATTCCTAGAAAAACTCCATTACCACCACTGAAAAATTTGGTCACCATGATGACTTCAGTGATAGGATTAAGAAATTAAGCTTAGACAGGATCTCGTCAGAATAGGAAATATAGAGGTAACCCTGACCTCAGAAAGAACATGAAATTAAATTTTTTAAAATCATAACATTGTTAAGACATAAAGCAAAAAGCCTGATATATATATGTGTATGTGTATATATACACATATTCATACATATTTGTATGTATATATACATGTTTATTTGTGTATGTGTGTATATATGTGTACATAAATATATATACACACACACACACACACACACACACACACACATATACATAAGTATATACATAATTAAGGGCACAGAGTTTCTACTTACAAAAATTCTATCCCCAACCTCCCCACTCATCTAGAATAGAGTATCAATATCTTTCTAATCTCCATTTTTAGGCCCGCACCAATGTTGGAAGGACTGGTGGGATATATTAGTATCATTTTTCTAAAGAAAAGTACTGTCTAATATAAATTCTAATTCAAACTTGGTGGAATGTATTTTAGAGGGTATATACTTTATTTGACCTAAAACAATTTAACTTATCAGACATTAGCAAATCGTTTGTTCATTTCATTCACATGAACATTGATCTGATTTTTTAAAAGATACAGAATTTAAAACAACAAATATAAGCCTAAGTATAATAAATTTTGTTAAATGATACTGAAAAGGCCAGACATATCACACATTTATATTGTAAAATTAGTACTTTTCTTTCCTATGATAATTTGGTGGGTTTACTCTATGTATTTATGTATCTACCTATCTATTCCATAGTGCTTGAGGAGATTCCAGTAAAGGGCACACTCTGCTGGACAGAGCCAGACTTTACATCAAATACCTGTCCCAGAAGGAAAGCTTCCTGATCTAGCTAAGTGCACATTGAAAGAATTGCTACAATGGTATTATTAAGTTTTGAATAGAGGACTTATACTAAAATGCTTATCAAGCACAATCAAGAAATAATCTGCTTTTCAAACATGCACATGTATGTGTGTGTACATACATCTGCCTCTGTGTATGTGCGTACGTGTATGTGTGAATAGATAATTTACCTTTGGTTTTTCATCCAGTATCTGTTGACGAATCTCCTTGTGTTTCTCTAGAAGTTTCTCCTGTCTTTTGCTTTGTGCATCTTCTAGCTGAAAAAAGTAAAAACAGGATCAATTTCTTTGTTTTCTTTTTTTCCCCTGTCATTTAAGACAAACACAACATTTAAAAATTTTTTTTCTTTTCTTCCCCTCACTCCCAATGAGAATGAAAGAGAAACAAAATCCATATTACAGTCATATATAGTCAAGCACAACAAATAAATGTGTGTGTGTGTGTGTGTGTGTGTGTGTGTGTGTGTGTGTGTGTATAAGATTCTGTGCTGTGAATCCTTCAACTCTCGATATGGAGGTAGGCGGCCTCCATTTTCTGGAATTATGGTTGGTCATTATATTGATACAAATTCTGTTTTGTTTCAAAGTTGTTTGTCTTTACCATTATTGTCATTGTATAAATTATTCTCCTGGTTCTGTTTACTTTCCCCTGCATCAATTCATATAAGTCTTCTCAGGATACATGTTCAATTTCATAAAAATATTCAATATCACACTTTGAAAGTAAATGAAAACTTTATAAAGCTCTAGTAACATAGCTAACTGTTTTGATATTTTATACCCCAGTTCATGTCCTTGCTAGCAGAGATTCCTTCTTATGTTAATTCAACAAGCATTTATTTAATAAGTAATCATGGCAGCTGCTAGGAATAAAAGAAGAAAAATAAAGAAATAGTCCCTGCCTTTAAGGAACTCACATTCTATTGATAGAAAAAAATATGTACAGAAAAAAATAAATCCAAAATATATGCAAAGTAAATACATAGTAATATGGGAGGAGAACACATAGGAAAGGGGGATCAGGAAGTTCCTCTGCTAGCAGAGGGCACATCAGTATCACACAAGTATATTTTTTGTTTCCACTTTTAAGTGATATGCCATACAATGAACAATCAAAAAATTTCTGAATAAAAAACAAACAAGCTAACACATGCGAAAAGCTCATTAGGTAGATGGAGGAGTTTTAAAATATAAATATATTTTTTGGTATCACTAACTTCAGAACCTTTTTAGCCTCAGTTTCCTTTTCTATAAAATGAAGGTGATTTTTTAAAATCGACCTGATTCTTAATTTAAGGCATCTACCTTACAGGGTCGTTTTAGAGATCAAATAAGATAGTATGTGCCAGCCTTAAAAAGCTATACATGTTAGCTATTCTTCTTCTGTGTGCTGAAATACATGGAAATAACTGTCACTCTGATTGGAGGGTGGAATCTTGAACCTCCCTTTAAGGAGAGCTCAGCTCAAGACCTTTCTCCTTAGGTTTCTCTACTTCAGGACTTTTCCTACTGACTTCTACAGTATGGCCAAGAGAGCTCATTATTGGGATAACCTCTGCAGCCCTGGTACTCCACCTCATCCATACCTTCAGCCTCTCTGATTGGAGGGTGTGGCCATGCATTACAAACCTTTATTTAAGGAGAGAGTTCCCCTGACAGCCCCACCCACCCTTTCAGCTTTTTGTATTTTGTTTCACCCCTAGTTAGACTGTAAGCTCCCTGAAGGCAGGGTTTTTTTCCTCCCCCACTCCCACCCCTTCCCATTTGTATCCCCATAACTTGGCACTATAGTAGCTAGTTAATAAATATCTATTAACTATTTATTCTTAAGGAGCTAGAGTGTCATTATCTTTTAGAAACTGGGACGTTTTGTGCTGCCAAAGAGCAAAGAAATGGCTGACATACTCTCTTAATGTACTGCACCACTTCTTGGATGTATGACCGGATCATTTCAGTCTTCTCCCTAGAAGCAAATAATTAGTTTATTATTAGACTAGTACACACACAGGCTATGATCCTTACAATTGATTTGGTCTCAAAATGGGTTCTATGTAAACTTTTTTTTCAGCTTTTTGTATTTTGAATACCTTTTGAACCTTATACATATAATCTGGTACTGCAGGTGTGTATATTATTAAGGGGTTATACAAAAACTGTTGGAATTTTTTAGCTAATTCTGGGTTTTAAGAGCTGAGGATCAGATTCTACTCTGAAAAGTCCCCTTTGAAAGAGAATTAAGGCCCATGCATTCAGTCTTATTTGTGGAAGGTGGTTCCTACTTTATCTGAACAGCCTTTTGGCTATAGGAGATAGCTTCCACTTTTCTTATCTAAATGCTTTTTGTGGTGGTGATATGCAGATAAAGAATTCTTTTTTAATGGTTAGTCTTAATAGAACAACCCATAAAAACTGAACTGGAATTTATGTATGTTTGAGTAAATATGTAACAGATTCAGAAGGAAGTCCTCCACTTCCCAACCAGGCTTTCCCAGGGTATTTTTGCTAGTATTTTTACATACTCTTCCATTTGGCTCTTGTCTTTTGACTTTGCTTCTGTTATCTTCTCCTGCCTTTTTTTATCCATTTTCTTCTTCAACTCTTTCTTTTCTCTAAAAATCAAAGATGTAGTAAGGAGAAAAAAAAGTCAAATGAATGAAATAATTTTTACTGAATATATTTATAAATATATAAATACTTCCATCTTAACAAAAATTTCTCCTTACTTCTCACAAATTTCTTTCAGTTTCTTTAACTGATTGTTCTGGCATTCTTCTGCAACATCTGTCAGCTTCTGAATAAGCTGGGGAGAAAAAAGGACAAATTGTAGAATTCAGTTAATAGGAATGAAGACTTTTCCCTCCACACCAGAGTCTTAGTGGAAAATCCCCAGATTGATACTTAGAAAGAAGTCTTACAATCAACAACAATAAGTTACAAATATATGTTGGCATATAACAGAGATAATGAAATGAAGTAACTGGCAGACAGAGGAAGTATGCCCTGGGTGCCCGGGGATTAACCAGAGCCATGTAATACAAATGGATGGAGCACCTGACCTGGATTCAGTTACTGCCTCGGACACTGAGTAGTTGTGTGACTCTGGACAAGTCACTTAACCTCTCTATGCCTCAGTTCCTTCATCTGTGAGTGAGGATTCTATAGCCTGGAATCTAGTGGCAGACTTGAGTGTCCGTTTCCCCCTTCCCTCTTCTTTGCTACTGCCACATCAGTATTAAGCCCCCTTTCAGGAGTCTTCTGACCTCCACCCTGATTTGCCACAGCTTTACCAGCATTAGGCCCTATAGGGGTTTTTGACCTCCACCCTTGCTTGCTACCTCTTCCCCTCCCTCACTTTAGCCTTTGCCAAATAAGGACATGAACAATAATACCCTGCTTCCCTGCCTGCCTCTTCCCAGCCAATAGGGGATAGTGGTGGGCTTCTTTGTTATTTGCCATTGCGGAAGATTTTGCACCAAGACTGTAAGCCCGCCTCCCAGCCAATGGGAGAAGGAATAGGGATGAGGTTGAGGGGGCTTGACTGTGTTAGGGTATAAATTCTTGTTCTGTCTTCTGTAACATGCCTCCTCTCACTGATCCCTCATGGAGAGGACCGCCTTCTTCCCGTGGGGGAAGAAAATAAAAATTTCCTGTTTTTATCCTGAGAAACCTCTGAGTTTTTGATTAAATTTTGAATGGGATTTTTCATCCCACATATCTGTAAAATGGGGATAATAACAATACCTATATCACAGGGATGTTGTAAGGACCCAATGTAAGGCGTTCTGCAAACCTTAAAATATTTGTGCTAGATATTATCATTACATTGTTCTCCTTGTTGTTATATTGCCATAGAAACCAAGGAAGGCTAGCCTCAAAAAGAATTGTAGCTATCAGTTTTGACTACAACCAAACTTGAGCTACCAGACAATTAGGTAGAGAGGAGAAAAGGCAAGAGGTAACAGTTACCAGTTCACATTTCTATCTGGACCCTAAAATCAAAGCAGGGTCCTTCCCAATGTTAGAAGGCATGCTCATTCTAGAACACTGCATTCCCAACTACGTCCTTCACATATCAGTCTCTCAATAAATATTCATTGACTAATTTTATGTAGTTGATATTTTACTCACTACAATTGTTACTTATAGGCAATGTGATAACAAATTAACAGTATATAAAATGAAATTCTCAGCTCTTAACATATGAGAATGAAATGAACACTTAGAAAATTTTAACGAAGGATCCACATCAATCAACTATTAATATGGAAGTTGATTCATTCATCTGGCTACTTAAGATTTACACAAATACTAAGTTAAATTTGGACAAATAAATATTGATTATAATGACATTCATAATTCAAGGATTTAGAAAATGTAATTTAATTTTTGATGGAATTATTAAAAATTTTTGTGTTAAAATAAAAGCATCAAGAATCTATTTCATTATGTTTTATCTTGAATCCTGATATGTATTAACTGTATGATCTTGGGTACACATGTCATTTAATCTTTCTGAGTCTCAAAGTTCTCATCTTTAAAATGATGGTAATACTTAAGTGACATATATCACATGGCCATGAGGAAGGTACTTTGTAAACCTTGAAGAACTATACAGAATTACAAAAGTCAGTGCATTTTTAAATTTTAATAGTATAAAACCTAGCAGGCAGGTAAGCAACACGAATGGATAGAATGCTGAGTCTGGATTTAGGAGATCTGATCTCAGACACTTACTAGCTGCGTGATCCTGGGCAAGACACTTAATTCACCTTGTTTCTGTAAAATGATCTGGAGAATGAAAAGGCAAACCAGTCCAGAATCTTTGCCAAGAAAACTCTACATGGGATCATGGAGATTTGGACATGACTGAAGTGACTCAACAACAACAAGAAGTCTAAAACCACACTAAGACTTTGGGGATACCCTGCATGACAGTGAATGATTTATTAGTACTGTTGTTGCCCAAAGCAATTTTACCTATACCCTTGACCTTTTTCTTAATGTTTGAGCAACGTCATGTTGATTTTCTGAAATCTGGCTTTCTCTGTATATCACCACATCTCTGGAAATTAGGAGGCACAGTGGTAAGAGCTCTGGGTCTAAAGTAAGGAAAACTGAGTTCAAACATAGCCTCACACATTTAACTAGCTTGTGTGGCCTTGAAAAGGTCAATTAGCAGATACTGTCATTCCATTTTCCAAAAATGCAAAATAGGGAGAATTACAGCATCTATCTCACACAGTAGTGAGTCTCAAATGAAATAATATCTGTATAGCCTTTGTTCACTGGTTTCTGACTCTTCATAACCCCATTGGAGGTTTTCTTGCCTCCATGACTACTCTGGACAATGATCTAGCAGATTCCTTCTGTGTTTTGGTTTGCCTTTTCCAGCTCATTTGACAGATGAGGAAACTGAGGCAAATAGGGTTAAGTGACTTGCTCAAGGTCACACAACTAGTAGATGTGTAAGGTAGGATTTGAACTCAGGAAGATGAATCTTCCTGACTCAATGCCCAGCACTCTATCAACTGTGCCATCTAGCTGCCCTAGCACTTAGCACAATACCTGGCATCTAGTTGGTGTTTAATAAACATATATTCCCTCCATCCATATCAGGTAGTTGTATGTACTGTCTTTTCCATGACAGAACAAACCTTTTCTCTGCCTTGTGTCTACTCCTACTCCCTCACCCTCCCTCTTGGAAAAGTAGAGTTTGGTTCTGTACTATTTAGCATTTTCATGCCCAAATTAAATAAGCACATATACGGCACACTTATAAAATTTGTATATGACACAAAGATGGAAGGTATTGCTAACACCCTAGATGACTGAATCAAAAATTAAAAAGATCTTGAGGTGCTAGTACGTTGCAATGAATCTAAGAGGGAATCTAAGAGGGATAAATGAGAATCTTACACTCAGTTTAAAAAGAAAAATAAACTTCCTTACTATATAAGATGAGGGAGATGTGTCCAAGTGGTACTTAGTAAGAAAAAGATCTAGGGATTTTAGTGGTCTACAAGTTCAATATGAGTGAAAAGAGTACTACAGAAGCTTAGAAAGTTGCCAGAACATATACTGTCAGAAAGAATGCTTAGTAAGATTACTAAAAGAAAGTGATTTTGAACTTCATTTGTCAAAGACCAGGGAAATGGTAGTGCCTGGGTAGCCTGCCCTGGTCAGATCTTGTATGGAGTACAGGGGCAAATCCTCTATATGCATTTTAGGAAGGATTTTGATAGCCTGGAAAACATCTGGATGAAGGCAATCAGAAGGTGAAGTCAAGTCAACAAGCATTTTATTAAGCATTTACTAAAAGGCAGGAATTGGACTAAGCCCTGGGGATACAAATAAATACAAAAATGATCTCTGCCACTAAGGAAGTCACAGTCTAAGGAGACAAATACCTATGTGCTCAGTGGCACAGTGGATAGAGCACCAGGCCTGGAATCAGGAATCATGAGGTACAGGCTCTGGGAACCCCCTTGAGCTCTCCTTGAATCTTACCACCTTTGCCTAAGGCCATAAGCCTTGTTCCAAATCTCTCTTACTAGCCAGGCCCTCCATTATCCAGCTAGCCCCCACCTTTGATCCTCCCCAAATATCTATACACACTTAAACTAGCCTAGCCCACCATTGTCTGTCTTCTCCAGGTAGCTTCCAGCTACTTCCCACCTTTAATCTTTCATCCTGGAGTCTGACCTCATTAGACTCCTCCTGAAGACCCTCTCCATTCTCATTACTGGAGTATGACCTCATTTGACTCTTCCTGAAGATCCTCCCCAAATTTCTCCTCTAGACCACCCATAGATTCCTCCTGTAGATTCCTCCCACAACCTTTCCATATATAAGATCCATCTTGCCTCCATGACTACTCTGGACAATGATCTAGCAGATTCCTTCTGTGTCATATGATTCTGACCAGCTTGTCCAATTCAAGTTTCACAGATACCTCAGTTCCTTAAGAGTCTACCCAATATGGTGAATCTTTAATAAACTTTGCTTTTACTCTGGCTGAGAGAAGACTTGAGTAGAATTCATTTGGTAGGACACAGCATGTTGATATTTTGGGATCCCATGCACCCTTAACCCTATATCTCTACATTTTATGGTGACTCTATTCAAAGAAGATCTGAGTTCAAATCCAACTTCAGACTGTTAGTATCTGTGTGATCCAGGGTAAGTCATTTAACCCCTATTTGTGTTTCAGTTCCTTATCTATAAAATGGGGACACATTAGAAAAGGAAAGGGCAAAGCACTCTAGTATCTTTGCCAACAAAACCCCATGGACGAAAGTCCACGAGGTCACATAGAGTTAAACTGAACTGAACTAAACAACAAACAAGTACCCCTTCTCCTGCATCCTACACATTTTGAGGCACCTAGGGGTCAGGTTATAAAGGGGTGTGAAAGCTAGAGTATTTTATATTTGATCCTGGAAGTAACAGGAAACACCAGAGTTTAATCTTACAAGGGACGCAACATGTTCAGACCAAAGCTTTAGGAAGATCACTGAGATAGATGATTATTAATAACCAATGGTTTGAGGAAATTCAGAGTTCCACCTTTTTCTAAACTTCCTATTTGAAAGCTCAGTCTCTGAGGGTTAAACTAACTTTCTTCTCAAAAGTGATCAGACCCTACCCAAGCTAACAAGGAATTTAATCTGAGGTGGAGAAGCCCTTTCGTGCTCTACATAGATTTGGGTGGGAATAAAAATTCTTTGATTAGATTGCCTAAGGCTGGACAATTTAGAATTAAATGACATAATTAAAATTACATTTCTCCCTGCCCCCAGACCGTCTTTGTAATATTAATTCCCTCTCATTATCTGTTAACCAAACAGAGCTGATTGCCACCCTCAGGAACAACCACTCTTCCAAGGGCATATAAACTGTGAGTTTACTGCCTTGAGGAAGTTTTGGAATTTGATAGTATCACTGACCCTTTCATTAATAAAATGCTAGATTTATTACCAAAATGGTTAATTACCCAAAATAATGTCTCTTGAACTTTTCAAACCTCATTTTTTACAACTGAGTAGAGGATGAAATGGAGTAGGAATACACTTGAAGTTGTTGTAATAGTCTAAGTGTGAGGTGATGAGTGGTGCCATAGATAAAATGGTGCCACTGTCAGGGAAGAGAAGGAGCTATATATGTACGAGATGAGTTGAGAAAGGACCAACAAGACATTGGTTATGAGAGTGAGGAGTTGAGAATGACATCTATGTTGAGGGTCTATGAAGAGTCTAGAGATTATCACATACACACATGAATATGTCATAATATGATACATGTCACATATATACGTGTATCCAGGTGAGTTGAAATAAATAGGGATTATTAGTTTTGAGAAGAGAAGGCTTAGAGTAGTGATGAGCTGCAGGCTCTGGAAGCCCCCTTGATCTCTCCTTGAATATTTGAGGTACAGGCTCTGGGAACCCCCTTGAACTCTGATTGAATTTTCCCACTTGATGAGGCATTTGCATGAGGCCATAAACCTTTGTTATAGCTAGGCCCAAATCTCTCACTCTTACTAGCAGCCCTCCATTGTCCCTCTGCTTCCCACCCTTGAGCCTATCAAAATATCCAAAGTCTGACCTCATTAACTCCTCCTGAAGAACCTCCCCAAACTCTTCCTCTAGACCACCCCTAGATTCCTCCCACAATTTTTCTGTATATAAGACCCCATCTTGCCTCCATGTGTGTGAGAGCACAATAGAATTTTCTAGCACAGACTTGCTCTGTGTCCAATACAAGCAAACTTTTAATAAACTTGTTTTTCTTTGGCTGAGAGGACTTGAGTTAAATTCATTTGGCAGGACCCGGTGTGTTGGTATTTTGGGGTCTGTACCTCAACATTTTATGGTTAACCTCTTCAGTAGGACATGACAGATATATCAGTCATTGAATACTTGAAAGGTTTTCAAGAAATATTGGGCTTATTCTGTTTGTTCTCACTGGGTAAAACAAGGAGCATGGACAGAATTTGCAGAGAAGCAATTTTACATCTAATATGAACAATCTTCCTTAAAATTAGATCTATCCAGAAATGGAAAGCAGTTTTGGTTGAGTGACTAAGTCAGAGACCAGATTATAAACTTGGGGTTAAGAAATGAATAGGAAATGAGAAACTAGTGTCTATGAAACTAGATAACTTTTTTTCCTAGGAATGTGGCTGCAAAAGAAAGATACAAGAAGGGATGACTTTCTTTACACTGATCCTGTATTGACTATATTCATTTGTTCCCCATCTCCTTTGAGCCCCCTTTTATGTGTTGTCTTCTTCCCCCTTTAGAATATAATAATGTATATATATATATATATATATATATATATAAATCTTATACAAAATGTATATTTTATATCACTGAGGAAATGAATTGTGCTTGACTATGGATATTTGTTGATGTTGCGACAAATTTGTTTTATTTCTTTTCCCCCCCAATGGAGTAGGAGGTTAAAAGGAAAGAAAATGGATTTATTTTTTTTTCTTTTTTAAAACAGGTAAGCATGTGTGTTGGGGGAATGGCAATGGTATAGATGGGCAATATTATGTGCCCTTTCAGATGAGGTCACTGTATCATTGGTTTTCCTTCACAGTAATAATATTATAGATTTTCTAAGATATTTAATTCGAGTAATATGCCATTATTTCCAAGAATAAACAACAAAAAATTTAACGTGACTTTAATTGGTAACTGGTTTGCCTCAAGATAAGAGAGAGCAAAAGAAAACCTAGATAGTAAGACCATAGTTAGTTCTTTTCCAGTCTCCCCTATTCCTAGTGCCTTCCCTCTGACATTATTCCCCATGTACAATATATCTATCTTACATATATACAGTTGTTTCCATGTTGTTGCCATTAAAATATAAGCTCCTTGAGCACAGGAACTATGTTTTTGCCTTACTCTGTGTCCCAGGACTTATCACCATACCTGGCACACACACAGGGACACATGTGTGTGTACATATACATATGTATAATACTTTGCACAAAATAAACAATTATTTAACTAAACTAAGGAAGTGATTGCACTAGGAAGTTAAACAAGCTTGCTTTTGACTGTGATGTAGCAGGCAAAAATACACACTCAAGAACCTTCAATCTTTATTTGCATTAAGTGGTGAGCAAATAGAAATTATTTTGCAAACCTCGAAGAGTTATATTTGTCTTAGCTATTACTGTTACTATTATTATATTTCTTTATGGTGAAAGTATTTTTTTTGAGGGGGGTGAGGCAAGGAAATTAGGGCTAAGTAACTTGCTTAAGGTCTCACAGCTGGTGTGTCAAGTGTCTGAAGCCAAATTTGTTTTTTTTTTTCAGTTTCAATGGCTTTATTATTGTTCTTTCCATTTACCTTGCTGTAGTCATTCTTCTTGGTTCTGCTTCTTTAATTTTGTATCTGCTAATAGAAACCCTGAAGCCAAATTTGAACTCAGGTCTGCCTGACTCCACCTAGCTGCCCTGAAAGTATTTTTTAAAAAAATAGATAGCATTAATAGCTAAATAATGATAGTAAGTGTGGTTCCCCAGGACATTATGTTTAAAAAAACAATCCAGTAAATATATTTTTATTTTATCCTGGTGTTTAAATTCATTGGGCCCCTAGAAAATAAAAAGTATTTCAGTTATTTTATACTTCTCTTTATTATTCATCCCTAATTCCTTTGTTGATCATTTTTAATCTTTTAGAAACAATAAAACAACAACAAAACTTCTGACCTTTCTTTAAAAAAAATCCTTGTTTATCTTCATTTCCATGGTCAACTGTACTAAATTAAAAACTCAATTTTACATTTGGGGTGAGGGGAGGAAGCAGAGCAATAGCAGTGAGAACTTTCTGTGGTAGATTATACTGTGGGTTTTCAATTCACAAAGGATGGAAAACATAGTTTGAATCTAGTAAGTTTGCAGAATCTCTGATGAAGGATAATTATGGGAAATAGGAAAAAAGCCAAAGTTCCAAATGTTTATCATAACCCTAAAACAATTTTTTTTTCTTTTCAGTTTCTATTTTTAAAAAAGTAGGTCTCGGGGAGGCTATGTGACACAGCAAATAGAGCATTGGCCCTGGAGTCATGAGGACCTGAATTCAAATCTAGCCTCAGACACTTAACTCAAAAACTAGCTGTGGGACCTTGGGCAAGTCACTTAATCCCAATTGCCCTACCTTCCCCCCTCCAAAAGCTAAAAAAAAAAAGTATGTCTCCCTTTTTGTGCAATACTAAAGCCATGATCCAACATGGCACCCCATAAACACCTGACTTTTGTCAAAAATCATTCATTTCTTGAGCAGAAAATAATTTTTTTAAACATTTTTGAGAATGGCAAAGTACTTTTAAAAGATAAATATCACTGAAGGAAATTGAATTTCCAATTTATGAAGCTGATTATCCCTTTTTTCCTCCCTCTCCAAAAAAGGGGCAAAGGTCAAACTTTAAAAAAGAAAGCCACTCTTATTCCTCCAAATATTCAACTTTTTTGTCTTTCATATCTGTCCATTTATTATTAAAAATTTCCCACAGCTACACAGCTTTTGAAGTGCTGGCTTTTCATGTTTCCTTTCAAAACCTTGACACTTGCAGTCATGTATATATCTCAGTGTTTAATTACCCCTGGGGTTTTTTTAAACAAGAAAAGAAGTGGAAAACAAAGGAATATACTAGATAAAATTTTTATCAGATGCAAATAGTTTGATTCACTGAAATTTAAACTGATTATAATTATTTTTCTTGTAATAAAAACTTGGTCAGTGTAAATGTCAACTTTCTCCCTAAGATCTTAAAGTGTCTGGATAATATTACAGCACCATCCCTTAACAAATAGTTAGTTAAAATAACATTATAGTATAAAAAATTATAATAGAACGAGCACAGAACTGGGGGGTCTAGAAACCTTAGTCCTTCTAGGTTTCTAATTAACCTTTTAATCCTGTACTAGTCACCTTATGTCATTTGGCCTCAGGGCAGCTAGGTGGCACAGTGCATAGAGCACCGGTTCTGTAGTCCAGAAGATGCATCTTCTGGTGTTCAAATCTCGCCTTAGATATTTACTTTCTGTGTGACCCTGGGCAAGTCATTTACCCCTGTTTGCCTCTGTTTTCTCATCTGTAAAATGATTCGGAGAAGGAAATAGCAAACCATTCCACTATCTTTGTCAAGAAAACCCCAAATGGGGTCATGAAGAGATGGACACAACTGAAACCCCTGAACAATAAAATCAATCAATTTAATTCAATACCACAACTAAGCTTTATTAAGTGCTTACTACATGCCAGGTACTGTGCATTTTTAAGCATTTATTGAACAACTACTGTATGTAGGAAATTTTGCTAGGTCTTCTGAAGATAAAGACAAAATGAGACGTGGAACCTGCCCTCAAGACGATCATAAGATCATAGACTTAGATCTGGAAAGGACCTCAAAAGCCATCTAGTCTAACCCCATCATTCTATAAACGAAGAAACTGCGGTTCTAGGTGGTTAAAGGAGTTTGCATGGTTAGTCAAACAGGTACTAAATGGCACTGATGTGGTGCTACTGGGTTCTCTTACTCCAAATCCACGTATAAAAGTAAATAAATACGAAAACACATAAAGCTAAACAAAATCAGTTAGAGGACTGAGTACTAACCACTTTCTCTTCTTTACATGAACTTTAAGACTGCTTTTAAGCTCTAATATTCAATGATTCCAAATGTGGCACTGAAATGAAATAATATTTAAAAATACCAGTATTCAAAGTTTAAACATCTTTCCTCATCTCTCCTTCCTGGCTTCCCTCAAGTCCTCCATAATCTTAACTACATTCTCTCTGGGGTTATCTGTAATTTATGCTGAATGCATCTTGCTTGTGTATTGTCATTTGCATGTTGTCATCCCCATTAGACCATAAAATCCTTGAGGGCAGGGAGTTGTCTTCTCTCTTTTTTTAAATTTTCTTATGAAACAGCTCGTATTGGCTTTTAGATAAGGATATTTTTGCCTGTCCTTTCATTGTTACTTTGCCCAATAAAATATAAATTCAAAGAAAATGGAAGAGAAATAGTAGAAATTCAAAGCATTTTTTTAATAGAAAGAGAAATATATTGCCCACTGTAAAGAGCTCATGCTAATGAAGGGCTTTCTTGGATAGTTAGCAAATAGCCAAGCTGTACTCACTCAACTAATTATAGACTCTTCAAAGAATTACAACTCACAGAAAGTAAAGTTCTAAGAGGCTATTTAGTCCAATTCACACCTGAACAAGAATCCCCTAACAATAACCCTGTAAAGTGGTCATTTACCTTTTTGCCTGAAGACCTCTTGGGAGGGAAGGATCTAGTCAGGGAAGGCAGCCCATCTCTTTAAGGCCTAGCTCTAAGTTTTCCCTTAATAATGGAGTCTAGATTCTATTCTTTAGTCAAATCTACCCACTGTTGTTGTTGAATCAAGAACAAGTCTATTCCCTTTTACAATTAAATAATATCTATCCAGTGTACCTCAAATCTCTTCTTTAGGCTAAAAAGTCCTTGTTCCTTTTATTGATCCTTATATGGCATATATTGGTCCTTTTCAAGTATGAAGGACAACAGCTATATGGCACATTCTCAAAAATGTTCACTGTCCTAATGAAAATAAATAATGGGTGTCAAATTCATGGATTTCCGGTCATTACATTTAATATTAAATTAAATCTAAAGTCAGAAAATTCAACCTCCTTAGAAAAATTTTGCAATTTCTGAAATATGCAAGGCATTCAGTCTACAAATATTTTGTTGTTGTTCAGTTGTGGCTGACTCTTCATGACTCCATTTGGGGTTTTCTTGGCAAAGATACTCAAGCAGATTGCCATTATTTTCTCCAGTTCATTTTACAGATGATGTAAGTAAGGCAAACAGGGTTAAGTGACTTGCTCAGGGTCACGCAGCTAATAAATGGCTGAGGTCTAATTTGAACTCGGGAGTCTTCCAGATTTCAGGTTTGGCACTCTATCCACTGCTCTGCCTAGAGAGCCTTATAAATATAACTTATTGCTTTAGTGTGGAAGGTAAAAGATAAATAGAAAAGTTTATAATTTGGGTAGTAACAGAAAAGGAGATGTCCACAACTTCAGTGCATAGCTAAATATTTAGAATAGGGTGCTATGTAATGAGATTTGACTGTGAAGATTGATTCATGTAAAGCAAAGGTAGGTATGTATACCCAGAAAAAGGTCCTTATTGAGACAGAGGCAAGGGCCGTTGTTTTCACTTTGTAAGAAATATGTTGCCTCAGCTCCTCAGCTTGATGAATGCATGCAATGAGTCAGGAAATTCCAGGGGAGGCAAACTAAACAAACCAGCAGGCCATGGGAATTCCATTCCTGGAATCCTCACTGTAAACAGAATCCCTTCTTTTCCAACTGTCTTAAGCTCCTAGGCTGTTCAAAGTTTCAAACCTGTTCCTGATTTTATTTTTTTAGCTGCAGTTTTAATCACTTCTCTGAATTATCTCTAAATGTAATCAATATCAGAGAAAAAAATAATATTTTTTTAACTCAAAGTTTTATCCATGTTTCAGTTAGAAATAAAATGGTAATAACCAACGTAAAAACAAAACAAAAGGGCCCTTTTGAGTCACCTAAATCAACCTCCCCATTCTGCAGATGAGAAAACTAGAGTCCCAGAGAAGTTTCATCTATGGATGAAAAGGGTTACCACTGCATTCTAGATTCTGGGGCTCTAGAGTTTCTGAAGAGATCACAGATCTTTAACACTAATCCAGTGGTTCTCAACCTTCCTAATGCCGTGACCCTTTAATACAGTTCCTCATGTTGTGGTGACCCCCAACCATAAAATTATTTTCGTTGCTACTTCATAACTGTAATTTTGCTACTGTTATGAATCGTAATGTAAATATCTGATATGCAGGATCTATTTTCATTGTTACCAATTGAACATAACCCACAGGTTTAGAACCGCTGCACTAATAGGACCTTGGAGATCATCTAGTCCAAATTCTGATTTTAAGATGAGGAAACAGCCTCAGAGTTGACAGAAGGACCTCAGTATTACACAACTAATTAGTATCACAACCAGAACTAGAACTCAAGTCCCTTTTCTGGAAAATTTATGACTCCATCACCACAGAGGTAGTCTTTTTTCTTTTTTCTTATTTTTGCTTTTTGGAGGGGGGAGGGCAGGGCAATTGGGGTTAAGTGACTTGCCCAAGGTCACACAGTTAGTAAATGTTAAATATCTGAGGCCAGATTTGAACTCAGGTCCTGTGCTCTATTCACTGTACCACCTAGCCTCCCCTATAGAGGTAGTCTTGATAGAAGTCAGTACAGTTTTTTGTACCCCTTTCTAAAAGCAAGCAAAATGAAATGCACTGGAGTTAATTCCACTAATAAGAAAGATAGGAGAACAACTGAATTAAAACTCATTTATTAAGCATCAGAAAATTAGTGACAGCTAGGTGGCACAATGCATAGAGTGCCAAGTCTGGAGTCAGGAAGACTTGAGTTCAAATCTAACTTCAGATGCATATTAGCTGTGTGATCTTGGCCAAGTCACTTTTTTTTACATTAAAAAAAATTATTTAAATTTATTTATTTTTAGTTTTCAACATTCATTTCCACAAGATTTTGAGTTACAATTTTTTTCTCTCCCTGTCTTTCCCTTGCCCCCCAGCCCAAAATTTCAAGCCTACTGAATATCCCTTCCCCCAATCTGTTCTCTCTTATATCCTCCCCCTTCACACCCCTAACTTTCTAGTAGGGCAAGATGGGTTTCTATACCCCAGTACCTGTATATCTTATTTCCTAGTTGCATGTAAAAAAACAATTTTTAAACATTTGTTTTTAAAAACTTTGAGTTCCATATTTTTTTCCCTTCTTCCCTCCTTACTCACCCACACTGGGAAGATAAGAAATTCAATATAGATTGTACATGTGTAGTTACCCAAATCATTTCCATAGTAGTTATATTGTGGAAGACTAACTATATTTCCCTCCATCATATCCCACCCTCCACTTATTCTATTTTCTCCTTTGACACTATCCCTTTTAAAAAATGTTTGCTTCTAACTACCCTCTCTCCCAATCTGCCTCCCTTCTGTCCTCCCCCCTATTATCCCCTACCCCCTTATTTTCCTGTAGGGTAAGATACCCAATTGAGTGTGTATGTTATTCCCTCCTTAGGCCAAATTAAATGAGAATCATGTTGTCTCATTCTCTTTCACCTTCCTGCTCTTTCCCTCCATTGTAACAGTTTTCTCTTGCCTTCTTTTATATGATATAATTTACCCAAATCTATCACTTCCTTTTGGCCAAGTCACTTAACCCAGTTTCCCTCAGTTTCCTCATTTGCAAAATGAATAGGAGAAGGAAATGGTAAATCACTCCAGTGCCTCTGCCAAGAAAATCCCAAGTGGGGTCACACAAAGAGTCTGAAATGAATGAAGAACAATAGGAAACTAATAAAAGCCACACCAGTCCTTGCCCTCTGAGAGTTTACATTCTAATGGGATAATTGCACACACAAGAGAGTGGTGGCCAGGCCAGGATACTTTGATTTGGAGACAGGAGAGATTTAAACACCCCATCCAGGAACTATAACTGAGTTGGTTTGACCATATATGATTCACCATTGCTCTAGAACTAGAGAGTTGGGTGGGGAAAGGGGACATTTCCAAAGAGTTGATTGTTGAGGAGATCCACTCAAAGGTGAAGACAGTGAAGAAAAGCTTGGAAGGGAAGCAGTCACTTTTCTGAAGAGCAAGCCCCTGGAGTAGAAGTTCCCCAAGTCTCTATTAAGGACAGTAAAGAAGGCTTGGGGAGGGAGTGAAGTAAAGCATGTATGGGAACGAGGGGAATTTTTTGAGATTAATGTTACTAACATAGGTTGGGTGGCACGGCCAATGTCAAGAAGGCCTGGGTTTGAATCTTGCCTCAGACACAAGCTGTGTGACCCTGGGCAAGTCATTAACTTCTCTCAGCCTTAGTTCCCTCATCTATAAAATGGGGATAATAAAAGTATTTATGTCCAGCCTTGCTCTAAGGATCAAATGAATATACATGTGAAACGATTTGTAAACCTTAAGGTGCTATAATCACTATTATTTACTATTATCATTACTTCCAACCCTGTCTACTTTCCTGGACTTCACTACGTCCAAAAATTCACCAGCAAGAAGAAATAAGCTCTAAAACTCCTCAGTCCAGCTTTCCTCTGGGCTCTTCCCTCCCTCCATCGAAGAGGGGGGAGTGTGGACTTTGGATCTTCCACCATGTAAGATGGCACCCAGAGAATCCACTTCATCATTTCGTACTGACTGCTTTTCTGGACTTCATGATTTCCATAATATTATCATTCTGCAAGATGAAATCAATTCTGAAACTGTTGCTTCCTCAGATCATTTCCCACCTGGCTGCAGAACTTGAACTTCTTCAGTGCTAGAAACTACTGTGTATGAGGCATTGTGAAAATCTCCTAGGATACAAAAAGAGCCAAAAGGAATTCCCTGCCCTCAAGCAGCTTACAATCTAACAGGGGAAACAACATGGAAACAAAATATGTACAAAGCAGGCAATATTCAGGATAAACAGGAAACAATTTAAAAGGGGGAATTTCTGGAATAAAGAGGGCCTAAGGAAGGCTTTCTATAGAAGGCAGCAGTATAGGGAGTACTGTCCTGCAGTCAGAAAGACCTGAGTTCAAATCTAACTTTAGACACTTACTAGCTGTGCAGCTCGGATCGTTATTTAACCTCTGTCTACCTCAGTCTCCTCAGTAGTAAATGGGGACAATAATAGTACCTCCCTCCCAGGTTATCAAACTGGATAATAATTGTAAACTTCTTAGCAAAGAGCCTGGCGATAGTATGCAGTGTGTACATGTTAGTTATTATTACTTGGCTATCCCTATTGTTATCATTATTATTAGGCAGCTAGGTGGCACAGGGGATGGAGGGCTGGGCCTAGAGACAGACTCATCTCACTGAATTCAATCTGGCCTCAGATACTTACTAGGTGTGTGACCCTAGGCAAGTCACTTAACCTTGTTTGCCCGAGTTCATGTATAAAACTAACTGGAAACCACTCCAGTATCTTTGCCAGGAAATGGCCATATAGCACGATGAAGAGTTGGACATGAGTGAAATGACTGAACGATACAAATCATACGGCAGTTTCTCTCTTGATCGGTGATTTGTGGATCATTGTATCTGAAACGCATCAGTCTTAAATAAACGAAGGCTCTGTCTAATGAGCGACACAAGTCTGAAACTAAAATATCATTTTTTGACTCTGTCTAGTGACCAAGTACTCTCCTCCCCACCCCATACCCTCTGTCTCCTTCCGCCCTTTCCCCCAACTTGTTTGTGTCCTGTGTTATTTACATTTCCTTTTCTCATTTGGTGTTGGGCTGGTTGTCCTGTTCAGAGACACATTCTTACGTTATTCATGATTTGGTTGCCTTTTGGGTGACAAATATTCTGAACATTTTGTATTTGTATGAAAATGCTTTCTTAGGTTTTTAAAAAACGTTTACTGTTGGTGAGATTCAGGGCCTTGCTTGCTATGTTTTTTTGCTCCCCTTAGACTTGAAGAAATATAGTAAGTGGCTTTTTTTTTCATTTATATCCCACACGCCTTTGCAAGCTGACATAAACTTGTGTGCAGAAAAGATGGGCATGGACTTCAAATACTGCAGCCAAGGCAGAGAGAAAAACAAACTCATTAGAATGTCCTTAGAACTAAGTTAGAAACAGAGGAAGCATCTCAAACATTAGGGAAGTGTTGTCATAATAATAATATTAACATTAACATCTAGCATTTATGCAGATCTTTAAGGTTTGCGAAGCACTTTACAGATATTAACCCTGGGAGGTAGGTGCTGTTATTATCTCCATTTTGCAGAATAGAAAGTATCTGAGGTTGGATTTGAACTTTGGTCTTCTTGAATCTAGGACTAGCAGTCCATTTGCTGACTCTTCCCCTAAATGTTATTGTAGAAAGATGGATGGAGGCGGCTTGGTGGCCCAGTGAATAGAGCACTGGCCCTGGAGTCAGGAGGACCTGAGTTCAAATATGACCTCAGACACTTAAAACTAGCCATGTGACCTTGGGCAAGTCACTTAACTATAATTGCCCTACCTTCCCCCCTCCAAAGAAGAAAAAAAAAAAAGAAAAATCTAAAAAAATAGAAAGATGGATGAAAATTACTAGAAACGATTTCTCCAGACACAGTTCTGGCTGAAAACTTGCTTTGGCCAGGGCCAGGCATAGTAATGCCATTCATGCTCTCACTGTCCCCATCTCACCAACTTGAGATATCTCACTAATCATACTAAGGCTGCCCCAACAATTAGAGAGTTTTGCTGATGAAAGAGTCACAGCAGCCTCACTAAGTTTTTCTATTAGGCCACATGCTTCAAATTAACCGTGAACATAAAAGACAGAGTGAAAGCCATTTCTTTGCAGCCTGGCACAGGCAAACTTCCTAGGGCAAATTGCCAGGAATACATTCAGCTTGATGGGAAAGTGTGGTGGCACTGTGGAAAAAGCAGCGGCCCTGGAGTCAGATAACCTGAGTTCAAGTCCCACCTCTGACATCTATTATTTTTGTGGCTTTGGGTAAGTGATTTAATCTCTTGAGCCCTCAGATTTTTTATTTATAAAATGAGAGGTAAGATGCTCTCTGAAGTCACTAGATATGTAATACTGTGATCTGGTCTTTCCTTGGTCTTCTTAAAAACTTTGAGTCATTCTGATGTTCAGCACTTGACCTAGCTCCTGTTTCTGTCTACTGAATCCAGAGTACTTGACTATCATCCTTCTGATCTTTCATGATGTGAGCTCTCATCTATTCTCTCCACTTATTGAACCCCAAACTCATGTGTTGACTACTGCTTTTTTTTTTTCATTGTTTCTAAATTCTTCAGCCAGCATTCTCCTTCTCCATATTATTTCTTATCCCTAAATGCAATTTTTTGCATGGATGAAATGCTTGGAATTAATTTTTGACTACTTATTTCTGTACAAAATAGCAGTACAGATTTGGGCCTAGAAGAGACCCTAGAAATTATGTTAGTTTTATCCTTTCATTTTACAGGTGAGGAACCTGAGCCCAAGAGAGGTCTGTGGCTTGACTAATGTTAAACAGATAGTAAGCAAATTATAGAACTAGATTAGAACCCACATCCTTTCATACTAAATCCAATGTGTTTTTCCCATCAACCTGCAATGATGTCCTCTTGGATATCTCACTTCATGAACTGAAACTCAGCTCTAAAATGCTCAGAGGAGGAAAAAAAAGTTTTGTATTTTTAATGAACAGTTAAATTTAAAAAATTTTTTTAAGTACAAGGCAAATGAGACAATGCTACTTAAGTACAGATGAAACCAAATGAGCTAAGTTGGTTGCTAAGTAATTTTCCCCTGACAGATAAGAAGTTTTCTTGGAGTTAGACTTTAACCTATAGGAGAAAAGCAACATTTTTTTTCTTCATAATTTTCTTTTTGATTTGAAAAAGGAAACTTCCAAGAATGAAGGAGTAGAGAAAAGGTAGGTTTGAGGCTTTCCCTGAATCTAAGAAGACAGGCTATTTTCCATGGAAGGTTTATTAAGAACTGAGCAATGGTTCAAGGAAGTCTTGATGTCAATGCCTTCTAGCTAACCTTGGAGAAAGAAGTTGTAAGGGCTATCATTCCTTAACTTGCTAACAGGCTTTTAGTGTTCCAGGACTTTTAGATTCAATAAAAGTGAGAGAACTTGAAAGTTTTCCCGAGAATAGAAAAGGAAATATAAAATTAAGTAGTGATCAATAACAACTGGATTTAGTGAGAAAAGTTACTTTATTTATGTCCAGATATTTATATTTCATTAAATCTTTTTATCGGAGTAAACAAAAATAGTGATCCTTAATTAAACTGTGCTGTTATTATCAGTTTTATGTTTATAGAAAAAGGATCATTTGCTAAAAAATATATTCTATTCCTGCTTCTCTTACCTGAACTTGAGGAGATCCTATATTTGCTCATTAACAGATATCCATTCACTTAGTAATAGCTACCAGAATTCTAAGCATCATGCCTAGGAATAATAGTCTTCTAAAAAGGGTTTTTAAAACATAGCTAGACTTTGCCATTGGAAATTCAGGAGTTGTTGGTGCTGAACAATCATATCATGCTCTTGAAAAAGCTTGATTCAATTTCAAATAAAAGTTATATGGCTAAGAAGTCCTAAATTCACGCAAAAAGAAATATATAAGCTTAGAGAAAAAAAATCTTTGTCTACAGAAATTGAGTAAACTGATTATGTTACTGTCAGAATTTGAGGGAGATACATTTTTTATTATATTTTAATTTCATCATCAAAACAAAGTTTGTGCCATTGCAGTAGAAATGTCTGGAAGAATTGTACCCATTTTGCTTTTATAATAGGGAAGAAAATTTAGTTTTGACATTTGCATAATCAGTTTTTAGGAATGATTCAGATAAGAGATTGCCTATTTAGCAGCTTTATTAGTGAATTTTCTGATTTCAGTCAGTGAAAATTGAGATGGAAGGGGGACACAGATTATAATATACCATGTGTGATGAATGTGTGCTTCCCCGCTGGGCATGGATACACTCAAGCAAAACACACTTCACACTAAGTTGTTTTGAAAGAGAAGAATATGGAGAACAAAAGAGAAAAAATGGAAACTGGATACATTAAAACACAACTAACATCATCATCCATCTACTGGTAGACTTTCAAGAGACTCTAATAGTCAATGGTTTGCTTGCTGTTGTGAAACCCACCAGACTTGGTTCCAGGAGTAAGGAGCAAAAGTATAGGGAGAAAGAACAGCAATGTAATGCAAAGCCAAAATTTATTGAGCCAGGAAAAGCAAAATCAATCCCCAGCAGACATACCACTCCCACCAGTATATATGGCTCTGGGGTTCCTATGCGAATCAGCATAGCCTTTTTTTTTAGTGAAAAAATTCCTTTCCTCATCTGCCAATAGGGAGTAACTACAAATGGAGACCTAATGCAAAAACATTGAACTAAACTATTTTAAGTTTTAAATTGTGTTATTTAAAAAGAAATGCATTGGCCATGCAGTATATACATACATACTTATAAACACTGTGAGGTCCTTTGTTATAATGCCTCCAGTGACAAGGAGCTCCCCGTCCAATGAAACAGATCATCAAGTTTTTATGTACATCTAAATGTGAAGAAACTCTACCTTTCTAGTCTTATTTGATACTCTTCCTTTGACCACATACTTGTTTCAGTCAAACTAGATTACAAGCTCTTTTCCAAATCTGTTTCCATCTCCTCACTGTGCTATCAGAATCCTTTTCTTTTTTCAGCACAGTAAGAGTATTAAATAATTAATAATAAAATTAAATAATTAAATTAACTATCCAATAATATTAGTAAATATCAACAGAAGTCTTCTGCTACTTTCTTCCTGTCACTCAGCAGATTATTAATACCCTTTTCCTTCTTTAATCTCCACATACTATCTGTATACATGTCAGAGCTCCTCAGCCAAATGTTGGTTCCTTTAGGGTGGGAAATGGGGTCATTTTTGCTTTTAGAACACTCATGCCTAGCATAGTACCTTGTACGTAGGTATAGGGATTGGAGCTGTGATTTCATTTGTATGGAGAACTCCTAGATGAGATAAATACCTTTTACTGATACAGATCAAACTGGACAGTTTTAAGAGAGGTGGATAGAGCATGTAGAGGTTAAGCAACTTGCCCAAGGTCACACAACCAGTATTTGTCAAGAGGTGGAACTTGAACCTATATCTTCCTGGCTTTGAGGCCTACCTTGAACAAAATGGGTGCTTAAAAAATGTTTGCTGAATCAAATTAAGTTGTTTAACTAAAACTTGCGATTTCCACACATTGGTCTTAATTCTTCCTTTGGATTTGTATTCATTATGGTTAACACCTCTTTGACAGGATAGCCCTTCCAATATTTTCAGACAGGCAAGCATGATGTCTGAAGCCATCTCTTCTTCAGGCTAAATGCCTCAAGCTCTGGTATCATTTTGCATTTTTTAATATTTAATTTTGTTTACTTTTTTAATGAACAAAAATCTTTTTTCTCTCCCTACCTAATCTCCTTACCCATTGAAAAGAAAAAGAAAACTCTTGTAACAAACGTATAGGCATCTGATATCACTTTGAAATCACTATGTGTAAATGGCTTCACTTTTTGACAAAGACATGTATTAACTTATATGTGGTGCCTGGAACTCATTCCCTTCTCATTTTTCCCCTCCTCAAATACTGACTTCAAGGCCTAAGTCAGGTGCTACCTCTTCCCCTAACAACTCTGGTGGAAAGCAATCTCTTCTTCCTCCAATTTTCCTAGAACAATTTGTCGGAGTCTTCTCATTGCCTCTATCCCACCCGGCCTTATATTACAGCTATTTGTTTCTATGCCATATCCTCACAAGAGATTCATTCCTATGTTGTGGGTAGAGAGCTGGTCTTGAAGTCATTTAGACTTGGGATCATTCCCACCTCTGACACAATCTGACAGTGTAACCCTGGGCAGGTCAATTAATCTTTCAGGGCTCCAGGCTACTCTCTAAGAATAAAAATTGCAGAAAAGGTGCTGATCTGCATTGGAAGAGAGGATTTCCTTCTCATTGCCTTCCTCTTAAAAAAAAATCACATGTCTAGAAGCAGATACATAATAGAGTATCCACATGTTACTTTAAGTGCTCAAGTCCTAGTATATGTAGTATTTTAATAATATGTATTTAATAATACATGTGTATTTAATTACATACATAATATATATTTTGTTGCTTACATAATTGTATTTAATTAACATATGTAATACATAATATGCATATAATATATGTATGTTGAAATGAAATGAATGATTAAATTTTGTAATCCCAAGAAATGTAGGCAGGGATAGATTTTAACCCCAGTAATGAAGGATCTCAAATCTGTGTTTGGTTTTAAGCGCTGCTCTGAAATTATCTTGTGTTTCTCCAACTTACCAACTTGATATGTTCTCTTTTCTGGTATTTTTCACTATAATACTGTTCCTGCCGCAGATTCAGCAGCTGCTGCTGTTGCTTGTCCTTTAATTCCACCAGTTTCTGTGTCATTTCTGCATCCAGGGCAGCAAGGTCCTGTTCCATTGTTGAGGAACCATGATCAGGGCTGCTGGGTTCAGATCTGCAAAAGCAAGCCCATGAGGTTCATTTGGAAAATTCAATCAGTCAGTCACCAAGTATTTATTAAGGGCTTAGAATAAAGCTAAATGGTGCAGTGGATAGAGTTCAGGCCCTGGAATCAGAAAGACCTGAGTTCAAATTCAGTCCCAGACTTAGGAGCTGTGTGACCCTGAGCAAGTCATGTAACCTCTGTTGGCCTCAGTTTCCTCCTCTGTAATGTATGGATAATAATGGCACTTTCCTCCCCGGGTTGCTGTAAGCATCAAATGAGATAATGATGATAAGTGCTTAGCATAGTGCCTGGCACATAGTAAGTCCTATATAAATGTTAGCTATTATTATTATGCTACTTTCCCCTTCCCTGCTATATTACATTCTTCTGTTGTATCTGTTCCAAAATAGTATAAAAATACACAGAGGATTTGTGAATTCATTCAATTCAATTTGCTCATCTATGACACAGCAGACAAATTCCAGGGTGTTGTCTGAGCCATTTAGAAAATGAGTTACTTTGGAGGTCAGCAGAATTTGAACTCTGGTCTTCCATATCTCAAGAACTACCTCAAGCATGCCACACTGCCAAAATAGTATGCTTGTCAAGACACTTAGGTGCAAGTGAAGAGATGAAGATGATTAAATAGGGAGCTTGACAGAGTTTGCAGAATGTTTTAAAAAATGCAAACAAATGATCCCTAAGTGTTGGTCTTGGTTGGAATGGTGGGGTCATTTTCCTGACATTTGTACTTTTTGTACAAATACAGCAGACAGGGATGGAGTGGGTAGGAGAAGAGGCTGACAGGATACTTCTTTTGCCACTTTAAATTAGGGCCATTCTGGGAGAGAAGAATAAACAGCTGCCCAGACTGACCAACACATTGGAATTGTATTTCTATGCTCTTCAACACGGTGACCTAACTGGAATGTTGACAGTTCATTTACTTGAATAAACTGGCACCAGGCAGCCTGTTAGGGCAGGCCTTTTCTTGAAATAGGAGAAGAAAACTTGGAACTAAATAGAAATAAGACTTAGGAGAAGCCAAAGTTTTGAGGCTCCTCCTCCCTTTCCCTTCCAAAGCAGGGGTGAAAACTTAGCTGCACAGGAATCCAATTTCATATCAGTATTTTTGTCAATGTTGCTAACAGACAATGACCAGGAAAAAAATCTATACTGTTCATAGATATTGAGAGATTTTGATAGAACTGAACCCAGAACATTTGTTTTTAATTTAGGGGGCCATACTGGTCATTTCATATTTTTCATATGAGACTGTGACTAAATTACAGGCTTTGTGTGACAGCATGGGACCCATCTCACCACAAACCTCGTATAACAAGATTCGAAACGATATTGTTTCCTAATTATTAAACTTACTGAGGGAGAGCACAGAAGCTTTAGCAGTGGGCAAAACAGTACTTCAATTTTCAATGTCAACTAAATAAGCCAAGACCTTTAGGGCATTTCCAATATGTCTGACAATGATTTCTCCAAATTGAAAGTTCAGTTAGTACACAATGTATTCCACATGTGCCTCTACAAAGTTATTTAGATCACTGACAATCTTTGTGCCATGCCTTTCCATTTATTCTTTTTCGGTACAAGGAACATTCAGGAAGTCTAATGAAGAAAAAAAAAACTAGTAATTTGTATTCTGTAGCTACAGGCCAACAGTTAGACTAATGATCTAAGGAGAATGTAATCCACTGAGGATCTCTAGCTGGAAATAAAATGCACTACAAGGAGGCTAAAAGGATAGTTTTACTTTTTAAAAAAATCTACATTTAGTTTCTTAAACTGTGGGTTTTCTTAATACTCGAAATAAAATTTCACTTCTGAAAAAAAATGTGAAGATTAACTAAGCTTAAGGAAGGAATGTGCTTGAGACAAAATGAAACAATTTTTCATTAACAGGAAACTAGATTTTTACTTCCATTTTTCTTTTCAACATTAAATGTAATGAATGATTTGGATAAAATGAATATTGTTTATGGAAACCGGCCATATGCAATATAATAGATTATAAATTTGCATTACATATCTTGTAAAAATGATGAAAGTAAATTCAAAGTGCAATAGATTTCCACAAAAAATGAAAACTACATTAGTGAATTTATCTAGACCTTGCTGCAGAAAAATGTTTAAATTAGTAGATAAAATACATCTTTTGGGGGGGGTGGTATCTAAAGTTGTTGTTTTTGTGCATTTGTTTCAATTGTGTTCGACTCTGTGACCCCATTTGGGGTTTTCTTGGCAGAAGATGGTAGAAGGGGTTTGCCATTTCCTTCGCCATCTCATTTTACAGGTGACGAAACTGAGGCAAACAGGGTGAAATGACTTGCCCTGGGTCACAAAGCTAGTAAGTGTCTGAGAACAGATATGAACTGAGGGAGATGAGTCTTCTTTTTCCAGGCCTAGGACTCTGTCCACTGCACCACCTACCTGCCTTTGGTATCTAAGATACCTCACTTATATTCTAGGCAGAGGAGTCTTCAGTAGGGTTTGTAGAAAACTAATCGGCCTTCCCTGGTAACCCCCAAAATATGAAAAACACTGAACAATGAGTTATGGAAAGAGAATGGGAAAATTTCCCACTATAAGTTACTGTCCTATCATGGGACACTTCATTGGTTTAAACCAGTCTTACTTGTCTCCTGTGTTCTCAGAGGAGTTTTCAGAACAGAACCAGCTGTTCTTAGAGCAAAATTCAGCCACAAGGATTTCAACAATTAAAAGTGGTATTTAAAGTAAAGCATATTTTGTTGTTGTTTAGATGTTTCAGTCACTTCCAACTCTTAGCAACCCCGTTTGGTGTTTTCTTGGCAAAGATACTGGAGGGGCTTGCCATTTCCTTCTCAAACTCATTTTTACAGATGAGGAAACTGAGGCAAACCAGGTTAAGTAACTTGTCCAGAGTCACATAGCTAAGTGTCTGAGGCCAGATTTGAACTCAGGAAGATGAATCTTCTTGACTCCAGGCCCAGCAATCTATTCACTGCACCACCTAGCTGCCCTAATGCATAGAGAATATATTATTTGACCTTCATATCTCTCATGCAGAATTCTCATCCTATCAGAGGAGGCTAAATTGAGCATGATGGGAGATGGGTATGGGGGGGTACAGCAGAGTATTTTCTAGCACAATCAGAAATCGAGAGCAGAAGAGAACCTCAAAGGGCATGTAGTCCAATAACGGTAATTAAAGTCTAAAGAATTCAAAAGACTTGCCCAAGTCACAAAGATAGTTAGAGGACAGAGGTGAGGTTGCAACATAAGTCCTCTGACCCTGAATTCAAAGTTTTTTCCACTCTACCAGATTGCCTTTTCTTAGAATAAAACCTCCAAGAACCTCCAATATCATGTGACTGAGTCCAGGTTTTTGGTGTTAAAATAAGAAAGGACACTCATTGAACTTACTTCTTCTTGCTGTCCCTTTTCGCGTTTTTTTCTAGGACAGCCCTCCTTCGCAAGTAATCATTTTGGATCTCATTGTACTTTGTGGTGTGCTCTTTGATGAGGTCGGTGGTTTTCTTGTGGTGTCTCTTCACTAGGTCTTTCATTTCTTTGTAATGTTTCTTCTGAAGTTTAACAAAAGACTTCTGCTGCTTTAACTCCTCAATTGTCTGGGCTTCCACGTCTGCAAAAGAACACAGTAGCAGATAACCAAGAGAAAGTGTTTTAAAAGCATCCAACCCAAGTTTACTAATGGCTCTGATTCCTTCTTTTGGGGATTCTGGGAAAGATGGACCAATCTAATTTTGCAGAATATATATCCAAGGAATTAAAATCTTTGGATAAGCAGGAGTGCTGCTGTTAAAATATTCTGAATGATACTATGTGGACCTGACATTAATTTGTTGCTCTTCATATTTGTGGCCCTAGATTAAAATATTCGGCTTGTAATACTGAAAACTTTTTTTTAATGGTTTGAATAAATCAGACATTTTTGTGACATTAATAACAATGCATATGGAAAGAAAAATTAATTATAGAATGGATAATAGGTTGATACCAGAGTAATTGACATTATGAAAAATCCAGGCAAGAAATTAGCAGCCGAGACGCTGCTCAGGCTTTCCCCCATAGGCAGAATGCACTGTTTCCTTCCCTCCATTTCTTCTAATCTTTAGTGCCCCTCACGGCTAAATTCATGTGCCACTTGCTGTATACCAAGCCTTTTCTGATCTGCTTGGGTTATGAGTCACTTTCTCCTATAATTTTATATTTTTATTTGTGAACACGCTATATGATCTCAGAAAAATATAGTCAGGAACTATTTCACTTGAGTACCTTTGGCGCCTAACAAACAGCACCTGGCACATAGGAAAGGCCCTAATATATGGGTGTTGAATCAAATGAATTGAAGGTGGCTCCAGCCTTTCCACATGTCTGCTTACATGGGTGGGTGAGTAGGGAAACAGTGATGAGGGTTATAAACCACCTCTGAACCCAGATAAATTGCTATCAGGAATATATATTATTGCAAAGTTTTCAAATTCATCCTGTTGTTTCTTGATCAAAAAAAATTTGTTCTGAAATCCTGAACTGAAAAATTGTCTCATAGATTTGTTTGTTGGTTGTTTAATGGTTTATCATTTCATTTCACAGTTTAAATCTGTACATTATTCAAGTCTCTTTCTACAGCGAGGTTGAGGGGGAAAGTCGGTACCTGTATTTATTTGCTTTCTTGGGTTTAAATTGACTTTTTTATGTGAGCTCTTTTAAAATGTTCATGATTACATTTTATTTTTATATCACTTTCATTTTTAATGTATTTAAATAAATATATTAAATATAGATGCAGCTAGGTAACAGAGGGGATAGTTTACTGGGCCTGGAGTTAGGAAATACTGGGTTCTTCTATGGCCTCAGAGACTAATTGTGAGACACCAGACAACTCACTCAATCTGTCTCAGTTTCTTCAACTATAAAACTGGAAAACAGTCCTGTTTAGCAGGGTTGTTGTGACTATCATATGAGATATTTGTAAAGCACTTTATGTGCCTGGCACTTAGACATTGTTTCCTTACTTCCCTTCCCCTAACTAGCTAGTCATTTCTTGAAAGCAGTTCAGGAAAAACAACCAAATACATCAATCTAGCCTGACGGTATATACTATGTTCCACACCCATAGAGTCTTCCCTGTCTGCCAAAAAAGGAAGGAAGTACATTTTTTCATCTCTTCTTTGAGACTTATTTTGATCATTATGAAAACTGACTGATTCTATAATTGGTTAATATAATTTGGTTAATATTGTCTCATGTGTAAATTCTTAGTTATCTAATATATGCCTGGTAAATATTGGTAACCAAAGGCTTACCAACATCCACTTAAAAGTGTTTCAAGTAGATGGAATGTGGGAAGTACATCTATATGGCTGATAAGGAAGTAGCATACGTATATCCATAGGATCTGAGAGTTGGAAGAATTCTTAGATGTCATTTAGCTATAATTGTTATTAAAAGCATATACAGTTCTGTGTTTCCAACTGCCAACTGTTGTTAGTTCTGCAATAGGTCTATTGAGGTCACTGGCCAATTGTGGTTAATATCATGGCCAATAACTCATGCATGGATACTTTGAAATTTTTATTTCAATACTTTAAGAGTTTTTGATTGCTTTATCATCAGTACTGCCTCCATCAATGAAGACTGCAATTCACCTATGACATATAAATAGTCTTTAAGAGTTGCTATGGCCAAAAAAAAGAAAAAGTTCTATATTCAGACTTGGACAAAAGACCTTTCAAAATTAGCTACGGTACTTAAGTCTTCACATGAAAGATAATACAGTACACTTTGTTGGACCAGCCCGAGTTTGTGTTCCATTATTAAAGGCTTTACAAAACCTGGGTCCCCTCCATGCTACAATGAGGTATCAGAGGAAGGCTTCAACGGAAAAGCATTTTAGTCATTTCTATTTGAAAACAGATGTTACTGTTTAATGAGTCAGTATTTCTGAGGTCTAAGATACTCTCTGATTTTGAACCATTCCTCAATATTTTTTGGCATTGATCTAATCCTTAACTAGTACTAAAATGGGTGTTTATAAAGTGACAAGTTTCCTTATAACAGAGAAGAAATGTAAAGAGAATATTCAAACAAATAAAGGGAGCATCTATGTGTGCACACATACACATGTGTTTACCTTAGTCTAAAGCAGGAAGCTCTGGGTATTGGGGTAGTTTTACTTTACCTGTTAAGACACTCTGAATAAGATCTTCAGTTTTTGCAGGTGCTTTTACTGAACCTAAAATTAAAGAGGAAGAAAAGGTTTGTTTCTGGTGTTTTTCTGCCTAAAGTTTGTCTCCAAACTTAGCTTGTTATACAGAAAAACTAGACATTGTGAACACTTACTCCATTTTCATTTGTACAGCTAGGAAATAAATCCTGGAAAAAATGAAATCATGAACTCAGCTCACACGGGCAAGGAGAAAAGAGAATTTTATTCAGGGGAGCTAAATACTCAAAGCTTTTTACCAAATACAATATAAGATTACTACTGCCACCTTTTGGCACAAATCGAAATATCAGAGTTTGGAAGTATAAAATTCTATCAGTAATCTTGGTGATTATAAATATGAACCTTTATTTGCTCATGAATTCTAACAACTTAGATTTTAGACAGTATGTAAATCTTTGAAGTTTGTATCTGGGAAATATTTTATTTGAAAGTTGGTTTTATTGTTGTTTGTTTTTCATTTTTAGAGAGGCAGCATAGAATTGCAAAGAGTGGTAGCCCTGCGGTCAGTAAGAATTCACTTCATATTCTACCACCAACACTGGTGATCACAGACAATTTGCTTTATCCCTCTGAGGCTCAGGCAGCTCTCCAAGGCTATAACTTAAAGATGCATAAGGATGTGCCTAGGTGAAGGAGGTCTCATTGAGATGAAACCACAGGTTCTTGACATATCTAACATTTCAGGGATTGCCTTTTTAATTTTTTTATTTTTATGAAACTGACAAACATCAAGAGATGTAAATATTAACTTTTGCAAAAAGAGTTGTAGTGGTGGTAGGGATGACAAAGATGATTCACATTTCTATTATACTTTACAAAGCTTAAAACAGTCCTGGAAGGTATGTGGTAAAAATGTTGTGTGCCCATTTTACAAAGGAAAAATTGAAGACTCAGAAGACTAAAATATTTTATTTTGAATCCTGATGCTTTTGTATTTGTGTGACCTTTGGGCTTTCCCACTTTCATTAATAATGCTGGTCACTGTAGGAGCTGAAATTTGAATCTAGGAGTACTTACCCCAGTGCTATTTGTACAATTTTAATGGATTTCTTCATTAGTTTGGGAGACTTGGGTCTCACTGTCTTACCTAGGCTAGAAGTGCAGCTGTTGCTCACAGGCCGACCCTGCTGCTGATAAGCCAGTAAACTTTGACCTGCTCTGTTCTTGACCTGGACTAATTTGGCATTCCTCAAACAGCTCACTCTGCCTTCCCTCTCCATCACCTTAAGGGCTCACTGTATTTGCGGCAAGCTTAAGGCAGACCCCTTATAGAACTCTACTGCTCTAGGATCCACGAAGATTCATCTTCCTGAGTTCAAATCCAGCCTCAGACACTAGCTCTGTGACCCTGGGTAAGTCGCTCAACCCTGTTTGCCTCAGTTACTCATCTGTTAAAATGAGGTAGAGAACGAAATGGCGAACCACTGTAGTATCTTTGCCAAGAAAACCCCAAGTGAGGTCATCAAGATTTGGAAATCACTGAAACAACAACAACAACTAGAAATCAAATTCAAGATGTCCGAAAGGCAGCTGGAGATGCAAGACTAGTGGTTAGCAAAGAGGTTGGGGCAGGATAGGGAGATTTCAGAATCACCAGCATAGACATTGTAATTAAGTCTATGAGAGCTGATTAGATCAAGAGAAATGGAAAAGAAGAAAAGAAAAGGGCTTAGGAGATACACAGTGGGACATCTATGATTTAAGGGCATGACCTGGAGAAGGATCCAACAAACAGGACTGAGAAGTGGTCAGGAGGAGAATAAAGACACTGTACTACATGGTGACTCCTTTTCCCTTTCCCTGATTTTATTATTCATTTAAACAAATATAATATTACCATCTACCAAAATACTAGGAAAAATAAGAGGAGGAAATAAAAATAATACAGGTCTTCCCTTCAAAAAGCTTAGAGTCCAAGGAGAAACCCAAGACAATCACATGAAAGAGACAACCATGTGACCATGTGACACAACATATGTTAAATAAATGATAGAGATCACATGTGTAATAGGACTATGGGAAAACAAATGATTTCTAAAATCCTTTTCAAATCTAAATCAATTAATCAACAAGCATTTATTAAACACTTACTAGATACAGTGCTAAGCACTGGGGATAAAAAGAAATAGCAAATATTGTCCCTGACCTCAAGAAGTTCATATTCTACTGGGAGAGACAACATGTACAATAAATAACACCTATTTATAAAGGATATATGCAAAGTAGAAGAAAGGTAACCAAAAGAGAAGGTACTAGCAGCTATGGAGACTGCAAAAGGCTTCTCACAGAAAGTGATATTTGAAATTTGATTCTTGGTTCTTGTAGGAACTAAGGGATCCTGAGTGATTGATATGAAAAGGGAATATTCCAAGTTAAGTAACAACTAGTTCAGAGGCACAGACATGAGAAATGGGGTGTCACACTGAGGAAGGGCGAGGAAACCAGTATGACTGAACTATGTGTCCTATGGAAAAGAGTAATTTGTAAGAAAGGAAGCAACCAGGTTGTGAAGAGCTTTAAATGCCATTTGGAAGAGATAATGGGACTTTTCTGAGTATGAGGATGACATGGGTCTACTTGTACTTTAGAACTGCTTTGGCATCTTTGTGGAGGATGGATTAGAGTGGGAAGAGACTTGAGGGTGAGAAAACAATTGGAAGGCTATTGCAATAGTCCAGGTTGTGAGAAATGAATATTTCTCTCTTATAGTTAATAACCAATTATTGTATTAGGGCCAAGGTTTTTTGTATTTTGTTTTTTCCCCCTTTTCTGTTTCCTCATCCGGAAACCAACTAGTGTGGGAAATATCTCTTAGAGATTTACCCAGGCCGAAATCTAACCAAACAACAAAAATAATTCTGAGTTTGAACTGAAGGGTGTATTTCTATTTGTTCAGAAAGGTCCTGGGAAAATGTTGATTCTCCCTATTACCAAGATAGGTGATATGTGAGCAATATTTAAGTGACCTAAGTCAAAAATAGCCTACCTCCTATTTGATAAACCAATCAGAGTTGAGTAGGCACCAATTGGGAACATCTCCTCTATAAAGGACATATAAACTGTGACCCCACCACTATTAGGGATCTTTGGTCAAAGAGAGATGGCCAAATGGTCATCCTTTAATTAATATTCCGCTGGTCTTCTTAATACAGTGATTAAATTATCTAGAAACTATGCTTTTTGAACCTTTTTAAATGTCAGTAGTGGCAGGTGAGGAGGGGTTGAACTACAATGGAAAATGGAGAGAAGAGATGTAGGGGGGAAATGACAAGATTTGGCAATTTGGTAAATGACCTGGTAATTATTTGAAAAGAGATGATAATAGAAACCATATGGATAAAGAATCAATGAAGGATGAGATGGCCAGCTAAAAGCTCACAAAGGAAGGGGAATTTGAACAAGACTTTGAAGAATAGATAAGATTTGCATAAGTGGATGGGAAGAGGGCAAATATTCAAGGTGGATACAACATTATAGTAAAGTTCAGATTTGAAATGACCATATCTTTCTACTGTTTTAAATAGCTACAAATCAATGCTTCAAATGCTTTGCATGGTAGATGAATGACAATCACTGTTAAACTTTTTAAAGTAAGGCATAAAAAAGGTGAGTGACAGGTTTGTTCAGGGAGGGAGTTTGCTAACCTTTAGACTTAAATTTACTCAGGGGATAAGTATGAATTTTTATTTATTTTTTAACTCAACAAACCACGTGTTTCCCTTATGTATCACACAAAATATTGAGAATCAGCTTCCTTATGTTTTATACAAAACTTCTATTGTCAGTTACCTGGGGCTGGTTGACTGTGGACAACCTGAGATGGTGGTTTTGGTGCCAGCGATGTAGTGTGATTGACTCCATTCTCTGCTGGGGCTGGTCTGGGTTCACTTTTAGACTCTGTTGGTGTTTCTCCAAGATCAGCCTGAAAATGGAGGTATTATACATTATATTTATCATCCTTTAAAAATTAAAAAAAAATATTTCTCCTTTCTTACCTTTAGTCTCTGAACCAAAAAAACAAGGTCACATTTTACAGAATTTATCTTAGATTTTGATTCTGAAAGAGAATCTTAAAACTCTTCTTGAATAGATATAACAAATTTTAGAAATCACAACATATATCTGTAAATGTATGAGGCATGTGAATAGACAGAAACATGGAAGAGTTTTTACCAACCATAGAAGAAATTATCTAGTATCTTCCAAATAAACTTAGTACATTGCCTTGCACTAAGTTGGAACTCAAATATCTGTTCAATCAATGGAATGAATGAGTTTTGTCTCCAATAAAGCAGTCACATTGGGAAGTGCTGCCATTGCTCCAAGGTTCAACATTATTTAAAAAAAAATTTTTTTTAGCCAAGTGTGGTAGTACACCTCTGTAATCCCTGATATAAAAAGACTGAGACTCATAGCCTATTTGAGATTGGAAGTTCTGAGCTGCAATGAGTTAAGCTGAGCATAGGTCCACACTAAGTTTGGTCTTAATATGGTGATCCTTCCCAGCGCTCTCCTCTCTCCACTCCTCCCCCACCAAGGTCTACAGGCACAGGAATCAGACTGCCTAAGTAAAAATGAAGTGATCCAGGTCAGAAAATGCAGGGCAAATCTCCCATGTCAATTAGAAAGTGGTTGAACCATCAGATAGTCTTAGCACTTCTAGCTTAGTCAAGAAAAGTAATCCCAATCTTCCAAAAAATGTATATATAGATGATAGACAGAAATATATTTATCTGTATCCTTTACAATCTATGCCACCTTTTTTCTTTTGAATATTTTTAATGGTGTCAAAACTCCATGCTTTGAGGAATAATTGTAGTAATTTACTTAAAAAAAAAAACCTAAACCATATCTAGCAAATACAGTAGACGATCAAACCAGATAATATGAGCATTGATAGAAAATGAGATGGAATTATAAAGTAATGAGGCTAATTTTTAACTCAATCTGAAGAGAATTTCAAAGGATTATTCCAAAATGTTTTAAGCAATGAAATCATCACTTCAAAAACATCTAAGTTACTTTATGGGGGCATAGGAAGGCAAGAAATCCTCAGTTTACGTACTCAGACAACATCAAATATTTCATAGGTCTGATGTATAGTCATAAAGTGATTCTATTTAATGACTAACATTTATATATAACCCTTTAGTGTTTTCAAAGTACTATGTATATATTATGTCATTTGAACCTTGCAACAACTTTCTGAGGTAAGTATTGCAGATGTTATTATTGTCATTCTACTGAAGAGGGATACTGAGACCCACAGAGGTGAAGTGATTTGCCGATGGTCACGTAGTTAGTAAGGGTCAAGTTTAGATTTGAATCCTGGTATTTATGATTTCAATACACTACTTGCCCCACTTGCTATAATGAATTTAATTGCTGGTGTAATGATGAAAGAACTCTGATTGATGTGATTTTTCTGAATGGTTTAATTCTTACCCCCTGGTATTTTCTAAATGGAGAACAATCAAGCACAAAAATAGGGGGAAATGGGTATGAACCCATTATCTTGTACACAGCACTAATAAGAGCTAGAATTTACTTCAATAATTCGAAAGTAGATCACAGGTTCTTAACCTTTATTTATAGTCATAGACTCCTTTGGCAGTCTGGTGAATCCTATGGATTCCTTCTCAGAATAATCTTTTTAATACATAAAATAAAATACACAGAGTTACAAAGGAAATAAATTATATTAGATTAAAGATGTATTTTTTTTTCCATCCAAGTTCATGGACCCATTGTAGTTTACTCATTAACACTGTGAAGTTCAGGTTAAGACCTCCAGAGTAAATGTTCCCTCCAATGCTACGGGTTATAAGGCTTCTATGCTTTAGTAAATTTTAGCTAGTACTTTTGGACAAACAAATTCATCACTTATTGGGCAATATCCTGGTAATGAGTCATTCTGCATTTATTTAGGTTGGTCTTTGGATGAGAGATAGAGGGTGCTCCTGAGCCCTAGCTTAAAACCTTTTCAAATTCTTAGGCCCTGTTATGGTTTGTACTTCAGAATTACAGACTTTGAGAATCCAAAGTCACATCTACATGCTGTTATTAATCAGCAGAGAAGATTTTAAATTGAGAAAGTGGGGGGAAAAAGAATTCTATACTGTCTTAATGAACACCTTAGGTTTAGTTTTGGGGTCCCTACTCTACTCTAATAGGTAGTTACACTTCTTGTAGAAACATTCTCAAATGTAACTTTTCTTCCTAAGCTATAAATGAATGATTTACAAAGAAACTTTCCAGACCACTTACCAGCTACATCTAATTCTACATCCAACACTGTCCCCAACAATTCTATATACAATACCTCAAGATACCCACTGGCAATATTTCCCATTCCTACAAATAGCATCACCATCATACTAGTACCTCACTGGATACTACTATTGACTCTTCTGTTTTTTGCGCATATCTATACCCATTGATATACACACACATGCATGCTATATATAAAAATATATGTGTATATACATATATAGTTGTATATACACATATAGGTATATACAATATGAAGATTCTCTACTGACAATATTATCACTTCTGTTTTTAAACATTTGAATCCTCCATTTTTCTTATTTCCCATTGAATTCCTGGACTAGAAATAGCAAGAAGCATCTCATTATGATTAATAAAAATGTTTGAACTGAACTGATTTCTGCCTGCTGCATTTTTAAGACTAGTAAATTTTATGTTGCATTATTTGATTAAGACTAGCTGAACTATTCCTATTAGCTTAATTTCCAGACCAATCCTAGAAAATCTGTGATTCCAAAGATCTTGAGATATGAGGTCAAACTTGAAGTTCACTTGAATCTGTTACTCTAGTTTGGATACTTTACGGACTTGATTTTGAGGAGTACTGATGTGATGAAATGGAAGAAATCCTAAATATTGTCAATGACTTAGGTTCAAATCCTAGTTTGACCACATCACCTCTATGACCTTGGAGAAGTGATTTGATCTCTATGGGCCTCAGTTCCCTAATCTATACAACAATGGAGATGGAGTACATAACTTCTAAGGTCTCATTCAGATATAAATCTATGATCCCATATTCAAAACTATTTTCCAGGTTTGAGAGTTAGTTGCCCTGAAGCTCATTTCAACTCCAAGGAAGAACCACCATTGGGAACTATGGCCTATAGCCTACCTAAATATAAAAAGTCTGGAAAAAAAAAAGTAGATGCTTAGAAATGTAGTAAATCAAGGTAGTTTCTAGTTACATTATTTGGCTCTGGGATTATTCTTAGAATGAAATCCTTAAGATAAACAGGAAAACATTGAAGTTGGCTATTCTAATAAGCAAGTTCTTTGCAATCCGGTTTACAAAGCATTTCATGTAGCTATTCACTCTTGGGTACCCAAAAATATTTCTCTAAGAAACTCAATCAAAGAAGGTGTCAAAATCAAGGTGAGAACAAATAACCGACTGTGTCTATCAAGCAATTTAATCTTGTGATAAGGAATACGATACGTTCTTTATCATACATAAGTTATAATTAAGGAGAGGTCTAAAAAAATTATATTCCCATAGAGAAACCTAACACAGAACATTTTTCTTACTCCATCAGGCATTCTATCCTCACATTTAAAACAAAATAAACTCAAATACATCTTGCAAGACTGAAATTTTTCTACAAAAACAGTTGATTATTTTAGCTCAGAGAACACTCATCAATATTAGGGCAAATTTAAAGAATACATAGGAATATTCTCCAACAAGTGATGAGGTTATTAGTTAAGGTTATTTTTCAAAGTTACTTAGGTAAAATGTATTCTTGATATTTATTATCGTCGTTACTTATTAATTCAAATCAGTATATAATCTTTAAAAAAATTGTTTTCGCTCTTTTGGAGGGGGAAATCAGTATATAATTAATCACCTAAATTGTCCATAGCAATATGAAGATACAGAGAAGTATCTCCTATTTAAAAGGAGTAGCAAATCTAATTAGAGATATATATTTTTTAATTATATAGAACTTAAAGATTTGCAAAGTATTTTCCTTACAGCAACCTTGTGAAGTTGGCAGTGTCACATTATTATACTTCATAGATAAGGAAACTGAACTTTGATAGGCCGACTCACCCATGATAACGTCTAGAAATAGTATTATTAGTTCTTATTTTTTAACATTCCCTGTTCATTCAAAAGAGACAAATCTGAGGTCATCTTCTGAGTGCTATTTTGAGCTATATAACTGAATTGGATTCAAACCCAGATAACCTGACTCTATTGATTACTCATTGATATTCAATGAGCAAATCAAAATCAAAGAAAAAATGTGATATTTGTAAAGGCCTGAACATAATAGATTTCTAATCCCTTCTGGTGGTCTACTTAGTTGGTTATTCTATCTTTCAAGATAAATTAGGCACACATAGAAGAAAGATAAATAACAATATATGTCTTGTATGGAATACTAAATGAATGGTCACATACATAGAACGATCAATTCTAGATACAGAGTCTTCCAACAGTTTTAGTACAGTTTTTAAGATTTTACACTATCACACTCCACTAAGACTTTTGGGATACCCTATATTTAGAAAAGAAAGAGATCAGTGTGGATTGAAATCAGAAAAGATTTTATAAGGCACCCTAGAAGGATCTATAGAGGAGTTGGGACATGAGATGACCCCTAAGGGATGGGGAAGGTTTTGATATGTGTAAGGCAAAATAGAATGCATTCCAGAAAGGGGAAGATTAACAAGAAAATGGGAAGGATAGGCTTGGTATCCCACGCTTGAAATCTCTGCTATGGGGAAGGTTGAGGCTGGTGGTTCTCTTGAGCTTGGGAATTCTAAGCTTGTAGAAGGGCTAAAGTTGATCAGTAATACAATAACACAATAAGTCTGGAAACAATAGGGACAACCCACAGAAATGACAGGCCACAAGGATGCTCAAGGAGGGACAAATGAGTCTGGGCCAGAAAGAAGGCAGGTCAAAGTTTCTTGTCAATCAGAGTCAGGTCTATGAGTGGTCACTGCACTTCCAGTTTGGGCAGTAGAGAAACCCAATCTCAAAACCAAATAAAGAGAATAAATAGGAAAAGCAAGAATTGTGTTTAAACGTAGGGTTCATTTTCTCAAAGTGCTTCCAAGAGCTAAATAGGAATGAAGTAACTTCATCTTTTCTCTGTCTCATTCACCTGAAGTAGCAGTACTATCCCTTGTTGATATTCCTTTTCCCTCTATATGGCAAACCAAACAATACATAACACCTTTATTTTGCTTAGTTTACTTTGCCAAGCCCATCTTGTTCTGACCTTTAAACATTTTTTAAAACACATTATAGACATTCTTATGGGACTGCACTAAACTTTGGTGTTCATTGTTAGTTGTCTGTCTTTGCTTCCATCTTCTATAGTCTTTGAAATAAATCTAATTTGGTTGACAAGGAATATGATGATGAGATCATAGAGACCTCAAAGAGACCTTAGAGGCCATCCAATGCCTCCATTTTACCAACAAGAAAATAGAATTCTAGTTAAGGTTACGTACTTGCCTCAATTCATATACACAGTGGTTTTTCTGGAACTTGTTTTCTCCACACTCACACCCTTCTCCTGGTTCCTATTTACCCCTTCTTTTCAACCTTCTTTTTTTGGCTTCAGAATTTCCTTCTATAGAGGGTCAATCCCTCTTGGATAATAGTTTTAATTCATGGGATCCTATTTTCTTATGCTATCTCTGAATCTTTTGAAACCACCTCTCCCTAAAAGTGACACATGTCAGAATAGATGCAGTTTTCCTTTCTTTTTGTTGCACCAAGTCTAAGATAAAATAAGGATAATCAAAGACCCCCATGTCTATAATAACATATGTACATTCCATATGTTTTGGCTGATTGCCTTCCTGAATGACTTATCATTTTCATCTTTCTTTCTGGTTGTTCTGTAGTATACTCCAGTGGAAAAAAAAATCACTTCTCTTGCAACTTCTGTTCATCTCTGTCCAGATGCTCTCCTCCATGAATGTTTTCTGGATTTCATCACATGAAGATATCTTCTTAAACTATTATGCTACTCTTTCCACCACTATTTCCCTATTCTGTTCCTTTTGAATAAATTATATCCTTTTAGAGCCAAATTCCAGTCCTGTATCTCATCACTCTAAGTATCAGCAGTGCTTCTGAGCAATACTCATGTTCTTTGCTTTAGTTCACTTTGCCTACTGCCTATTTGTACACTATTCCTAGAGGTCTGAAGCCTTGAGATTTATTGATAGCCCCTTCCTTAGATTTTTGCTCCAATAAATTTCTGGGATAACAGGGGTCTGGCAAATGCACAGAGTGCAATGGAGTACTCAGTTGACACCAATTCTCCACGCGTAGAGGCCAGAGAATCTGCCTCCAGGAGATGGGTAATAATATGGAAGGGAAGTACCTTGGAAAGACATGGAGCACAAGGGTAGACATTCTGTAATTTGTTCTACTCAACAAACCATGTAGTTTTTTTTTTTAATTTCCCACATAACCAAGAAGTCTTTTCTGATTCTGTGCATAGTCAGAGCTGGGGGTCTGTTCAAAAAAGGGCTGAGTTTGCCTGACCATTTTCTCTTCACTCTTGGGAGATCTCTTTGACTCTTTTGCTCATGGCATTCAGAGAGAGGCAATGTGGTAAGGGGAGAGGTCTTAGGCCTTCTTCCGTCCAAGACCATGTGGCACTGTGAAAATGGGCCAGGGGTTTTTGTCTAATTTGGCATTTGCTCTTCAGTTTTAGGTGAAGAGAGAGTGAAATGCATATATCCCAATGTTCAGGTTTTTGCAGTCACCTCAGCTTCAGTACGCAGTGGAGCCTTATGGCAGGTGAAAAGAGGACTTATCTGGCAGCCATGATTCATCCAAACATAAACTTGGTGGGACCAACACTATGTAGAAACCATGCTAAGAATGAGGGCACTCTCTCTTCTCCCTAGTTACTGAGGTGGTACGGAGCAGAAAGTTCCCTAAGATGTTGGGGGGGGGGAATAGTTTATACTTCTCTTTGCTTATATCTTTGAATTAAATATCCATTTGTAAAAGATAACAGAAGTTAAGGGGTTAAATAGAACTTACTAGTACCTTAAGTTGTGGGGAATACAGCCAGTGGGTGTCTGACACCATAGCATTAGGGCAAAGATATACCCCCATATCCATTAGTACTCTGGGACTCTCTAGTCTAGGCAATATGTAGCTGGCCTGGCCCTGAGATAATGACCCAGGACATTTTGCTACTAAGGGCAACTCTTGTCACTATAGTTCTTTGAGGGTTTCTAGCTGAATGGATATTTGTTGGCACTTTTCTACCCCTCCTTCCTTCTTTTCATATAAGAGTCTGAGACAAAGTCACTTTCAGGGATTTTTCGGATCTTATGTGGTAGTGAAAATGAAAATACTAGGAATATAATGGATAGTCGGCAGAGACAACGACCTTGTTTTCTGTCTCTGTACCTTATTCTATTTACATGGAGAAGTATACAATCTGAAGTAAAAAACATGAAAGCCTGAATACCAGTGCTGTTTTGTGGTACTATAAAAATGATCACTGCTTGAATTCTGGCCTGCCCTCCAGAGATGGAAATTCACAAAGCTTGTTTATTAGTTGACAAAGTTGGAGCAAGTTCTGTGACCAAGGGCACCCAGATCAATAGCAGAAAGGCAAAGATGGGAAAGAAAACAGATGAGGCTTCTGCTGACTTCTCTGCTTTGGAGGAATAACACTAGGGCACTAGGGGCAGAACATGAACCAGCATAGGGAACTGAGAAGAACTAGTCCAAATAGGTAAAATAAAAACTGAGAAAGTAAGGTTACAAAAAGCCAGGGGAGCAGAGAACATTTCTGACTTTATAGTTAGCTGTTCATGGAGCACAGTCACATGCTTACAACTAAAAAGTATTAGAGAGAATGTTACCTGTCATCACGACTATCATAAAGAAAACTCAGGTGAATAAAGGGCACTGGCCTTGGAGTCAGGAAGACCTGAGTTCAAATTTGACCTCAAACACTTAACACTTACTAGTCATGTGATGTTGGGCTTAACCCCAATTGCTCTGTCTTCTGCCCTCCAAAAAGAAAAAGAAAACTCAGGTCTCCAGTTAGGCAAAGGCCATTTCTGCACAAGGCTACCAGAAATTCAGTGTTTTACTCAACATATTTATGAGTATTAGCATTCAACATGATGATTTGCATATAATGGCTATTCAATAAACATTTGTTGACTTAATATTGTTGTTTATCAGCTAGAGAAATCAATTAGCCAACTAATTTCATGCTTTAAAATAATTGATAGATGAGTTAAATTAATATGTAGGCACCATTTTAAATAGTTTCCCCTCTCTACTATTATATTTCTTTACAGTTTTTTAAAAATATATTGACTTTTCCAAAAAACAGTGCAATTAACCCATATTATCAGAGGAAAAAAATGTATTCATAATCATCACTATCATTAAGCATTTATTGAGTCTTTACAACATGGTTACTGAATGGAGCCAATGTAATAGGGATTAAAGATTTTTTTTTAATTGTTTGATACAGTCCCTGCCTTTCAGGAACTTAATATAGAAGTAGAAATATAGTACATATCCATAAAAATATAAAATAATAATAAACTGTAGCATATGATCAGTACTAAATGCTTGATATAAAAATACATTCTATAAGCATTCAGAGAAGGGAGACTCGCTAAAGGCTGGGTGAGACGGGAAAACCCCAAGGTGGAGACACAACTTCAGCAGGGCCTTGAGGTCAGTTAGCAAATGTGTATTTACTGTGAAGCACCTATTATGTGCCAGACTTTGTGCTAAGCACTGGGTACATAAAAAAAGGCAAAAGAAAGTCCCTGCTCTCAGGATCTCACAATCTAATGGGGGAGACATGAAAACAACTAGTACAAATAAGATACTCATAGGATGAATTGGAGGTAATCAGTGGAGGGAAGGTGCTAGCATTAAGGGGCCTCAGGAAAGGTTTCTTTAGAAGGTGACATTTTAGCTGCAACATGAAGGAAGCTAAAGGAAAATCTGTGGAAAGTGAAGGATAAGAGGCTAGATAATTAGAGAGGAAAGAAGAGATAATTTCACTGGAGGTAAAACAAAATCAAAGGCTCTAAAGTATTTGGAAGCATTTGTGAGCACATTTTCCAGAGGCAGCTTACATTTGTTGACTGGGTATAGCACTGGAGAAGTGGGCAGTAATAAGACTGGATGGCAAGATCATGTTCCACATTGAGTTGGGAAGGATTTTGGGGATTATCTAGTCTGACATCCTCATTTGCAAATGAGAGGAGTAAATTGGAGAGCAAGGGTTCAAACCCAGGTCTGCTGACTCCAAAGAGAGGCCTCAGGCTAAGAAATTTCAATTACATCTTGCTGGCCCAAGAGGCACTTAATACAGGAGTTGTGACTCACTCATCAGATTGCAGTAGATGATCTTCAGTGTCTTTTCCAGCTCTTAAATTCTATGAAGTTATGAAGCTTATGTCAATCAATAAGCATTATGGGTGAAAAAAGAAGAATTGCCACAGGCTGGATAAGGGATTAGTGGAAGGTTAACAAGTAAGAATTTATATTCTCCCAGGTTTGCTTTCAGATAATTTTTCTTTCAAATTAGTAAAGAAATAAACAAACAAAAAACAACAAAAACTAAAAAAATCTTTGCTATTGAATGAAACTCTTGGGAATAATTTAAATTATATTTCACCGAAAATTCAGTGTTTAAACTAATCTAAATATCCCTAACATACTCTATTATAGAACTATATTTTAACATCATCGTCATCATCATCATCATCATCTATACTACTAGCATTTACTGCTAGCAAGGAGGATAGAGTGCTGGCCAGGAGTCAGGAAGATTCATCTTTGTTAGTTCAAATATGGTCTCAGACACTTACTAGCTGGGTGACCCTGGCCAAGTCACTTTGCTATGTTTGCCTCTCACCTATAAAATGAGCTAGAGAAAACTCTTCTTCTATAAGCAGTGATCCTTTATTCATTCTTGACATTTTCTAACATGAAAAATATTCAAGCATGCAAATCCTAATGGTTTATTCCTTGATAAGAGTGAATATGTAACCCAAATTAGAGAAGGAAATGGCAAACCACTCTAGTATCTCTGCCAAGAAAACCCCAAATAGGGTCATGAAGAGTTTATATGACTGAACAATAAAAAAGGCATTTATATAACACTTTGAGGTTTTACAAGACACTTTACATATATTAACCCATTTGATCTTCATGACAGTCCCAAGAGGTAGTTTTTATTTTGCAGATGAGAAAACTGAAGCAGAGGTTAAATGATTTGCACAGGGTCACAAAGCTCGTAAATGTCTAAAACTAAATTTCAGCTCAGGTCTTCTTGATCCCTGGGCCAGTGCTCTATCCACTATGCCACCTAGTTGCCTCTAATATTTAAAAGCTTTAAACGAGAAAGAGACTTTGTTTAAAAATATAAGCATCTGGCCAGCACACTAGTGCTGGAATTGGAATCAAGATCAGCGTTCAGATTTGGCCTCAGACAGTTAGTAGTTGTGTAACTCCAAGCAAGTCACATGACGTCTCTGTCAGGTTTCCATCTCTACAATGGGGATGACAAGAAGACCTACTTCCCAAGGCCATTGTGAAGGTAAAATGAGATAATATATGTATGCTATGTAAACCTTGAAATGCTCTATAAAGGTCAGTAATTACTACTCCTAATACTACAAATGAATCATGCCTTTGCCCTCTCCTGACCAAATGAAGATATTTTAACATATCACTTTTTCCCTATAAAAAATCCTGAGAATAATTATTCCTCCTTTTTAGATCTGCCCTAAGTTTCTTGATTGTGGTGCATGAATGTGTTAGTGTGCATGAGGGTGTGTGAATGTGTGTGTTTAAAAGGGATTTATATGCCTACCTATTCTAAGTTAAACATAATGAATAAACTTAAGGAACAGAAGCAGAAAATAGATCCTCCAAGAACAGAATTATTGATAGGAAGCCAGGAATCAACAAGATACAAGAGACCCTTGGTTCCTGGATGGTAAAGCTGAGTGAAGAGTTTGTTCTAACATCAAAGGTAATTTTTGTTTTTGTAATTCCTCTTGAATAAGCCATGCTGTGAGATATAATACCCCTCCCATCTTCATACCCTTCTGTCCTCTGGCAGTGAGCCCAAAGGCTCTTACAGGGATTTATTTTGGTGTGTTTTTGAGGAGGAACCTTATTTTTCAAAGGGATGATAGTTAAGTTATTCCATGGTTTTGACTTCTCCATTTGTCTTTTTTTTTCCATCACCTTGTCAAGGTTAATATATATGTTCATTGCTTTACTTCTCTTTCCTTAAATCTGAAAGGTATTCACCTTCCAAAGAGATGAAATGAGTTGTAACAACATTTCTAAAAGAAAAAAAAAAGAGTCCTTCCCTTTCCCCCTAGCTACTTCAGTTATAGTTCGGAAGTGGGGATAAGCTGTCATTCCTATATTGTATCATATCTGAATATGTTCTTTTAAGTGGAGGCTTGAAAATAGCTGATATACCTAATCTTGCATCTTTCTCAGTGTTAAATCCCTAAAAACATGTTCTGCCAAGTTTCATTATTGTGTTATTTAAGTAGCAAAGGAATAAATAAAATTCAGAAAATATGTAATTCTTCCATGAGTGTTCCACTGGAAATATATAATAACACTGAAGTTGCTTTCCATGAGTGGGACCAGATTCATAGGATCTCAGAGTTGGAAGGGACCACAGAGTCATATAGTCCAACATGTCCCTGAACGTGAATCCCTCTATAACATACAAGGATCATCCAACCTTTACTGGATGATATCCACAGAGGAGGAAATCCACTTGAAGTAATACATTCTATTTTTGGGGAGCACTAATTCTTGGGTTGTTTTTCCTTCCTTACACTGAACCTTAATTTATGTCATATTATAAAGTACTTCCTTAGAAGGAATTTGAACTTTCAGCAACGGGATCCAGTTGAATGAAATTTGGGCAACCATGTATTGAATTCTTCTCTATGGCCAATAGGAAGTTCCAGAATATTTTGTGAAATTATACAAAGGTAAAGATATTTCTGATAAGTTATTAACAAGGCTATAAGCAGTGATCCTTTATTCATTCTTGACATTTTCTAACATGAAAAATATTCAAGCAGGCAAATCCTAATGGTTTATTCCTTGATAAGAGTGAATACGTAACCCCAATTAACTTTGGCTCTAATGATCAGAAACTTTACAAAGGTCTGATTAAAGTTTTGAATTACGGGCATCACTCCTTCTATCTTCAAACCTAGCTCAGCCCTTGTATTTTTGGCCTACTTCTCAACCTCTGCCTAAGAAGCCCTCTTGTGATGATATATCCAACTTTATTCTCTCCCTCCTCTACCTTGCAAACTAATTGCAAGAAGCCTCACTTCAGAAAGTATTTGTGCCCGCCCAAACCTGACTCAACCCATGACTTCCCTGATTACTTCTTGACTTTGCCTATCAGTGGGTAATTTTTCTTCTGCTTGTATTTGTATTTCCAGAACTTAGCAGTGCCTGATACATAATACACACTTGAATGCTCACTTTATCTCTCTTTCTCTCCCTCTCTCTCTCTCTCTCTCTCTCTCATCTATCTATCAAGCTAGCTATTACAAGTTCATTGAGAGCATGGACTGCCTTTTGCTATCTTTGTTTACTCTGTGCTTAGCACAGTGCCTGGGACAGGGTAGGCACTTAATAAATACTTATTTACTTGACACATGATAACTCTCTACATGAAAGCCTCTATATTCAAAGAATTATGAAAAGAAATAACAAATTAAAAGACTACTAAGTCATATTAAAACTGTTTAAAGACACCTTCAACTTTTCCTATACTTTACAAGGTCTCTGTGCATGAAATGTACTGGTTGTAGTTGTATAATTTTATGCTTTTCTTCAGAAAATCAGTCTCACAAGTATAATGTGGGGGGAAAGTGGTTTGTTATCATTTCATCTATAAAAGATCTGGGGATTTTGGTGGACTATAAACTCAGTATGAGTCCACAGTGTAACACGACAGCCAAGAAAACTAATAAAATCTCAGAATTCAATAAAGGAAAAGAGCAACCAGGGAGGTAATAGCCCCGTTATACTTTGTGCTGATCAGACTACATCTGGATAACTGTGGTCAGTTCTGATGCTCCTATTTTAGTAAGGACATGAATAAGTTGGATAGAACCTACAGGAGGACTTCCAGTGAATTAAAAATTGTTTATTAAGCTCTTATTATAACCAGGAAAAGAATCAGTGAAAAGCCTTTAGAAAATGCCTCAAGAGAACACTTAAACAAAATATGATAGCTGTCTTTAAGTATCTCATAGATTTATTTAGGGCTAGAGCTAGAAAGAAACTCAGAGGACATATAGTTCGCATTTTCATGATAAAGGAATTGAGGCTAAAAAGATTATGTGACTTAAGTTTCCACTGGCACTAAACAGAATAAAGAGTCTTGTAACTGGGTCTTCTGGTTCCACTGGCACTAAACAGAATAAAGGGTCTTGTAATTGGGTCTTCTGGTTCCAAACACAGAATCCTTTCAATCTGTGCTATGTTTCCATTTGAAGGGCTGTTATTTGGAAGAGGAATTAGTCTTTTTCTTCTTGGCCCCAGAACAGAATGAGGAGCAGAACATGAAGTTGCAGAGATGCACATTTAGGACTGATGTAAGGAAAAAACATGTTAGCAATTAAAGAGTTATTGCAAAGTCTATGCAGCGCAATGAATGGCGCACCTATACTGGAGTTAGGGAGACCTAAGTTCGAATCCAGCCTTAGAAACTTACTAGCTGTGTGACCCTGGGCAAGTCACTTAACACTTTGCCTCGGTTTCCACATCTATAAAATGAGCTGGAGAAGGAATTGGCAAACCACTGAGTATCTTTGCCAAGAAAACCCCAAATGTGGTAAAGAAGAATTAGACATGACTGAAACAACAACAAAATAGAACGCCCTCCTGTACAAGGTATAACCTCTTCCTGGAGGTTATCAAACAAAGGCTGTTTAACTGCGTGCTGGGTATAAAGAAAGGATTCTGGTTCAGTCCTGGGTTAGAGGAGTCTGAGCTCTGAGATTCTATGACCTAGTTGCAGAAAAGAGGTTCTAGCTTGACCGTGAAACACTACAATAAATCTGGGAGAGCTCACAAGTATCTTTCTTTGCATCAGGGTCTAGAGAGGGATTCTTATTCTTCAGTTCATGGTCCCCCTCCCCCCCACAAAGGGCCCATGATAGATTTCAGAGGGTCCATCAACTTGGATAAGAAAAAAATACATATTTAGACATAATTGTTTTCCTTTATAATCCTAGGTATTTTATTTTAAGCATTTAAAAACTTCATTTTGAGAAGAGGTCCATCCAAAGGCTTTAACAGACTCACAAAAGGCCTTAGGACACAAGAAAAGGCTGAGAACTTCTGGTCTAGAGTACTGGAATAATTAGTTTGGGGACCTCTCTTGCTCGTACCATTCTATATACTTGGTGATTTGAAGATCTAGCTACAAGCCATCAATTATATTTTATGGGGTACAAATCTGGGGTGTTAAATGATAAAACAAAGTGCAAAATATATTTTATATAAAGCATATCAATCATATGATATATATATATATATATATATGTGAAGTGGTTTTTTTTACCATTTTTTTTTATTTTTGGAGGGGGGAAGGTAGGGCAATTGGGGTTAAGTGACTTGCCCAAGGTCACACAGCTAGTTTTGTGTTAAGTGCCTGAGGCTGGATTTGAACTCAGGTCCTCCTGACTCCAGGACCAGTGCTCTATTCACTGTGCCACCTAGCTACCCCATATATGAAGTTTTAAAATGGCATATATGCTTAGCATATATCTGGCACAAAGTAGGCACTATATAAATGCTGGCTATTATTATTTTTATTACTACGATCATTGAATTCAACTCATAATAGAACAAAGTTCAAGACAAGTATAATTCCCTAATTCTAAAAGCCCTTGCATTCCTATTGAAAAAAATATAAATATATTTCCTTAGTTTTTCAAATGGTTTAGAGCAAAAGTACAGTTTTAATCTACTAATAAAAGCTTCGTTATCCTCCTCTCCCTGCCCCCCCACCAGATACTTTCATTCCTTCATGATGGGAGTAATTGAACTTTCTATGTAAGAGATTTGAGAATTTCTCTGGGGTGAAAACTTATTAGCTGGGCAGAATCTGATAATACTGTGCAGTCCTAAAAGGTCTTCTGTTTGCAAGCAAAAATGACCTCTAGAGGTATCAAGCTAAAAGAAGCCTGCTCATAAAGTCCTTGCTGCTAAAATAGGGTCTCTAGTGTGTGCCATGTCCTAGATAAAATTTTCTTTTGAGACACCAGCTGCTACTTCTTCTGAGTGTCCTCATTCAAGTAAACTTATATTTTCACAAGTGTAGAAGAGACAAAGAGGCAAATTGTTGTCCAAGGAAGAATATTGACTTTTTCCTCATCTAATCTTTGTGAATATGGACAATTTATTCTTCAGCTATAAGAAGTAGTAAACAGTCAAGATTTTCTTCCTCCTCTTTTGAAGGGACATCTTCATGAGAGAGAAAAATGTATTGTGTCCAAGAGAAAGAAAGACTAGAAACCGTGACTAAATATAACTAAAAATCAAGTAGTTTTATGACCTGAAAGGTCAAAAGTATTTTTTGTGAACTACCACCCCCCATTACATTTATAAAACCACTATCTATTCACTTTCTTAGGAGTATCAAAAAAATAAGGATGACCTAAAACTCTGCTTCTGCAGTTTTTTATCCCCAGTGTTTCAGTCACCCAAAATAGCTCTTTGACATGTGATGTCTGCTGAAAAGATAGGGGTTTTTGAGCATAAGAATATCTTAAAGGGTCCCTGACAACCTTGGAAGGTCCCAGATTTTATACACCTAAAAATGGCTTCTTATTGCTGCAAATATTCCGTTCTTCTATGAACTGGTAACAAAGTTTTCTATTCTAAACTGTTGATTCCAACACATGGTGCACTCCATAATCTCTTAAATAGTATTTTTTTTTATTCTGGCCTAAAAATTATGTCCATTAAATTGAGAGTACTTTCAAAATATTCTCTCTGTGGCCTTATGGATTATGTGTCCATATATTTTTGTTTGTTTGTTTGTTTGTTTTGTTTTGGTAAAGATGCTGGGGTGGTTTGCCATTTCCTTCTGAAGTAGATTAAAGCAAACAGAAGAAAAATGACTTACCCAGGGTCACACAACTTGTACACATCTAAGGCTGGAGTTGAGCCCAAGTTTTCCAGACTCCAAACCCAACATTCTATCCATTGAGCTATCTACCTGCCTCATAGGCAAGCAGAGGTTAAGTGAACTGCACAAGGTCACACTGCTAGTAAATGTCTGAGACCAGATTTTAACTTGGGTCATCCTGTCCAGCACTCTATGCACTGAGTCATCTAGCTGCCTGACAGCTAATACATTTTAGGACAAAAACTTTTCCTTTTAAATTCTGTCTTTCAAGGAGGAAATCCCTCTCCAAAGAGGGATTAATCTGTTTCAAAAGAGATTACTCCATCTTCTAACTAGAAAACAAAGACACTGATAGGAACTGACATTCCCCATCTTTTAAGTAAAAAATGATGTTTTTCATAACCATGATAAAGAAAAAAGGAAAGAAAGCCAGAAAATTAGTTGTGAAGTAACCAACATGTAGCCAGAAGCTCTAATTTCTAAGTGGTTCTTGCATGAACTGGCTAAGAAAAGGAAATCATAGGTATTATTGGTCTTATTTAATCTTATTTTAATGGTTTTGAAAGAAAAGTACTATCATTTTTAAATCACAGGATTGGAGTAGTAGATAGATTTTAGGTCAAAAGTTTTAGGATCTCAGGAAAAAAAATCATAAAAAGCAGTTTTTTATTTTGTTAACTAGAAAAAAAAAACAGAATTAAAAAAATAATTTCAGAGGAATCCCCATTTTCCACACCTTAATATATAGGGGCTTTTTGGATATGACCCTTCAGGAGTTTCAAAGACCTTCTCTCGCTCTCCCTCTCTCTTTCTCTCTGTCTCTCTCTGACTCTCTGTCTCTCTCTGTCTCTCTGTCTCTCTCTCACTCTCTCTCTCTGTGTCTCTGTCTCTCTCACTCTCACTCTCTCTCTCTCTTTCTCTGTACATATATATGTATACACACACACACACACACACACACACACACACATATATATATATATATATATATACACATAAACATATTTTTTTTCCTTTAGAGATATCAACTATATATGTTAGGCTCAAAAAATGATTCATGAGCTTTAACCCTGCCTAGTGTTAAACACTATTCAATGTCAGTAGAAGATTCTCTCTACAGTGAAGTGTACTATATAATCTGCCATATACATTACTTAAAAGACTTGCCAGTCATCTTTAGATGTCTTAAGGGACTAATTTTTCACCATCCACTATGGGATAAAATTGATATACTAAAAGTAAAAATAATCTGAAATTTATAGTCTGTTTTTCCTTTTGTAATTTGTTCCTTTTAAATTTTAGTAAATCTTCTTGTCTCAAACTAACTCATTTTTCCTGTTTAAAATTCTGCCGCTGCCAAAACCAATACAAAACATGACAATTTGCAGAGATCATGACTCATGAGAAGAGAGAAAGAATTCTCAATAAAAACTTAATTAAGCAAGTTAAATATTTTTTGGGGGGGGGGAGTGGACAAGAAGCCAAGACTTTTCATTATGCCCATGTTAAATATTATAGACAGGAATAATGTCATTAAAATCCCTTAGACGTGTTAAGTCAGACTATTGTTATTGAGTTTCTATCTATCTTTATAAATCACACATTCAAGTTATTCACTCAATTTTACTTGTTTTCCTTTAAAATCCTTTTGACCATAGGTGCAGAAGTAGAAAGAATGTGTTAGAATTTGTTTTAAAGACTGGATAATAGAAACTAATGATATTACCTGCTTATTCTGTTTTTTTCTCTTTATTAAAAATAAAGATGATAATCTTTTTTTCTTTGTATACAAATAAGAACAAAATTAGCATTTGTGATTTTCTAATTAATAGTACAAGCATTGCTTCTAACCTACAGAGATTTCCCTTTGGTTGTGAGGACAGCCCAAACGAGGTCTTACAAAACTTGAAAGTATTTGAGTATGGCCTGGCATGTACAAATGTGAATTCTATCATGCTAAGTGCAGAAAGGTTCACCTAACATGACTATTGGTTCTTTCATGTTACATGGAGATAATAAGATGTTTATTATCTACTTCATAGAGTTGTTGTAAATAAAAGTAATATGGAAAATTTAAAGAATTATATTTGTTTATTATTATTAATATGTGGTAATGACTTTTTATCATAGTTATGTAGGAGATAATGTGGAGGAATTAACTAGGGGAAATTCCCTTCTGTTTCTGATTCTAACTTATAGGCAGCAATCACTTGCTGAGGTGGGAATAATAGGAAAAACCTTTAAGGAAAAAGGACTGCTCTCTCCTAGGGTTTGTCTAGAAAAGGAGAGGAAATCTGGTATAGTTTGACCACTTGCTATACTTTTGGAGGGCGGGTTTCAAAGGGTTCAGGAGAAGGAATGAAAGTCTATACGGCAAGTCAGTACGGGAGTGAAAAGAAACTTTTAAGAAAGGATTTCTGAAAACACAGGAACAATTTTAATGAGAAGGAAAAAAATTCTGAAGAGACTAACTTAGATTTTTAGAAGATATGTAAAGTAGAAGCAAAAGTATATGTCAAGATGAATATTAGAACATAATATGACTGTTTAAAAAAAGTCACAACAGATTAAGTTCAGAATTATTCACTAGAAGTGGATGTGACTATAAAAATTGACAGTGGTCAGCTTTTATTAAGTATCTATTATGTGCCAGGTGCAGGGGAGCAGGGTGATACAATGGATAGAGTGCTGGGTTGGGAGTCAGGAAGACTCATCTTCCTGAGTTCAAATCCGACTCACAGCATGTACGATCTATATGACCCCGGACAAGTCACTTAACGCTGTCTGCCTCAGTTTTATCATCTGTAAAATAAGCTGGAGAAGGAAATGGCAAGCCACTCTAGAATCTTTGCCAAGAAAATCTCAAATCGTCATGAAGATTGGACAACCGACAAAAACAACTGAAAATGTGTCAGGCAAAATGGTACATTATATGATGGGGATACAAAGAAAGGCAAAAGACAGTCTCTGATATGAAAGAGTTTGTTGTCTAATTGGGAAAACATCGTGAAAACAACTATGTACAAGTAAGACACATACAGGATAAATTGTACAGAATCAATAGAGGAAAAGCACTAGCATTAAAGGACAATCAAGAAAAGCTTCTTGCAGACGGTGGGGTTTCAGTGGGGATTTGAAGGAAGCCCCAGGGAACTCAGGAGGCAGAGATGATGAGGGAGAGAATTCCAGGCATGAGGGACAGCCAGTGAAAATGTGTGGAGCCAAGAGATGGACTATCTTACTTGAAGAACATCAAAGAGAACAGTCTCACTGGATTGACGTATACCTAGAGGTGAGTGAGGTGTAAGAATGCCAAGAAGACAGACAATAAACATTTACTAATCACTTACAGTTTGCCAGGCACTGTGCTCAGTGCTAGGAATAGAAATATAAGCAAAAAGAAAGACAAGATCTGCCCTGAAAGACATTACATTTTAATGGAGGAAGATAATATATAAAATAGAGCTGAAAAGGTAGAGGAGCAGGGAGAGAAAAGGGGGACACGTTAGTTATGTTCAGAGAGTCAGAAGTACAGCTGGGAGGAGGGTGAATCATGGTCCCCAAAATCAAGGCCCTGGGAACTCAAAAATGAAAGAAAGGGGTTGGCATGGCAGAAGAATATGTTCTAGGATGAGAAGGTTGCTGAAGCATGTTACCAGTCTAGAGAGTCACAGGCACAACTAGGATGCAACACAATGAAATAGGACTAGGAAAACTGTCAAGTTGAGCTGGAAGGGACCTCTGAGATTATAATACAAATTTGTCTTTTTACAGATGAGGAAACTGAAGCCCAGGGAGGACAAGGTCACACAAGCAAAGTGTCAGATCTCAGCTCAATTATTATCTTGAGTCTGTTTTCTTCTCCATGGAGAATGAGCCTTGCATTGTAAATGGGAGAGAAAAAATGCCTAAGAGGGAATTGATCCTTGAACGGGAAGAGGCCACCCAGGAGCTCTTGATGAATAAAAATACCATGGTTCAGATGAACTTCATCAATGGCCAGATGCGATCACTGAACCACAGTCAGCAAGATCTGGAAAGAACATGAATAGAAGAAGAAAAGAAGTGGAGAAGGTAACTGTTGCCTTAATTTTCAAGGAAAGGAAAAGAATAAAGATTTGCAAATTATTAGGTACTAAGCTTGATTTCAATTCATGAGAAAATTCTGGAATAAATCTTTAGAACAACGGTTAATAAATACTTGAAGAAAATTATGACAACAAAGAACCTGCATGGATTCATCAAGAAAAGGTCAGACCCATTTAAATTCAAGATTCGAGAGAAATTTAAAAAGATAAACATGAAAGAGAAATAATAAAACATTCAATAAAGTGAAACTGTTTACATGCCTATATGTGAAAAGGATACATTCTTCATTATTAGGGTAGTTAGAAGGAATATACTTAGAGAGCAAGAATGTGAGTCAATTACGTCGGGATGACCAAAAAAAATGAGGCAGAAACAGGGATGCATTGAGAAAAGGGGGAAGGGAGAGGAAGAATGGGGAAGATTATCTCACATAAATGATGCATAAAGTAAGAGATTTTACAGTGGAGGGGAAAATGAGGCTGGGAGTGGCGAGCCATAATTCTTGAACCTCACTCTTGTTGGAATTGGTTCAAAGAGGGAAAAATATATTAACATACTCAATTGGTAATAGAAATCTATCTTTCCCAATAGAGTAGTAGGAAGGGAAGGGAATAAGAAAAAGGGTGGGGTGATAAAAAGAAGAGAGAATTAAGGCAAGCAGTGTTTCTTGCCTTCTCCATGGGTGGGTGAGGGGTCTGGAAGGAGGAACAGAATTCAGAACTCAATTAAAAAATACTAGAATTTAAAAACACAAATTTAAAAAATAAAGGAAAGGACAGGCTAAACTAACTTCATTTTCTTTTAGTTACAGTGTCACGAAAGTGTTAGACAAGAGGAATGCTATAGCTTTCATTCATCTGGACCTCAGCAAGGCATTCAATTAAGTGTCTCATACTATTCTTGTGGGGAAAAAATGGAAAGACATGGGCTAGATGACATTTATAGTTAGATGAAAAAGTGGAGAGACATAGAGTTCTGAACTAAAAAAATAAATAGTTGTTAATCATTCAATGACATTTTGGCTAGAGGTACCTAGTAGAATATCCCATGATTTGTGTTTGGTCCTATGTTGCATTAAAGTACAAATGGGAGATCAACACATTTGCAGATGACACTGGGGATGAATAGAACACACTGGATGATATAGTTAGTATCCAAAAAGACCTTGAAAGCCTAGAGTGGTGGGCTGAATCTAATATGGTGAAATACAATAGACATACATCAGAGAGGCTTATTAAGATAGTAGTTTAACTGAAAAAAGATCTACAGGTCTTGGTGAACTTAGCGTTCAATAAAAATAAAGCAGCCAAAATGCCAATTCGATCTTGGGGTGCTTTAAAAAATAAATATTTTCCAAGAGAAAAAAAGGTAACACTTCATCCATACCCTACCTTAATTAGGCCACATCTGCAATACTGTGCTCAGTTCTGAATGCACAGATTGGAAAATGCGTTGATAAGTTGACCAGTGTCTTATTTGCGAGCTATCAGGATGGTTAAGCTCCTTTAGGGATACATCATGTGAGACTCATTTAAAGGAACTGGATATGTTTAGAGAAGAGAAAACTCAGGGGTGACATAATAGTTGTCTCTGAGTATCTGAAGGATAGCCATGTAGAAGAAGGGCTGGCATTTGTTTTGTTCGTATTCTGAGGGGAAAACAGTGAGCAATGGTTGGAAGCTATATAGAGGCAAATATCACTTGATATCAGAAGAACTTTCTAAAAGTTAGAACCGGACCAAAGCAAAATGGACTTCTTTCATTGCTTGTGTGTTCCCCCTCACACACTATATTCAAGAGGACCCTGGATGGTCACTAGTGAGGTAGACAACAACGTGGATTTCTTTGCATACATAGGTTGGACTAGCAGGCTGCTAAGTCTCCTTCAAACTCTAAAACTTGGTGATTTTATATCTAAAATGTTCAATGAAAAAATATTCACTGGCTAAGATTCTTTTTTTCCTTGAGATTTTATGCTTAGAAGTGATATCCTAAAATATGGTGAAAAGTAGACTCAGTTTTGTGTATTTGCAAAATAAAGAATATACAAAATAATTATGTGTAGAGGCAGCTAGATGCCACAGTGGTTAGAGCACTGAATCTAGAGTTAAAAAGACCTGAGTTCAAATACAGCCTTAGATACTAGATATGTAAGCTTGGGCAAGTTACTTAACCTCTATTTGCTTCAGGTTTCTCATCTGTAAAACAGGGATAGTAATAGCATCTGCCTCCCAGGGTTGATATGAAGACCAAACGAAATTAGCACAATAATGATGATGATGATGACAAATTATGGTGATTTCTACAAAATGCTGAAACTTCAGGATGAGAAATGAAAGAGCCAGTTAACTATTTGGATATTGTTTTGTATCTATGATGCCCTAAATTCAGATGATTAGCTTTTCTCTCTTCTCACAAATGATCTAATGTCATTTCAATAGACTCAGTAACTAGGCATGACAACAGTTCTATCTAAAGTGCATTGAGAACATTCTCTTGCCTCTTTCTTTACTTCTTCTTCATCTTCTAGGGTCAATGCTGCCAGCTGCTTAGCTCTTTGCTCCATCAGGTTCACATATCGAATGGGATTTGACAAAGCTTCAATTACATCTGAAAATCAAGAAAACATTTCCAATCAAATTTCTGCTGATATTAAAATTTACATATCTATGTTTACGAGTGTATAGACATATGCACTTATGTTTATATATATGAATACACAGAAACATATATATGTAAACATATATGTGTATAGTAAACACTAAGTATTCCCTCAAACACACTGATCCCACTAAATTACTATTCCTATTGCACCGGTGTAGAGGTAATTGAATTCTTAAAGACTATGATTATAGGGGGAAAATATCTAAAATTTCTATTCAAATGGAAATATTTTGAGTCTATCAATATACTCAAAGGTGATGAACTGTTTTCCAATAAACAGCATAAGTTTGAGGAACTTCATCATGAGAAGGATTGCTATCAGATGATGGATTTATTTTTTTAACAGCAAATTAATTAAATCTTTCAATAAGAGGTGGAATACTTGCGATCAGCACTGGAGAAGGAGTACCTAAACTTATGAAATAAGTTATACACGCACATATTCACATATTTTTGGTCCAGAGCTATGATTTAATCAGGGTTGGGAACTTCTCATAAGGAAACTGCTATAGAGATGCAGATAGACAATTATCTTACAATCTATATCCTTAGACGGATGCCTAAGGCCATGAATGACCCTGCCCTGAATGACTTGACAGAGTCACACCATCAATACATTTCAGAAGTAGCTCTTGAAACCTGGTAGTCCTGACTTCTGAGGATGGACTTCTTACTTAGCCTATAAGGATGAGGAAAAATCCATGTCTCCTGATCTCCTTACCAGTACAGCACCTGAATCTTCTCTTTCTCTGAATTTTATGCTTTCTCCTCTTTTTTTAATCTTCCTCTCCAACTCCTCCCACGATCTGTCTTTTTCCTTATGTAGAACTGATATGATTTCTAAATTGTATTTAATAAGTTTTTAAAATATTTTAAAATGTTAGGTTCTTATTCTTAATTTAAAAATGAACTATTTTGTACCTTTCACTTAAAATATTAGACAACATTAATATTTATTGACATACCCTTCAATAGGAGCAAAAAGGTCCCTTATTGCTAGAATATGACATCTGTAGCAACCTAACTTTTGGGGGCATAAAATTTGGGTTTATATTTTTACACCAATATAAGGTCATTAAATCTTGGTAATAGATACATATTCACATATGTGAGTATATCTGTATCTATACACAGATTTAAGATAGTAACTGTCTATTGGCATTGATCAAATAAAATGCATAATTCCTAAGGGTCATTGTTCTGACCTGGGGAAGGGAACTAAACATTCAATTTCTATTTTCTAAATGGATCCTCATATAGAATTTTTGAACTGGACTTGGTCATGATGAATCTTAACTTTTTAGAAGCTCAAACTGACTCAGTCATTTGACCTTACTAGACCTGAATTTTCTCCTTTAAAAAATGTGATTTTAGGGTCCCTCGTAGTTCTAACATTCCATAACAAATCTGCATTTTTGTGCTGCATTATATAATTTTGTTTGGTTTTGACTGGATCTGTGATTTCATCCCTGTAGGGAGTTCCCAATGAGAAGCTTCCTCTGCCAAGACAGATTAGACACTTCTCTACAAATTATAGCTTAGAAATGTGCTTAGGGTACTGAGATGTTAAGCAGCTACTAGGACTGAGGAGCCTGCACCTCTAAGGCCACATATGACCTTCTAGGTCCTTGGGTGCAGCCTTTTGATTGAGTCTGAGTTTTACACAACAAATTCTTTTATTAAGGATATTTTTTCTGCGAAGTTTGGATTCAGTCAAAGGATCACACTTAAGGACCTAGAAGGCCACATGTGGTCTTGAGGATGCAGGTTCCCTGGACTAGCCCAACATCACACAGCCAGTGTGGGTTAGAGGTGTTTCAATCCAGGTTTTAGCTTTGAGGTCAGTTCTTGATCCACTATACCATGCATCAAAATAATTTCATGGAAACAAAATGTGATGCTGGATTGCCATACAAAAGAAGAAACTGCTATCCAGCAAAAATGTTTTGATAAAAAATATATGCACAATCATGCCATAGTAAAAATCCCCATCCTGAAAACTTTTTGGTTTTTTCCTGTTTCAGTTACTTAGAGGATCTTCTCTATTTCAACAGAGAAGAAAACTGCGTAAATTAACATCTGAGTCAGTGTCAGCCTTGAAAGCATCCCTATTAAATTCACTGACATTATTAAGCTGGAAGTACTCGGGGAACCCTAGCACTAGGCCCTGACTTCCCTCCAACTCCCTTACCTAAACACTGTTGCTATATTGTTGTTTCTTCTTTCAAGGTCTATGTTGGCCCCCTGAGCTGTGACTCCGAAAGAACTCAGAGAGGTCCCCATAGGGTAGCAGGGTATAAGGTAGCACTGGCGTGGAGACTCCAGGGACTGAATCTACCCAGTATAATATGTTGCAGTTATTTTCCATTTGTGTCCAACTCTTGGTGATCTCATCAGAGTTTTCTTGGCATAGATACACTAGTGATTTCCCATTTCCTTCTCCAGTTCATTTTATAGATGAAGAAACTGAGACAAACAGGGTTAAGTTACTTGCCCAGGGTCATACAGCTAGTAAGTGTCTGAGGCCACATTTGAACTCAGAAAGATGAATCTTGCTACTCCAGGCCCAGCACTTTATCTACTGTGCCACCAAGCTCCCAGTGTAGCGTGCAGGTAAATAATTTACCTCTTCTACATTTGGGGTCTATTATACTATCTCATATAGAAGCCATCTTAAGGAAATGGCTCCAAATCATATTAACTAAGAAGCAACAAGTTTTGTTCAATTAGAACTGAGGTATCAACATAAATGAAGTCCTAAATTCAGTGACACAGAAAGTAGTTACATTTGTTTACCTGCATAAGTGTCTGGTACATAGTCTTTCACCTCAATGTATACAAAGACAGCTGGAAGCATCAGAGGCTGATTCCTTTCATTCCTCAGGCAGATGTAGTGATAGCCTGGAAAGTGAAAATATAGAGAGTATTTAAAATTCCCCACCTGTGCATTTATTTGTTCTAATACGTTAACATCATATGATGTTTAACATTTTCTTTTAGACCTTCCTGGTCTCCCAGCTACTAATGACTTCCTCCCCACCCCCAAATTATCTTAATCTATTCTGTATGTATCTTTTATGTGGCTAGTTATTTAAGAGTTGCCTCCCTTATTAGAAAGGCCACTCTTGGATTGCAGGTACTCTTTTTTGCCTTTCTTTGTATCCCTAACACTTAGCATAGTGCCACAAATATAGTAAACACTTAATAATTATTTGTAAACTGAAATTGGGTCCTTCCTTCTCATTAACATCGATAACTTTGTATTGAATGGAATGAAATTGTTTTGTTATCGATCTGCCAAATTCTTCTCACCATTTTGCACATGAAAATTACTTAACACATGTCTAAATAAAATGAATTTCTTAACTATGCTACTAAGTCATCTGGAAAAATTACAAAGATATAGGCATCATTTCATATAGTAAATTATATTTAAAAAATAACAGGATAATATACTGATGAATTTCTCATCTGATAGGAATGAAAAGTTTCTCATTATAGTAATTTTACCTGGTCGAATTGCTTGTACAGGCAATATCCGGTGACCGATAAATTTACCTCCTTCTTCATATGCTGCTATCCTTAAACATGCCAGAGAAGGTAGGACCACCTAAAGAAACATTTAGGATACAAACAAGTTATAACTTTGAGCATCAATTTCCGTTTTAAAAAATTGCAACACATTGGAACAATAATGTATTGTTCCACTGAATTCAAACATTCAACCAATGAAGAGAAAGAAAAAAAAAAGAGGAGGAAGATACTGGTGTTAAGTAAGGATTTTATAATTTACCTTTATTGCAGGTGAGAAAACAGGGGGTTTATGTAAAAAAAAGCATAGGAATGTTTTAATATTAATGACAGACCATCATTTTGTGATCAGTTATTTTATGGTTGGTTGGCAGGGAATTTGATGTGTTAAGAGTTTAAAGGATTTTCTGAGGCTATCGTATCCAACCCCTTGAATTTACAGATTAGTTATCTTAGGCCCAGAGACACAGAATGATTTGCCTGAGGTCACATAGGTGGCAAAACTGAGCTTGGAACCCAGATCCTCTGATTCTAATGCAACACGATTTCTGTTGTACCATGCACTCTGCGATGCTGGAAATCAGCTATAAATCTCATCTGAAACAATTTTGGAGGCTATCAATATAGCTAGGACTGCAATAGACACTGACTGACATATTCTATGAACAATATGGGGGCTAAATGAGTGTGACTTTAGCCCTAGTCCAGTCGCCTTAAGGTTGCGGAGTTTAAGGACAGATAAATAACATTAGATGACATTAGAAATAATGATGACTGACCATGCCTTAAATATTGTTTCTTTTTCTTGTAGGCTCCTTGATGATCAGAAAAGGTACACTGATGCTGAGGAAACCTGTCACACATTTCTCCTATTGCAGTCAGTTATTTTACAGTGAGTGACAACTGAAAATATGTTTTCTGGGAAAATATTATGACAAACTGAAATTTCAATGAATGAGTTGCTTGGGATGTTGGGTGCCCCATTGCATTGTTTTATCTAGTTCTCATGGGAATCTTTTTTTTTTCTTTTTGCAATAGTTTTTAGAATATCCATCCTGGCTTCCATTTATTAGAAAAATAGAGCCCATGGCATGGACAAGGCCAAGGGCAGAAATGTGTAAGCCAACAATGTGAACCTTAGGCTCCTTAAAATTAATCAACTAATCAATAAGTATTTGTTAACGCCTGCTGTGTGCCAACCACTATAGTAGGTGCTAGGGTTATAATGGCAAAAATAAAACAGTCTTGGGCCTCAAGGGAATTAAATTCTGTAGGGAGAGGCAACATGTACAGCGTGTATACGTATATGAAAAATAAGTATATACAAAATAAAAACAAGATAATTTGGAATAGGAATCACTAACAGCTAGGGGAATGAGGCCTCATGGAAGTAGTATAAAAGCTGATAGAAAAATAGAGAGTCTAAAAGATGGAAGTGAGGAGGGAAAGTACTGCAGGGATGGAAGTAGGGAAACAGCCTGTACAAGTGGCGGTGGGAGATGGAATGGTGCAAGTGAGGAACAGCAAGAAAGCAAGTTTGACTAGACTGAAGAACACATGAAGGGGTTTGACGCTTAATGTATAAAAGTGGGAAAGGTGGGTAGTTAGGAACTTTACACACACACACATGCATACACACACACACACACACACACACACACATGCATATGATCCTAGATTTACAGGGAGCCAAAGGAGTTTATAAAATTGAGTAGAGACATGGTCAGGCTTGTATTTTAGGAATAGAATTTTGGCAGTTGCAGGTAAGAAGGACTGTCAAGGAGATATACTTAAGGAGGGGGTGACCTATTAAGGGGCTACTGCAGTAGTCTAGGTGAAAAGTGATTCAGGCTTGAACTAGGATGGTAGATATGTGAATATAGAGAAGGGAATGGATGGGAGAAGTTGCCTTCTCATTGAATAATCAATAAGACTTGGTTACTAATTAGAAATGATGGAAAAACCTGTCAGATGCAATTTCCAGAGTGGAATAGATGACTTTGGGGTGATCAGCTTTAGGAGAATAAAAGGAGTTTTCAACAAATTCATAAGGAGCTGTGTCAGAAGATTTCTTCCCCAAAGTAACTTTTTTTTTTTTTTGCTTTTTTGGAGGGGAGAGGACAGGGCAGTTGGGGTTAAATGACTTGCCCAAGGTCACATGGCTAGTAAGTGTGTCAAGTGTCTGAGGCCAGATTTGAACTCAGGTCCTCCTGACTCCAGGGCCAGTGCTCTATTCACTGTACCACCTACCTGCCCCCCAAATAACAATTTTATAAATGTTTTGGGCTCATGGTAAAATTGGTCAGATAAGTGAGAAATTCATTTGTTCACCTTTTACAGATTTAACTTCTGATTGTACCTGCAAATAACTCCCCTCTGAGCCTCAGTTTCCTCATTTATAAAATGAAGATAACAGTAACATCTACCTCACAGGGTTGATGTGAGAATCGATGAGATAATATATTCAAATCCTAAAGCATTATATAAAAGTGAGCTATTAATATAATTAATAGGCTCTAAGGTTTTGATTTTAATTAACCTCCTTTTAAAAGGGCCATGTTAACCTCTTCTAGGGACCTTATTTTAATTTTTGTTCAGAAATGGTAATTTTATCGGCACAGGGAAACTCCTTTTTTTCATTCAAATCTGCTACTCATCTGTAATTTATAGCCTGATAGAGCTGCCCATGGTCACATAGCTGGTCTTTGACAAAAGCAGAAACTGAACTCAGATTGTCCCCACTTTTTTCCCTCTAGCCCAAACTGCTCCCATAGCTCCAGGGGTCCTATTTTCCCACAATTTCTACCCCTTTTGTCATAATCAAAACATATAAATTAGCATATTAGGCTGGTGGTGGCACAATTCATAGAGAACTGAACCTAGAGCCGTAACACCTTAGTTCAAATCAGGCTTCAGACACTGTCTAAAACTGTGTGTTCAGTTGTTTTCAGTCATGCGTCTGACTTTTCATGACCCCATTTGATGATTTCTTGGTAAAGATACTGGAGTGATTTGCTGTTTCCTTCTCCAGCTCATTTTACAGATGAGAAAAATAAGGTAAACACGATTAAGTGACTTGCCCAGGGTCACACAGTTATTAGGTGTCTGAGGACAGCTTCAAACTCAGGAAGGTAAGTCTCCCTGACTCCACACTTGGCACTTTATTCACTATGCCACCCAGCTGCCCTCAAAAACAAACAAAAAAAAGGACTTTTCATTGTGTTTCATAAATAGGCCAAAGAGCTTCCACTAAAGTGCTTAGGAAGCTATTTTCATGACAAAATAAAACCAAAAACTAAACTAACCTTCTTGAACACTATGGGTTCTTCTTCCCAGACTGGATTTACAGCATTTCCTTGAGATGTCTTAGTTTTAAAGGCTTTTCTCCTGGTGTCCACAGGTAAGCCAAACATATCTATTTCTACGTAAGTCCCAACTTTTTTGTCAGAAAGAAACTGACCTGAAATGATCTAGAAGAAGAAGAAAAAAATTGTTTTGCCTGTTGAGTGACAAGATATAAATGTCCTCTAAGACTCTGGATCCTGAAAACTAATACCCAGAAGTTGAGAAATTCCATGAAATGATTTTCCCTGAAACCAAATCAACACAAGATTTTGGAACAAGTATTAATGTTGAACAAGACTTGAAGTCTGAATGAGTAATTGTGTAAGAGGAAGTTATATAAGAATTGTATGAGTACTTTGACAAGAGACGAAATGAAATTGATACCTAGTACTGCCCTTGAAGCTTCAATTCTGCGTTACCTTGTGCCAGCTCAAACCTTTTTGCATCACCAGTCTTATAATTGGGAGGTTTTCTAAAGACTCAAGGTTAGCTCCCCAGCAGATAGAACAACAAGGTACTAATAAATTTTGCTGATTTTGCACTTCAATTACTATGTTTATAATCTCATTTTTTAAAGAAAGAAGATTGGCTTTTTCATAAGTTTTTTTTATAAATCATAGCAGTTAGCATTTCATAATCATGTTTGAATTCTCAAGTCACATATAAATACCCTGGATTCTCAAATCCTTTCTTATGATGTGATAATACTTCTTAGGGGAAGGCCTTAATAAATTCACAAATAGTAAATCTTCAGAATAAAGTTATACACAGAGAGTATGGTTAGTATCTGTGTGTGAATGTGTAAGTTTTCTAAGGTTTATTAGTTGTCTCTGAAAAATTATTAATATATTTATTACATTACAAACATTTATAGATTTCCCCCCACTCCTTGAGAGATATCTTACAGCAAAGTAAAAGTTAAATGAACCTAATAATATAGTGACTTCATCTGAAAGTACGTCAACAGTTCACATCTAGAGTATTGCCCTCTGAACCTCTATACTAAAAAAAAAATTGACAAGAATCTATTTTTTTCACTTCTGATTCATTAAAAAAGAAAACAAAAAGAAATTCCTTGAAACGACTATACATATTTAATCCAAACAAATTTCCTCAATTATTGTATATACAGGATATATATCTCATTCTGTACCCTAAATCCATCTATTCTGTCATGGACAGCATGTTTCATTGCTGGTTCTCTGAAATTTGTGCATATTTGTCAGTGGTTATTTGCTGTGGTGTGAATATTTGCTAGCATTGAGTTTTTGGATATAATCTGTTATCCTCAGAAATGCTGAGTCATTGGAAGAAGGGAATATTCCTTGGGACAAGGGCAATCAAGTACGGTTGACTAAGGCCTCAATGGTCATGTTTTGACAACAACGTCAATACCCTGATGAAGTCTCCCATCTCATTTTTGTTTACAGCCATTAGTAGCATGTTTAAAAATATCTTACTATTACAATAAAATTATCCAGTAAAAGCAAGTATAAGATAGTAAAATTGCAACAGTAAAAAGTTTTGACCAGTTATCATGTGATCCACTTAAGCCCAGACTTTACCGTTGTTTTGTTTGTTTTCTCTGTACCTGCCAGTCCTTTGAGTTGACTTGAGGCAAGCTCATACTTAGGCTAAGAATGGAATCCTAGCTATAACGTATTCCATAACAATACAGCCCTAATTTCCTTGAGTTATTGTAAGCTATCTCAAATACAAGTACAAGCCATACAAGCCACATCAGTCTGGATGTGACTTAGCTGTCTGGCCAATTATGAGAGCACAGTTGATAAGTAACCTTAATAATGACTTAGAGGTCATTATGGGTTGGGTGATTCTTCTGATTTTTCTTTTAATCAAAGCAACTAGAAATGTAATGTAATTAGATTTTTAAAATATGCTAAGAAATGAGGGAAAATAGGTACATTAATGAACTGTTGGTGGAGTTGTGAACTGGTCCAACCATTCTGGAGAACATTGTGGAGAACAATTTGGAAATAGGCCCAAAGATCTATAAAACCATGCATATCCTTTGACCCAGTACAAGGTCTGTAGACCAAGGAGATAAAAGAAAAAGGAAATTGACTTCTGTGTACAAAAATATTTATGATAACTATTTTCGTGGTGGTAAAAAATTGGAAATTGAGAGGATACCCTTCAGTTGGGCAATAGCTGAACAAGTTGTGGCACATAATTATGATGGAGTACTAGTATCTTATGTATGGAATACTAGTGTGCTAGTAAGCAGTATAGGGATGATTTCAGAAAAAATATGGGAAGAGCTATACGAACTGATGCAAAGTGAAATAGGCAGAACTAGGAAGTCGTTGTACACAGTGACATCAATATTGTAATGTTAATCAACTGTGAAAGACTTAGCTACTCTGATCAGTACAATGATGATACAAGATGATTCCAAAGGACTCATAACAAAAAGTGCTATCTACCTCTAGAGAAAGACCTGATGGACACTGAGTGCAAACTAAAGTGTAGTTTTCTCATTTTAAAAATTTTTCTTGCTTTTATTTTGATGCAATATGGCCAATATGGAAATATGTTTTGAATGATTTCACATGTATAATGGATATCATATTGCTTTCCATCTTACTAGGTGTGAATGTGGCTGGAGGGAGGGAGAGAATTTGGAACTCAAATTTTTAAAAAAGAATGTTAAAAATAAATAATAAATATTTTAGAATCCCCAAAACAAACAAATTATAACACCCAGCACCCTAGAATGAGTATAACTTGGGTCATGTGTGCAGTCTCTCTTTTAACCCTTAGGTTTAACAAATTAAAAATCTATAAATTCACTTTGTATAACCAGTCTCTTTAGTGATAATGCTTTTAACCCCTATCTAGAGATTTTATACCTATACAGGGAATAGAAGATGTATGCACCATTCAAATAGAGTGAATTAAATGAAGATTGTTCTTAATTCAGTAGAAAAATTATTCCCCATCCTGTCATTGTATATTCAATGAATAAATACTAACAGTGACACACGTATAAATATTGTAAGAATATGGGTGAGTCAAGAACCAAGGTGAATATAAGAATAAATTCAAATTGTTTTAATTCATGAACACAAATATTGGAAATTATTACTACATAAAAAGAATACTATATATTTAAGCATAGTAATGAGAGTTTGGAATGTTGCTTATAATAGGAATAAAGAATGGCAAGCTCTACTGTGGATGTTCTTCTGCAGAAGCAACGAACAGCAATTTAAAATCCCAAACTAGCTTCTTCCCTTTGACTCTATCTTATGCAATTCTTCAAAATACTTTAGGCCCTTTGGAAGACTCTGAGGTTTGCATTCATCACAAATAAACTATTTTTATATTTCTGTTTTAAATAGAACAGTGGGATAGCCAAGAATCTAAACTTTTAAAATGCAAATGGAATTCCCAATCACATCATCCAGACACCTGCAAAAGTCATGTGAAATGGTCTGTATTAAAAAATGTTTTCCCAATTTAGATATTAAAATTTATTTCCTACAGTTTTATTACCTTAGCAATTTTTCATCATAATGGCAAAAAAAGAATGGTAAAATGACACGGGAAATTAATTTTTCAGTGTTAGTTTTATAGTGCTAGTTTTGTTTGAAGTTGTTAACAATTCTCTTTAAAATCCCGTGATGCTCTAGTAAATCCCCAAATACAAATATACAGGGATAGAATACTTTTTATTCAATGTTTTAAATAAAGATTACAAAAGGAATGTTTTCTTCATTTATATCTCAAGCCTGAATATATTCATAATTTAAAAGACTAATGCCAATAATATTATGACGTTCTACCCAGATGTCTAAATAAGTCTTTTTACAGTTCATTTATTTGTAGTATACTCAAATAAACGAGAAAGATTGGTATCTATGTTGGTCAAGTATCTTTTTTTTAATTGTTTTGGTGGGTTGAGAGCAGGACAGAAAGCAATTTATCATTGTATACGTTTCTTGTTCATGCCAAAATGCAGTGCTTTTGTAAGGTGATTTTATAACCCATACTTACATACCTTAACGGATAAAGTATTGGCTACTATACCATCCACGATACCTTCAGTAAATGGATCAAAATGCTTGTCCGGTCGTCTCATAAATTCTGGCTTTAGTCTGTAACCACTTTTCCCATTGTATTCATACATTCCCAAGTTCAATTGCATAGCCAAGTCTGAACATTAAAAAGACAGATTTGACATAAATCCATTTCAAGTGGTGGAGAAGAGAAAGGAAATGTGACTTCATGTTCATTAACATAAGCATTAGTTATCATATTTTATAATAATCTTATATATAATTTAGAACAATCTTTATTACTTATTTTATTTCAAATATTTTTGTCATTATATTTTACATATTATATTATCAGTATTTTGTTTAAATTGTTTTATCATTATCCAAATGTTTTGACTACCTTTTTTTTCATCACCACATCATATATTACCAGCGTAGTCATATACATATCCCTGAAAGTTATTCTCTTCATACATAATCCACAGGCAACTTTTAATCCCAAACTGTCATCCCCAATGGTCAACATGCTCCTGGGCAGTTTTCTGTGGATTATGTATCCCAATATATATTCTGGGAATTCAAACTATTTGTGATATTAACAGAATCTACAAAGAAAGAATCATACAAAGTTTGCACACCACCTGACATCATTACCTTATTTGAATGTCCTAAACAGCCTCTTGGAGGTATTACACATAATGTTTTTTCAGAGGGAATGGTAGGCACAGATCTAAAATTTCATTGGTATATTTAACAGCTGGTATAGAAGCTCCATCTACCAAAGAAGATTTGCAACTTCTGAAATTTATAGGCTTAAAATTGGTTAGGGTTAATGAGAGATTGTTATTTGCACAGTTACTTAGCCAGTTTGGGCTAGAAGAAGATTTGAATCCAGATCTTCTAGGTTCACAAGGCTGAGATTCAAACACTATCCATTACTTCAGATGAGGAAACTAAGTTTCTTAGAAGTGAAGTTACTTTCGCATAGGTTCACACAGCTAGTAAATGTCAGAGGCAAGTTGTAAACCCAGATTTTCCAGGATCTCAGTCCTATACACTCCTCAATGTGCCACCTAGACTCTCAAATAATGAATGTAAAACAGTAACTAATATTACTTGAAGTATATTTTCAGAATACTTTATTTCAGAAACCTATAAAAATGTTGTCAACTTTATATTTAGGTAATTAAGTGACACAGTGAATAGAGCTCCAAACCTGAAGTCAGCAAGACCTGAGTTTAACTCCAGCCTAAGAAACTTACTAGCTTTGTGACACTCTTTGCTTAAAAATATTTTGTCTGCCTCAGTTTATTTAACTACAAAATGGGAATAATAATAATAATACCTACCCTTCAAGATTGTTGTGAGGATAAAATGAAATATTCGTAAAGTATTTTGCAAACCTTGAAGCTCTATATAAATGCTAGCTATTGTTGTTTTGATGATTATTAATATTTTAAAAAACTATGAATGACACACATTCAGACTAATGATACATAAAGTAAATATTTCAGGTTGCTTTTAAAAGAAATAATCAGAGGAGGTACTTGTTCTACCAATACAAATTATAATTTCACAGAATCATTGTAAATGTTCTTCATGGGTTGCTATGACACCAGAATTCACTCATTTTGCCAACTTGGTGATTAACCTTTCTGAATTTAGCTAGGCTGTTCAACAGACATATAGTCAATTACATGTCCCCACTATGCATCTGTCATAGGTATACAGTCCCTATAAAAATGAAAATTCACCTTAGTTACTGACTCTTCCTCATAAAAATAGATATATTTGCTATGGAAAACTGCATTCATTTGAAAAATATGATTGAATTGACAAATTTTTACCAATTTTGAATTAGCTGCACTACAGCTATTTTCCATTAAAATGGAGATTGCAGGGAGCTACCAATTTATAGATCCATGTATTTCAAGCATTTGTTTGCAAATTGGTTAATGATTTATATTCACAGCAACAAATTTATCCATGCCAATTGGGTTCCCAGGCCAGATCACAAAAGATTATTTAACTTATAAATAGTTTATTTTAAAAATGACCTCTTTTCATAGTTAAGATTAAAGGAAAGAGTACAACTTACCTACTGTTTGGAAGTTAAGAGCTACCATCTGACAACCAGCATTCCAGAAGACTTGAGGCATGTAATTTGAAGAATCCACACGTGTTCCCTTTGGGTAAATCCTGCTAAGTTGCATTTTATTATATCTAGATAAAGATGGTTAAGTAGGATCATAGTCTTAAGAGTGAAAATATTCTAATATAGGATAGTCTAATTAATAGTCTAAATAATAGTCTAATTCTACCATTTTACAAATGAAGAAATCAAGGCCGAGAGGGTAAAATGACTTGCTCAAAGATAACACAAATAGAAAACAGTAGGGCCATCATTTGAAACCATTTCCTTTGTCTGCCAAAGGTCCTTTCACTACATTTGTTACAAAATTAATTAATGATATCGACTGTGCATTCTGTAATTCTATGAGAAGACCTAAATGAAAAAGGAATTTAAGATACAGACAGGGAAATGAGTCACATATACATAAAAACACTCAAGAACAAAGGAAACATATAATTTGAGCATCTAACTAGTAAGTAACTTTACTTAAGTCATGTCTATGCCTTGATGGAACATCTGCAGTAGCCAGAAGCACACAGGATTCACAGAAGAAGTTTTCTGGGAAGAAATGGATTTAGGACACAGTTTTGAAGGAAGGAAAAAAACAAACCATGATTTCATGGATTATACAATCAATGGTTTTCCTTTGGGACAATGACAAATGGAAATAACCATAGTCTTTGAAAAAGACAAATCATATGCAGGGATTCACAGAATCAGTTGGAGAATCTCAGTTGGATGGGACATCAAAGGACATTTTGTTCAACAGACTGCTTATCTTATGATATATCTAATAAGTGGATCACTTAGCTTTTGCTTAAAGACCTTCAGTCAGAGGCAATCTCCAAAGGCAATCAATTTCACTTTAGGAAAATTAAAATTGTTAGGAAGTGTTTCCTTATATCAAACTTAAATTTTCCTGTTTTTACAACTCTACTTACTTCACCACAATATCTGCTTAGAAAAGCTGCTCATACACTGCCATATGGTAACTCTCTGCTTTCTATTTTTCCTTATGTTTTTCTATCAGTGCTATTTCTACTTGTGAACACAATGGCACATTTGAGAATGCCTAACATAAGAAAGCTAACAAAGACAAGTGTTATGGGAATCTGAAGATCTTCCCTGCCCTTAGGGACTTTGCTAAAGTGGCTAGTTATTCTGAGAACTTTTCCCTATTTGAAAGTATACTCTGCCCCCTAATAGGCTGCATGTGGTCACGTGGAGCCTGTGGCGGGAGGCTTGTTTTTTGGGAATGCCCGCGCCTTGTAGCTTTGTAATTGGGCAGTGGGTCAAGAGTGCTGTGACATTCTCTGAGCCAGGAGAAGGCTATATATACACGCCTTGATGTGAGGTTTTGCTTTGGGGCTCACTTTGAGAAGAGTTGTGTGATTTGGCCAGATGAGACTCTGGGAAGCCATTGAGCCCCCCGGCTTGAAAAACCCAGATGTTGGTGCTTCCCTCTCTGGTACCTGACTAGGCATGGATGTAATGGTCAGACGGCTAGAAGCCCGTCTGCTGATCTGTTTCTTTGTCTGCTTGTAACTTCTGTTTGTATTCTGTTTGTATTCTCTGAAGTTCAGGGTGCTGACTTTTCCCCCTGAACTAGGTAAATGATATTTGTTTGATTGATTAAAGTAACATTGTTAGCCCATTTTGAGTTGCTTTCCTTTAGAAAAGCAGACCTAAGAACCTGTGCTAGCAGCCATCATGGGTATGCTAGGGTGCTTGCTGATACAAGTTACTCTTGTTTCATATTTTGATTTTTATTCTAATTAGTCATAGATCTAGAACTCTATATTTCCTTACCTATAGAGAAAATAAGTTAATCAGGATCATGATATCATTCTCCAAAAGGCTTTTCTTAAAGCAGTTCAAGATAAAGGACATCATATTGTAGGAGAGTGAAGCAGTGAATTAACTGACTTCCTGAATTAGTTATGAGTTCACATATTTGATCTCTGTGGTGAATATCTGTTGAAATGTTAAACCAGAAGATGAGTCTTGAAAACCTCATTTTGCTTGAAGAATAATATATAGTATAATAAAGTATAACAAAGCCACCTACTTACTGACAAATAAATTGACATTACTTAAAATCACAGAATTTCAGATTTGGAAAGGGTCTCAGGGTCATCTTGTCCAAGTCATACCTGAAGAGGAATCTCATCTACAAAAAACTTGGCTAGTGGTAATCCAACTTTTGCCAAAACCCTTGAAGTAATTGGGATCTCTTTACATCCTGATGTTGCCCATTCTAGTTTTCATTATTTCTAATTATTAGGAATTTATTATTATTGTGCTTCTATCACCATTGACAAATAGAATGGTATGGGCAGTCTCATTTTCCTAATTTGTGCTACTTGGGATAGTTTCCTTGAATTATACAAGCACTTTTGGTAACCTAAATTCCTTTTCCAATTTTCTTTATTGCAATTAATAATTATGGCCTCAGATTAATGCCTCTGGCATATAAATTATCAACCAAAAGTGAAATGTTTACAATTATCTATGATCTTACAGGTATCATAGATATTTGATAAGATTTGTTAGAATGTGATAATGGTTTCTAAGAAATGGATTTGATTAGAGGTAGCAATGGGATAGAGCTATCTATGAGTAAGATATACATGTGTGGGGATCTACACATCTGAACAAAGAGGAGCAATGTAGAAAGTATTTGAGTAACAAAGGAGAGATAAAGAGAAGTATTTACTAATTTTTAGGGGGCAGCCTTTTGATTAATTCATTTTGGGGATAGATGGACATACTTCAAAACTTTAAAAGTTCAGGGTTCTCATCAATGAGAGTACTGTCACACTACCAGATTTATAGTCCATCTCTAATTTAGTAGGCAGTAATTATGGATTAAGAGATCAATACATACTCTCTTTGCCAAAGTCTTTCAGAATTCAGGGTCATATACACTCCCACAAGAAGGCATCAGAGAAAGACTTTTGTGAAAATTGATGACCACAAATATTGCTTAAGGAGATAGCTCTCCCACCATTATTAACATTTTTCTGGGTAATTAACAATCAATTTATTAATTAGGCTAGCAGTAATCAATAAATTAATGGCCAGTGATTTCTCTCTAACTAAAGACACCAAATGGAGATATTAACTGCCTTATTTTTTTTTCCCCAGAGGGAATTCACAACACGAGAGGTCATCTTCCATATATGTGACCTCACACTATCTATCCCCCCATGCTTGGATTGTGGTTCCTCTTCATCTTTACTTAACAGACTTCCTTTCTTCCTTCAAGATTCAGCTCCAGCATCACCTCTGAGAAGTCTTTCTTTATCTCTCTCCCCAAGTTGTTAGTGTTCTCATTCTTAAAAATACTTTTATTTAACTACTTCATTAATAATATAATATGCGTAAAGCATTTTGGAAGCCTTAAAGCTCTATATCAGTGGTTCTCAATCTTCCTAATGCCACGACCCTTTAATACAGTTTCTCATGTTGTGGTGACGCTCAACCATAAAATTATTTTCATTCCTACTTCATAACTGTAATTTTGCTACTGTTATGAATCTATCTGATATGCAGGATGTATTTTCATTGTTACAAATTGAACATAACACACAGGTTGAGAACTGTTGCTCTATATAATGCTAGCAATTTAGAGAAGTTATTTTACTATTATATTAACAACCAAATTGTAAATTAGGATTAAGCTTTTATTTCCTCTATTTCCTTATTAAGGGACCAGCCCCTGTGGGTTATTAACATGTTAAAAATTACTTGTTAGAACAAGAGTCAGGAATCACAGAATTATAAAATCTGAAAATTAGATGGGTCCTCACAGGCTATCTATTCCAACATGTACCTGTACAGAAATCCCCTCTTGTAATAGTAATCTGTTTAGCAGGATACTTAGCACTTAGTACTAAGTGCTAAGTGTGGAAGGGGCAAACCCTGTCCCATTGTTGAGAAGGCATGAACTCCCCTGTTGATGTGGAAGAAGGGGATTGGCTGAGGTG
>CM053581.1:147106853-147146286 GCA_028627135.1 Pseudochirops cupreus | reverse complement strand
CGTTTCTCTCCCTCTCTCCCTCCCCCTCTCTCTTTTTCTCTCTTTCTTCCTCACTGTATCCCCCCCTCCTCTCTCTTTCATCTTCTTACACAAAATTATTAACATGGAAATGTTTTACATGTTTGCCCAAGTATAAACTATATCAGACTTCTTACCCTCTTAGGAAGGGTGGAGGGGAGGGATAGAGTTTGGAACTAAAAATTTAAAAAAAAATTTTTTTAAGTTTCATTGGCTATTTTAAATGAATAAAATTTTACAAGTTAATGATAATAAGAATGTTTTTAAACTCCTTTGAAAGTATAAGATTTTGTTGTTAGTATTAACCACAATGCTATTCCTAAATATATGGAGATTTTTATAGGTCAAACAATCTTAAAAAAAAGAATCATAGATGACAATTCCTTTCTATCATCCTTCCCCTCAGAGATAAATAATTAAAATATGGCACAGTTACACTCTGTGGCATCAAGTCAAAAACTTTGGGTAAAGGATACTCTACAAATTCTACTGGAGACTTTGTTAGTTGCTCAAGCCCTTTGGTTTCCACAAAAGAAGACATTTCAAAACTTTTGTTTCTTTCTGAATTGAGGGGAAAAAAGAAAGAAAAATTATAAGTGAACATAAGTCAAAAGTATAATTTAAATTTCCAGTATAAATAAAACTGATAGGAAACATGTAACTCTAAGAGAAATTATTCCCTAGTATAATTTTGTGTTTTTCAATGAACCATTTATTCATAACTAAAGGTATTGTCTGCTTTAATATCGTTTTCAATAATATTTTAGTCATAGGTCCTTGAGGTATTCAATAGTATTAAGGAAGTGAAATGGATGTGGGCAGGTGGAGGAATTGCTCTGGCATAACTTTATATCACAATGTTCTTAATAAACACTTGTTGATTTGAACATAATGATTCATCTGTAGCTATTGTTAGGCTAATTTAAGGTTCAATGTAAACACAGATTGTTAGAATTAATTTCTCTCTAATGATCATTTATAAGGAACTCCATTTCGAAAAAATGCCCTCTTTTCTTACACACAGGTAAAATTATTTGCAAATACATTCTCCATCTAACCAATTCAGATCTTTGAGAAAAAAGGAAACAGAGGAACAAATATCCAGACATCTCAACCTGCTTCTCCCAAACAAATTGAATAAGTTATATGTAATTCTCAAACAGATGGTACTCCTCTCCCTTTGCTTCTCCAGAATCTCAATACTGGACTAATCTCCCCCTCTTTTCTCTTCTTGGACACCCTCATCCCGTCTGTCAGCCCCAGTTGTTTCTTATTTTGTTATCTCTCTTAGATCAATTTCTCTCTTTTCCCTCTATCTTAATGGAGAAAAATTAGCTTAGAACTCCCTGCTTAAACTAGTATTGACTGAGTCAATCTACCACTTTCTCTCCAGTTTATCCTCATTTTTTCCCTTCTTCCATTCTACTTCCTATACTTACTTTCTCTTTAAGAGCTTTGATCACATAGCTCCTCTTTACAAATGTTTCTAATTACACCTTGAATAAAATGAAAATTAAACATATTTTTTCAGATGCTGGCAAGATGAAGCTGTAGTCTGATTAAAATAATTAGATTTCTCATTAGCTAATATTGGGCAGGGGTCACAAAGAGTTGGACGCAACTAAAGCAAATGAACAACAACAAATGTAGGGCAGATTTTTATTCCATTTTCTCTGTCTTTTCCACAGTCCCTTTATAAGTCACTTTCACCACTTCACCTCCATACACGTTTCAGCTCCTAGGAATTATCTCATCTCTAATTTGCAAATAAATGTTACTTTTTCTTGAGCTGACTCTATGGTCTGAAAAAGGTGTTTCCAGGCACAATATTTTTAAAAATGTAAGTACTATCATTCAGCTTATGAAGCCCCATGTTTTGTTTAATCGTTCAGTTGTGTCCAACTCTTCATGTCTGCATGGGCCATACTGTCCATTGGAGTTATCTTTGCCAGACCCGGGAGTCATTTGCCATTTCCTTCTCCATTGGATTAAGGCAAACAGAACTTAAATGACTTGCCCAGGGTCACACAGCTAGTAAGTGTCTGAGGCTAGATTTCAACTCAGAATTTCCCAACTTCAGGTCCCGTGCTCTATCCACTGAGCAACCTAGCTGCCTCCTGAAGTCTTATGTGCATCTGCTTAATTTTAAAATGGGAATTCATAAAGGAAAACACATTTTACAGTTTGTTCATATAAAAGATCCCGAGAGGGATCTTTCCTCTCTAATATATTTCCCAAGACTACTGTCTAGCTAGTACATTTTGTTAAATAACAACACAATCTGGACTGAGCCACGACATTTATTTGCCAGATGCCATTTATATGACATGTCAGGCTTTGACAAGTTAGAAAAATTGCTTGAATTTATTCACACTTTTAACCTTTGTTTCTCTACCGGGCTTCCAAACATGTTACCAAAGATAACATTGGAAAGGAGAACTGATGTGAGCAATAAGACCAAGAGATATACCTCATGTCATGGCCAACTGAAACAACGTAATAGTTTGATGGTCACAAATCAGCCTATTAGTAATAGAATATCAAAGCACCTAATTAGCTTTTACTACTTTTGTAAGAGCCAGAATAACTTTTGTCAGCACCCACCCCATTATAATGCAGGCTCTAAGATTAATTATCTGAAGAATGACCTTTAATTAAACAAATCTCTAATTCTGGAGTGCATTGTTCTTTTCAAAGTGACAAATCGATACAAAAAAGCACAAGGAGAGCTATATTTGTAGGCATTTGGCAACTGTCACCTACATTTGTTTCCAGGCTCTGACAGAACTAAAAGCATATTTAGCTTCCTTTTGAAGAGCTTTCAATTGATGAATGAGCTTATCTCCTATAAACGCTAATGAAATACATACCAGCACATAAAGTAACTTCCTCTAGTTGTTTCCATATAGAATATAAAATGCTTGTATCAAGACACAATTCTAAATAAGTTACTGAAAAGAAAAATACTAACGTGTTGGTTTGGAAATTATTTTATTTAGTGTAGAAGTACTGAAAATAAGCCACTAGATTAACATAATTTTAATAAGATGGTACCCATATAATTGAGGTAGTGACTGATAGTGTAGCTTTTGGCAGCACATCAAAGAACATAGAGTAATGGAGCTGTGGAGAGTAAGTAAGGCGGTAGTTTCCATCATTAAATAACCTTGTGGAGTACCCCACTCCTGTCTCATCTTTGGATGGTCTTTAGTCAGCAAATAAAAGTCAAGTTGAGCAAAGTTTGCCTGGCAAGTATCAGAGACTAATCATTGTCATACTGTTTGTACAGACTTATAGTGTTAGAGGAAGGAGTGCAAAGGGAGGTAGGACTTCATCACAGGAAGACAGCACACCTTTCAGGTTCAAGTGTTCTTGGGTGTCTCCTTACGTATCGGTTTCCCTTCTAGGGCGTTGGAGGTATTTCTGCTCTAAGGCCTAGCACATAAAGTGTGAGGCACAGAGAAAATCAGTAGGCTGTATTGGTGATAAATTTCTGCCATATATGTTTTTAGTGTTTTAGTTTTAGTTTAACTTTTTAGGAATCCTAGAGGATTCCCTCTTTACTGATAGGATGTCTATTAGGGCCAAGGGCCCCTGAAAGTCAGAGAAAGCCTGGGGGTTGGGGGAAACACATTTTGGTGCTAATTTTATTGTACATTTTGACTACATGAAAAAGAGAACCTGACAAAAATGGCTTCTTCATTTCCAAAAAGAAAGATGGTATTTTTATTGCTGACAAAAGTTACTGAAAAGTTAAATCTATGACAAGTTAATATACTTGTTTTTTCCAGAACACAACAACATATAAAGACTGATGGCACAGTCTCTTAAGTGTGTGAAAAGTTGGCATGACCAAATAAGAGCTTAGTAAATTACAAATTGTAGTATGGCTATAGATATGGATGGTGAACAAATCACCTTTCAGGGCCTATGTTAGCAACTTTCTGCACAGTGCATTGGATAGTTTATATGCTGATTCCCTTCAAATTTTTAGGGCAAGAGAAGACACCAAATTAATCAAATGTTTTTCAGTTTTGTAGACATGATTGATAAGTGCACTTGCTGATCAGCACCAATTGTGTGTATTGCTAGCAGTATGTCTGTTCCTTGAATTTTATTCAAGACTAACCAGATTCTCATCCACTCTATCTCTAAACGAGAGTAACACCAGAATCAGGCAGTTATGTTGAGCATAATGTGTGCTGGTCCAATTACTCAGTGTTTCAAGCATAATCATTACAGGCCACAGCTGGGGCTTCTCTGGAGAAATAAACAATCAATCAAATACTTACTTTTTGATGTCTCAAATGACTCAAATTTCACTGGTTGTATATAGTTTACCAGGTTGGACATTTCTTCTGTGGCCATGGCTTCACTACCAGCAGTGCCCTGGAGTAAGGAATAAAATAGTAATTCAAGTTTTGTAGTCTTATATGCAAGAGAACAGTTTTTCCAAATGTGCGCATCATTTACTTCTGCTAACTGAAATGCACTGCCTCTTTTGCTACTTTGCTCTTTTGTTATGAGTATTAGTCCTCACTCAGAAATATCCTGGAGAAGCAAGAAACAGAAAGATCTCATCTTTAAAGTATGATTAGAAATTTAATAGTACAATGCTATTTTTCCTAGATTGGTAGATCTCAGTAGACACACTTGATACTATCCTCTAATTCTGGGTAAGGAGCAGGAAAAAGTGTTTGAGAGAGATTAAAGAATCCAGTTCACATTCTCCAGCTTAAAAGATCACTGGGCAACATCCCTAACACAAATACTGCTTTCCATACAAAAATTCTTGACTCTGTGTGTATGTGTGTGTGTGTCTGAGTGATGGCCCCCTTTGGGCAGTCTACGTACTCCTCAGAATTACATTTTCAGATATGTAAAATAAAATGTATAGTATTATGAGGAAAACCAATTATATTGAAATATAATTAAATACCCTGTTCTATTTGTTAAAGCACTTTCTTATGTGACTGAAACCACCTATTACCACATGTGGCTGATGAAAGAGAAGTTTTCACCATTTATCTGACACTATCCCCTCTTTTCTTTTTCTGTTTTCCATCAAAATACAAAGATACAAATCAGTTGAAGCACTTTAAAGATCAAAAGAGTAGGATAATTGGAAGAATTAGTTGTTAAAGACATTGAGTCTAATGAAGGAACATTACACAGATGGTCTGGTCTTCTCCCCTCCCCACCCCCAAAGGAACAAAACAGAGATTGTAGGAATTTGGAGCATTTAAAAAGTAGTCTCTGAGTTGTTTCCTTTCCAAAACTCTTATAAATTTCCAAGTTCCAAATTTTATTTCCCTATTCATTTTGCATTAATTTATTGTTTTTTTTTTTACTAAAATGAATTGTAAACAAGAGTTATCATCAATATTTGATTCTGGGTCTTTGTGAAATGTTCCACATTCCATAGTCCTTTTGAATAATAGGAGCCACTTTTACATGTCCTGCTATTAAATCTGCACTTAAATAATACAACTGATGCTCAAACTTCTTTTAACAAATAGCCTTGCTATTTTTTCTCGGGGACCTCGTATCCTAGTTGGCTTTTCATGCCTTGTGTTTTCCCAGATTCTTCATAGGATTTTAGAGAACCCCAGAGATGCATGGCTCCTTAAGAGACCATCTATTTTATGTCCCTGGCAAATGAATGCATCCTTTATGCAACACTGATACCAAAGTATATTGTCTCAAATGCACTGACACCTGATTTCCTTGGGCAACCTTAAATTTATACAAGATGAGGTTGGATTTGACAACTGGTAGCCTTGATTTTCTAATCTGCTTTCCAAGGCAAAATATTGGATCTCACTACCAGTTATTGTGAGGCAGTTATAGACCTCAAAATCACCATTTGCTTCAGTTATGGACTCAAAGATTTAGAACTTGGAAGGATCATAGAGGTTATCTTGTCCAATGCTCTTATTTTACATATGAAAACTTGAGGGTTTGAGAAGTTAAGTGACTGGATCAATGTCACACAGGTAATAAGTATCAGAAGCAAGATTTGAGCCCAGTTCTTTCTGACTCCAAGAATAGCACTCATTTCATTCTGCCATACAGCCTTTTACAATGTCCACCCTGTTACTTCATAACATCAATTTCAAACAAAACTGTGGGTTTTCAAAAAAAGATTGTATCATTTCTAACCACTAGATGGCAGAAGATGAATAAGGAATGAAGATATGGGCACCAGCCTAGCACCATCTCGGGTTAGAGTATAAGGAGCTCACTTCAGATCCAGACTAGATCTACTTACCTCATCCATGGAAGACTTTTTACAGTCATCATCATCGTCATCGTCATCATCACTCTCTATATCTGCTTCTCCTGTAATATATTAATTACAGAACCACAAATTACACCTTAAAAACACATTCAAGATTACAAGTACTCTGTAATAGGATTTACTCTGGTTTCCATATGTTTCTTTAATTCGTTACAGAGTTGCAAGGCTGCATCTGACTAAAGACACACTTTCAGAAAAGTTCAGTTATGGAGAACACTATTGGCCATTTATTAATATGTCATTTTTCTAATTGTTAGGATGAATTTTGTGAACTTCAAAAACTAATTATAATTATTTTCTATTTTGCCAGTGAGATTGGCTATCAGAAGATAAATATTAGGATTATGGATGGCACAGTCCTGCAAAAATAGTGTAAGGAATCCCAAAGTTCAGAATAAGCTCAGACTTGCAAGGGAAGCTAAGGAAAACAAAGCTGAGTTTCTTTTTTTAAAAGCTATATTGAGAGGCGGGAAAAACATCAAGGAAGGGATAGGACCCTTATTGATCCTAAATGACAGCAGAGAGAAAGTATAGCTGCTCAATCCTTATTTTGTTTCTGTTTTCTCTGAAAAACAGAACAACCTTTGTCCTGGGACTGACAGAACAAAAATTACAGGAAGTTGAAACCCAAGATAAGTAGGAGATAGTAAGAGAACCCTAAGTGCCATCGTACTCCATGGAGAAGGCAGGGATAGAACACAGTTATTCTGAAAAGCATCTCGGGTTTTAGTGGGCTATAAGATCAATATTAGCTGGCAGGGTGATGTGGGAGCCAAAATAGCTAATATAATCTTGGGCTGCATTAGAAGGCATAGAGTCTAGGAATAGGGAAGTAATGGTCCCGCTATTTTCCGCATCATCAGATTTCTTCTGCAGTGTTTTTGTTCATTTGTGGGCACCACTGTTTAAGAATGACACTGATAAGCTGGAGGGTATCCACTGGAGGTTAACCAGGCTAGTGAAAGACCTAGGGTCCATGACATAAGAGGATCAGTTGAAGGAATTGAATACACTTAGTCTGGTCTCACAGGGGAAAAGACTCAACAGGGCCTGTCATATGGAGAAGTGATTTGATTTGTTAGAGGACAGAACCAGGAACAATGGGAAGAAAGTGCAGAGGCAAATTGAGGTTTGGTATCAGCAAACTCTTCCTGATAATTAGAGCTGTCCAAAAATAGACCAAGCTGCCTCAAGAGGTGGTAGATACTTGCTCGCTGGAGGACTTCAGGCATAGGCTGGACAATCCATTTGTTGGCTGTTATAATGAGGACTCCTTGCATGTTGGGTTTGACTAGATTGCCTTTGAGGTCTATTCTAACTCTCCAGTTCTGTGATTCTTAGACTCCTTTTGACATCTGGGGCAAGCTTAATTGGAATGCAGGAAAAATAACATTTTAAGACAAATTCATTTGGGAGACATGAGACAGAGACCCTAGGACACCATTTTTGATAAATAAGTACCAGCCTTATGCTACTAAAAGGGAGTGCTGAAAAAACCCTTTAATTTTGGTGCTGGGGGTGCGGGACAAAAACCCAGTGGTCCCCATCTTAGTTAAAGCAATGATATTTAAAATGTCTTAGCCTGTGTAATGTTTTTCTGCTTAAATATATACTATGTGTGTTTAGGGGATACTAAAGAGACTTTTTAAATTTTGATTTCCTACCTGAACATTGAAGCAGCCAAAGTGTTATCAGAACTTACGTAAAGTTATGCAAGCTCTTTGTGGGTACACACTACTTTTGATTTTGTCTTTGTGTACCCATCACTTAGCATATGACCTTAGATATAGTAGGTGTTTAATAACTACTTATTGATTTGGATTAGAAACTTTTAAGATGAGAAGAGTCAAGCTAATTTTCTTTCTTTTTCTCTTTTCTTTCTCCTCTCTTAGGAGTGGGCCTCAGAAGCTATTTGTTCCAATCTTCTCATTTTATCAGTCAAGAAAAGGAGATATAGTTGGAAGGGGTTGTGATGTCCAATATGATTAGAACTGGGACATGTAGAACACTACAGTTCAGGCATTTTTATGAAAATACCAACTTAATTTTATCATGACATAGTAAGATTCAGCCTGTTCATTTGGATGGGGCAACTTGTCTTTTAAATACCTAAAACAAATTGGTGATTAAAAGAAATAACTGATGCAAGAATATTTGGAAATTCTGAATGCAGTTAGCAAGATTAAAAAGGCAGAGCACCGTCATTTACTCAGAATCAATTTTTAAAAATATTCAGTTAATGTATGGTAATTCAAATATCCTGTTTTCTTCCAGGGAATTTTCAGTTGTGCTGAAATACTGATGACAAAATGATTCTTTAAGAGCTTCTATGGCCCTGGCTCTGGCTTTTAAAGAGTATTATTGGTCAGGAAATCAGATTTTAGAATAAAAACAGATAGAAGGACCCGAATCCTGCACATATTATTTAATTGTATTACTGCTACCTGACACTTAACTCCATGCCACTGCATAAAATGTCCAATAGATGGGAGCAGAAACCAAATGATGGGAAGGCACATGTGGTTACTATTCAGATTTTCCCTGCAAGAGCTGGCTCTTGCATGAAAACAAACGGTGTCGCTGTCTCCTTAGCTATTACCTTTCACCGAATAAATAATCAATCGAATAGTAAGGCAGCATGTGGATAGAGGTCTGGTCTCAGAGACAGGATGATTTGTGTTCAAATACTAAGAAGGATGTGCAAGTCACTTAATCTCTGCCCCAGGCTCATTCTCTAAATTACAGACAGGCTGCCACTCTGCACAGTTATAGGGGACTTACACTAGATTTCCCCATATGGGTGAAATCATTGCTTGTTATCTCACACAGATCTGCATTAGGCATATGCATATATATATATGTACATGTATGATCAGTACCTCTTCATAACATACATGTATATAATGCAAACATGAATGCATGTGCACACAGTATACCTGCATATATCACACATGTATATACACCTGTATATACCACATTACTATAAACATATAATGTACATATGCACACATGTCTACAGGTCATAAGCATGTATATAATGCATATATAGCAATGCAAACTATATTTATATATCCTATAGGGTAATATACATATACTGCATACATATACATACCTACCCATATCTATATATCATGTAGGTACATATGTGCATCTATAATATGATGCATGTGTGTGATATAGTGATATATATATATGTGTGTGTATGCATCTGTATACATATGCACACATATATACACATTTCTCCAAGTGTTTTGTATATAATGGAAAAGATTTCTAGAATTAATCAGCTTATACAGCATATACCCCACTAGTGATATCTGTCACATACTTGTTTTCCAAATGAAAGTGTTATACCTAGGAACAAATGTTAATCTCCCATAACCGCCATAGAGGCAAGGACTGTGTCTTATCTAAATTTTGTATCTCTACCCCATTCAGCTATTATCTCCACCTTTTGCCAACAGTCAGCTCTGTGGTTGGTGCCATGTTTATGTCTTGTTGAATTGTGGAATTTAAACATTTAACATTTAAACATTAGTTTAAGTCAAGTAGGCACTTAAAAATTTTTGGAACCCCCAAATTCCCTCCCAATTTTTAATATTAACTGATCTGATTAATTTTTAACTAAATTATTAAAATTATTAAGAAAAGCCCATAGAGGAGCTTTATGAGAAGATGATTATTCACCCATAATAATCAACAATAATCGTGGGCTCATGTGTTGGAGGGAGGATTTGCTCATCCCATAGGAACAATAGATGTGAAATAGGAATCATTGTTTTCCCTGCTGCAGCTCCAGAAGAAGGCTAAAAAGGAGAACAAGATTAAAATCAGGGCCACACGGGGGACAGCATCTTGTAGTGAAAAACCACAGAACTTGGAATCTGAGGATTTAGATACTTGTCTGTGGCCTATTACACACATGCCCATAATTCGAGCAAGTCACCTTCACCTCTCTTGACCTTTGTTTCATTAACTATAAAATGAAAGGTTTGTACGGGATGTTCTGTCCCTGCAGACCTCTAAATCCTTTGATCTCAATTATTTAAGAAACCCCTGACATCGACCCATATACTACCCTTCCCTGCCATGCATAAAGTCCTAAGGGTGAGACAAAGATACCCCAGGTTGTTGAAGGCTAAGGCATCAGAGTCAAAACTTACAGGTCCTGCCAAGCTGGAAACTACAAATCTAGCCATGGATTGTCAGTTGTTGTGAAGCTAGCCTACCTAATGCCTCATCCATAGATGATAATTTTTTTTTAACATAGAAACTCTCAAAGAGTGGTTCTCTCAAATCATACAGTACTTACAGTCTTCTTTGATGAAATGATTCCCTTATATCAGGGCAATCACAGAACTTTGAAGTGCTGGAGTAAATAAAACTGGCTGATGTCTCCCAAAGATAGTCAGCTGTCAGTGGGAATAAGGTCTGTTGTAAAACCATGGAATCAACCCTATTTCAGGCTTTACAAATTATGTGTGCTTCTAGTTAAGATAAAATCCACCATCTAAATGCCAAATTAGTAAGCAATGTTCTTGTTTTATGGGCCTACCTCCATGTTCAAAAGTCCAAAAATTTCCATGGAGTGTGGGGGGAATGTTACACAACCAGCTAGGGGCCGGTTTACGAAATCTACCGAATTACTAACAGATTGCTGCTCTTTCTCTGGATTAAGCAATAATGTTCACTGCCTGTGAGATTCATTATTTATGTTATGCATTCAGTTATTAAGACCAAGGAAACCTAGTTAATGGTAGAAGAGGCAGATGGTGAAAAATCTTCACCCACGTCAACATGAAGCACTGGTTGTTTAGCTGTTATCTTTCACAGGGTAAGGTTTTCCTAGGAGGAAATCTGCAGCCTGTAAAAACCGTTCACTTCCGAATGCTTAAAGAGAGGCCTTCCTGAGAACAAACACACTTCTTCCCCCAAAAATCCATATTTGAATATCTTTGGTGAGAAAGGAGGAAATATACGACAAAAGTGTTACAGGAAAGCTGCCACAAATATTCTAGCATTTGTTGACAAGCATTTTATTAATAAGAAAGAACGATAGAAACCAAAGTGGCCAAATGGGACCTAAAACAAAAAAACTAAAGAAGCAGGCATCTAAAATAAATGCTATTTAAATAAATCTTTAGAATATCCTAGATGCCCATTAAGCCCAACAAAATACCCCTTGTGAATTCCTTTTCAGATGGCTACGAATTTTACTTTGACAGCAGAGGCTCATGTACTGCCAATCAGTCTAGATGATACACAGCCCAAGGGAACTGGGTCACCATTTTCTCTTCTTTCCCCTTGAGCCAACAAAATTTACTACAAGAGTCAGTGGTTTGGCATAAGGCCCTAAGTGTAAGAATGAATGTTGTAAATCATGGCCCAATAGCCCTGGTAGATAATTCATGTAGCTTCTCTACTTTTTCACTTTGGAAAAACTGAAAAAATGCAAATAAGATTCAAGTCACCTTCCAGAGTTAATGATCATACTTTGGGTCCAACATTTTAATCACTATTTGGGTAATTGCTGCTCTAAAGAAGCCTGAAATTCACCAATTACATTAAAGATCAATTGCTTTTTGGGGGGGAAGTGTCTAACAGTGAGTATTAATGTTCATTGTATGCTCAAATTAAAGGACGTTATGGAGGCTACCGGGATAGATGTTCATATATGTATATGTATCCACATATACGTAAGGAGCAGCAATTCCTTGCTCTGTACATGGGGGCAGACATTCCTCCTCACCAATGAGTAGAAAGTCCCATACATACAAACACAAACAAACATGTGTATACACAGACAGGCATGAACAGGAAGTATTGTTAATGATTTGAAATTAGAAAACTGTTTTTTGAGATATGTGTGATTGTATCAAGTATTTTATTTCCCTTTATTAGGTAGAATGGTGAAATAGAGCACTTGACTGCAAGTCAGAAAGTGTCCTTGTTCTGCAACTAAATGGGTACATGGTCTTATGCAAGGAGAGAGAATTTAAGCTTCCTTGAGCACAAGTTCTGTTTAATTTTTGCATTTTTTCCTTAGTGCCTGGCACATAATGGGCACTGAATAAATGAGTATTGATTGACAGATGAAGTTACTTAAACCCCTAGGTCTCTGTTCACCTACAAAAAAAATGAGTTCTGTGCAAGATGATTCCCTTAAGTGCCTTCTAGCTGTAATATTCTATGACTCAGTGATTTACCTGCTCCAGGAGATGAAGGTTCAAACACACTGGATGAGTCACTGTAAGTATTGGATGCCTGCTCTGATAGCTTCTTTTTGGCACTTCCTTCTGAAGACTTGTGTGATTTCTTTTTGTTTTTTACCAAAATTTTATACATTAAGTCCATAGGGCTTGGAAGAGGAACTCCAGATTCAAGCTAATGTTAAAGAAAAGAAGAAAGCACATTAACACAGTTACACATACACGCAATCCCCTTAACACGCTCCACTCCATCAAATTGCCAAGCAATACCTCAGGATTTAATAGTAGTAAGTGTGATACTGTAAAAGCAATGAAAAAATGAACAGTTGGATAGCTCTGTGCATCTCCAAAGTACTGCCAATTGCCAGTCGCCATCTTCATATGAAGGGAAGTCTACTTTTATCATTGTCTTACCATTACTTTACCAAATTGTGTGAAGGAAGCCTGAGCAAATGTGAATGGATGAGCAATGATTAGGATGAAATTGTTATTATCTAGAACCCACCAGGGAAGAAAGGATGTTATCTATAAGGGCTATATGTGGACATTGGTCAGATGGCTTGGTAATCACTGATGAATGAAAGTAAAGGAATACCTTCTCAGAAGAGTTATTATAATATGGTGATTAACATTCCTAAACTGGAGAGTCCTGATATAAGGCTCAATGAAAGTAAGTGGATGTATCTGTTAACCTCAGACTATCTTCTAACTCTGAAACGAAGACTAACATTTCTAAGAAAGGTCATTTTATTTCTCATTTTGGAAGTTAACATCTCACATATTTATCATAGTGTCTGACATTTGGTGATTCACTATTATAAGGAACTCCTAGTAAAGAAACTTATTGGCACAGGTAGTCACCTTTGCAACTTATTTCACAGAGTTACCTAAAACATTCGGAGACTTATGAAATCATAGAAACCAGGCTGTTTCAGAGATAGGACTTGAAACCAGACTTTGACGCTAGATCCCTAGTCATTATGACATGCTGCCTTTTACATAGTAAATAACTGAAAAATTTTCATTCATTCATTTTAATGATTTTAGCTAGATAAAATTGATTTGGCATGACCTATTAGCCACCAGTGACAAGAATCATTTGTGTAAGTTATTCAGAAAATATCCTGTTCAAACAAATGTCATCCTTTCACATCCCATTGCAATGGGACAGTGGGCTGATATAAAGTCATACTTAAGATGTTAACATCCTGGGAGAAGAGATGGGGTAGTGAAAGTTAGGACATTTTTCAGCTTCTTTAATTCTTTCTATGGTTGGAGGGGGGTGAATATTTCTTACTCTTTCTCTCAAAAAATATGCTGATGCTACTAAAATATTATGCAACTCAGCACATTGCCATAGCAAGCAGGGGTATGATGATGATGATGATGGAGAAGTGAGAAGACAACACATGGACAGGGACTCTACGATCTGCACCCTATGGTGCAAGTATACATTTTTCAAGAGGATCTGGTTATTTTCATTTGAAGAGTCTTCTTTTGGCTGTTATGTTAGCTGCTTCTGTGTGCTAAGCAGTTCTTCAGTCCAGCCAAAAACAAGTCTAGTTGTAAAGGAGAATATGGGAACATAGAAAACTCTTTTTTTCCTTTCCTCCCAGGAGGGTTACAGAAGGAAGAATCAAAATAACAAAACATACATTTCTCAGGTCCCTTTCTTCCCTCTTCCAAGCAAAAGTAGGAGGTTTCTATATCTCAAAGGAGAAATGCCAAAATGACTTACTGGGTATTTTTCTAATGGCTCCATAAGCAGTGCATCTCCAAATATTAGTCTGCAATATTCTGCCATCTTGGCTTGCTGTTTAGGACTGGAGAGAGAGAGAGACAGATAGAGAGAGAGAGAGAAAGAGAGAGAGAGAGAGAGATAGAGAGAGAGAGAGAGAGAGAGAGAGAGAGAGAGAGAGAGAGAGAGAGAGAGAGAGAGAGAAGTAGAGAAAGAAGGAGAAAGAGAGAGAAAAATGATGTTTATTTCAGTTGCTGTCTGGAAATAAAGAAATCTTATATCTTACCACATGAAGAAGTCATTTCCTCTTCTCATTCTAGGTCCTTTTATTCATCTAAATTTGTTGTGCTATTATTATATTGATTTGGTGATGTCTCACAGAATGCAAAAAATCCCTTGACACCACCAAAGGGCTGTACATACACAGTAATGGAATAGACAGTTGCTTCTATGGAGAGTTTTAAAGGCTAAAGGAAAGATTATCTTTCCTTATACAAATCTTCTTCATGCAGTAGAATGCAAACTCCTTGAGGGCAGAAAGTAGATTTCCGTTTTGCATTTGTTTCCCAAGCAACTGGGACTGTGCGTAGCCTAGCAGGTAATTGATATATATTTATTGGATTGGATTGGGGTTGTATGCTTGGCCGTCCTCATGTTCCAAATATAGTGATGACGTTTTTTTCCCCCCTCACATAATAGCATTTTATTTTTTCCCAAATTACATGTAAAGATGCCTTTTAGCATGCATTTTTATAAGATTTTGAGTTTCAAATTTTTCTCCCTTCCTCCTTCCCCTTCTGCTTCCGCAAGATGGAATGCAATATGATTTAGGTAATCATGTTAAACATATTTCCTCATTAATCATTGTATATAAGAAGAATCAGAACAAAAGGGGGAAATCATGAGAAAGAAAAAACAAAAAAAAAGTGAAAATAGTTTGTGGCACTCTGCATTTAGACTTTGTACTTCTTTCTCTGGATGTGGACAGCATTTTTCACCAAGTCTTTTGAAATTGTCATCAATCAGGGCGGCTAAGTCATGCAGTGAATAGAGCACTGCCCCTGGAGTCAGGAGGACCTCAGTTCAAATTCAGCCTCAGACACTTAACACTTACCAGCTAGCTGTGTGACCTTGGGCAAGTCACTTAACTTCAATTGCCCTGCCCTCCCTCCTCCAAAAAGCATAAGAAAAAAGAAATTGTCATTGGTCATTGTATTGCTTAGAAAAGCTAAGTCTATCATAGTTGATCATCACGCAGTGTTGCTGTTACCTGTGTATAACGTTCTCCTGGTTCTGCTTCCTTCACTCAGTATCAATTCATGGCAGTCTTTCTTTCATATGAAGTTTTTTTCTGAAATCTGCTTACTCATCATTTCTTATAGCACATAGTTTTCCAATACTTCCATAGCATAGCATTCCATTACATCCATGTACCCAATTGATGGGCATCCCCTTAATTTCCAATTCTTTGCCACCACAAAAAGAACTGCTCTAAATACTTTTGTACATTAGGGTCCTTTTCCCTTTTTTTTTTTTTTAATAATCTCTTTGGGATACAGGCCTAGTAGTGCTACTGCTGGATCAAAGAGTATGCACAGTTTTATAACGCTTTGGTCATAGTTCCAAATTGCTCTCCAGAATGGTTGAATCAGTTCACAACTCCACCAACAAGGCATTATTGTTCCAATTTTCCTGCATTTCCTGCAAAATTTATCATTTTTCTTTTCTGTCATATTAGCCAATCTGATAGGTGTGAGGGGGGTACCTCAGAGTTGTTTTAAATTTAATTTCTCTAATCAATAGTGATTTAGAGAATTTTTTCATATGACTATAGATAGCTTTCATTTCTTCATCTGAAAACTGCCTGTTCATATCCTTTGACCATTTATCCTTTGACTCATTTGAGAAATGAGACTTTTATAAGAAAGAAGATATAAAAATTTTTTTCCATCTTTTTGTTTTCCTTCTAGTCTTGGTTGCACTGGTTTTGTTTGTGCAAAAGCTTTTTAATTTAATGTAATCAAAAGTATCCATTTTGCATTTCACAATGTTCTCTATCTCATTTGGTCATAAATTCTTTCCTCCTCCATAGATCAGACAGCTAAGTGATGGGATTTTTTTAATGTACTGGTAATAAATGGCTAGTATATTAAGCTATTAGGAGTCTCTATCGTCTTGATATGACTTAGTTATCAGATACTTTTATACCTGAAAGTTATAGAAGAACAATTTAGAGCTTGAAGGAACTTTAGAGGTCATTTGATCCAACCTCTTCATATGACAGATGAGGAAACTGAGGTAGAAAGAGATTAAGAAACTTGTCCAGGGTTAGATGATCATGCAAAATTTAAACCAAGGTCTATTCTGACACTAGTTCAGCCCTAGCCATTATGCCATGCTAGGTGGTAGAGATAGAGTAATAGCTCTAGAGCTGAGATGATCTGAGTTCAAATCCAGACACACATTAGCTGTTTGACCCTGGGCATGTCACTTAACCTGTCTGCCTTAGTTTCTTCAACTGTAAAATGGGGATAATAATAGCACCTACCTTGCAGGGTTGTTTTGAAGATTAAACAAGACAATATTTGTAGGCTATTTAGCACAATGTATGGCAAAAAGTTGGTGCTTAATGAATACTTGTTCCTTTCCTTTGCCCTTTCCCCCATGCTGCTTCTGAGTTGGCACATTTTAATAGGAAGAAATGACAAAGAGCTAGGTCAAAAGGAGATAAACATGAAAGTAGAAGCATATGTCTATGTGGAAGATCTGGGCAAAGTATGGGGGTATTTGGTACTTTGGGGTACTAGAGAGAAGGATACTCAAAGATGAGTTAGAAGGGTAATAAAGATAAAATTTGTCTAATTATAAAATCAAGAGAAGGATCGACTAGAGTGACCAACAGTGGTGGCATATGCCAGTTGTGCAGGTGAATTCTAGTTCTAATTATACCTTGACCTCACTGTGATACCTTGAGGAAATTTTTGAACCTCTTTGTGTGTATATAGTAAAGAGGAACAACAAAATCAGCACATCTCACCTAACAAAAATACTGTAACAATCAAATAACATGCTAGATATGAAAATATTTGGAAAAAGTTAAGAGCTAAATAAATGTAAGATAATAATTACATATACATACATAATAGCTCAATAATAGTTCACATGTACAACATCCTAATTTTTTAATGTAATCTTCAGGAGAAAAAAAAACTAAACAAATCTGTGATCATATCATTTCTGTTTTCCTTAAATTTTCTTAAACAATTAAAAAATGTTGTACATATAACACAGTAATGTCTTTTGTCACAGGTCCTCTGATTTGGAAAACTCTAATTTCATTTGTCCCTTAGTTTATCCAAACATTTTTCTAGTAAGCATGTGTTAATCCTGTAACACTTGCACAGGTTGGCTTATGTATAGAATAAGAGTCTATTATGTACTGATTTTAAATATTGCAATTTGCATCTACTGCCAAATTGCACCATATTAATTAGAAAGCAGTCACTCAGCCATAAGATTTGAATATAGAAAAGAGGCAACGTCAGATTGGCTAATGTGACAGAAAAGAAAAATGATAAATTTTGGAGAAGATGTGGGAAAATCAGAACACTAATAAAGTTGTGAACTGATTCAACCATTCTGGAAGAGTAATTTGGAACTATGCCCAAAGGGCTATAAAACTATTCAAACCCTTTGATCCAGCAGTAGCCCTACTGGGTCTGTATTTCAAAGAGACAATAAGCAAGGGAAAAGGACATATGTACAACAATATTTAGAACAGCTCTTTTTGTGGTGGCTAATAACTAGAAATTGAAGGGATTTCCATCAATTGGGAAATGGCTGAACAAGTTGTGATACATGAATGTAATTGCATACTATTGTGCTTTAAGAAATGATGAGCAGGCAAATTTCAGAAAAACCTAGAAAGACTTACATGAATTGATACTGAATGAAGTAAGCAAAACCAGGAGAACATTGTACACAGTAACAGCAACATTGTGTGATGATCAATTATGACAGACTTAGGACTTCTCAATAATACAATGATCTAAGACAATTCCAAGAGGCTCATGATGGAAAATGTGAACTACATCCAGAGAAAGAGCTATAAAGTCTGAACGAAGATTGAAGATTTGCTGTTTTCACTTTTGTTATTTCTTTCTCGTGATTTTCCTTTTTAATTCTGATTCTTTTTTCAAAACATGCCTAATGCAGAAATATGTTTAACATGATTGCACATACATATATATGTATATATATATATATATATATATATATATATATATATATATATATAAAACCTAAATCAGATTGTTTGCTGTCTTGGGGAGAGGGGAGGGGAAGGAAGGAGGGAGAAAAATTGGAACTCAAAATTTTACAGAAATGAAATTTGAAAACCATCTTTACATGTAATTGGAAAAAAAATACTATTATTGGGAAGAGGCAAGTATTCATCTTTATTGATATTTGGATATTTAAACTCAGGAATTTTGGAAAATCTCAGTGTTGTGAGGAACTTGATAATTCATTCTATTCAAACTTATATCTGAACAAGAATCCTTCTACAACATACCAGAGAAGTGGCCATCCAGTTTTTGCCATGTTGTAAGGAAGATTTTCCTTATATCAAAGCCTAAATATGCCCCTCTCAAAATTTCAATGCTTGTTTTTAGTTCTACTCTTTGAAGCCACGTAAAATAAATGCAATCCCCCTTTAGGAAATCTCCAGCCATGCTTCAGCCATGGCGTCAGCCATTTCCTCCTCTCTAGCAGTTTCCTCCACAAGCTGACCAATCACCTTGCTGCCAAGAACATACCTTTTCTCTCCCCCCACCTGCCATCTTCTTCTTTACTATCAGAACCAGCAACTATGATAAAATCAAGTCAGCTCTTGTTTCTGAATGAATTATATCTATCTACTTCTCTAATTTACCATTAGGATCAAAATACCTTCCCTGAGCCATCATTCACCTATATATCTAAGATTCCTCCATTAGAATGTAAAGTCAAAATGGACACATTAACTAGGTATAAAGAGAGATATTACAAGAACACATTACTTATTAGACTTATGGATAAGCAAACAATTTGTGAATAAACAAGAGATAGAGAGCAGAGTGAGTTGTAAAATGGATAATTTTGATTACATTAAATTAAAAAGGTTTTATACAAATAAAACAAATGTAGGCAAGATCAGAAGGAAAGCACAAAATTGGAGGGAAATTTTTATAGACAGTTTCTCAGATATAGGTATCATATCTCAAATATATACAGAACTCTGTAAAAATCTATAAGAATATTAGTCATTACCTAATTTGTAAATGGTTAAAACATATGAACAGGCAGTTTTCCAATGAAGAAATCAAACTAATTTATAGTCATATGAAAAATGCTCAAAATAATTATTGATTAGAAAAACTCAAATTAAAATAGCTTTAAGATGACCATTTACCCCTGTCAGCTTGCCTAAAATGATTGAAGAGGAAAGCAGCAAATGTTGGAGGGTATGTGCAAAAATTTGGACATGAATTCACTGTTGGTGCAACTTTAAATTGATCTAACCACTTGGAGAGCAATCTGGAATTATGCCCGAAGAGTTATTAAACTTCCTATACCCTTTGACCTGACAATACCACTACTAGGTCTATTTCCAAAGATGATTAGAGGAAAAGAAACTAAATGTTCTAAAATGTTTATAGCAGTCCTCTTTGTAGTGGCAAAGAACTAGAAATCATGGGGATACCAATCAATTGAGGAATGGCTGAACAAGTTGTGGTATATATGGAATACTTCTATGCTACAATAAATGATGAGCTTGTTGATTTTAGAAAAACCTGAATAGACTTGCATAAAATAATGAAGAGTGAAATGAGCGATTGTAGGGACTTATAGTATGAAATCAAACATAACTCATGGTATTTAAAAATTTAGAAAAAACATTGTTATGTTCTTACAACTCCAGAAGGTTCCTCAAAGATTAAATCTTAATTTATTCTTTACAAGATTCTCACAAACTTCTGTTTGTAACAACTTCACACCTTTATATCATTGCCTTGCATAAGATTTCACTCTATTATTTTTAAAGTCCTCGGCATATGCATTTATATTTTCTCATAAATGGTAAAGGGAAAACAATCACAGGAGCTCAAGCACAGAAGAGACCTCACAGACCATCTATTCTGGATGATACAAGAAGAGGAATCTCCTCTACAAAATACTTGACAAATGTTTATGTAGTCTGTACTTAAGAACTTTCAGTGGAAAGGAAAGTCAGGATTTTTCAAGGCAACCTATTCCACTTTTGGATAGCACCAACTTCCTCATACTGAGCCAAAATCTCCCTCACTACAACTTCCATTCAGTGCTTCTGGGTCTGGCCTTTCTAGATAGAATAATATAAATTCCACTTCTATAACACAACCTGACCAATAATTGAAGACAGCTCTCATTTTCCCCCTAAGTCTTCTATTTTCTTGACTAAATAATACCCCTGTCTTTCAACTAATCCTAGTGTGATCTCTAGGGCCTTCCTAATTATAATTTTCTAGATATCCTCAACATTCTCAATCTCCCTTCTAGACTGGGGTGAGCTACCAGAGATGACACACTACTCCTGATGTTTTCTAGTCAGGATAGAAGCTGTTGAGGTTATTACCTTAACTATTGTTCTATACATTAATGGAGTCTGTGAATGTATTTACTTTTTTGCCTGTCATGTCAAATGGCTTATTTATATGGAGCATGTACTTTGCTATTGTACCCATATTTTTTTCCTATGCAACCTTTTGTTCAGACAATCCCTCCCCATTCTGATCTTATACAAAAAATTTTTAATTCAAAAGTAGTAATGTTTCTATTAAATTCTATCTTATCATTCTCATCCATGGAGATCTTTTTTTATACCAACCTTCCACGTATAAGGGTTGCTATGAGGCTCAAGCACACACTCAGGGACCGTAAGTTAACCTTTTGCCATGTGTGCTGAAGTTTGAGCCCACTTTCCACCAGACTGTCTGTATATATTTGTGGGAAAGTGAATCAGAGACCTCTGGGAGGCACATGTCTTGATAGCAGTTTGTCTTACTTACAGCTTTTGTAAATACCGTTTTCTGAACGCTAACTAGTCTGGCTGATTAACTGATATCAACTAATAATCACCAGTGGAGGTTTATGTATTATTAAGTTATAAAGACACCCCCAAGCTAACTAGGTTTCATAGATGAGGGGAAATGTAGTAGCTTCCCAACATTCTACTTTCAGTAGGATTTGGCAAAGTTGCTGGTATATATACTGCTAAAATGGAAATGATAGCACATTATGACTGACTGGAGTTGGAAATGAGGGGTGGTAGTGTGAAGAGAGGGTCATTCATGCCTGAGTCAGTACTAGAGAAAGAGTAGAATATCATCGAGAAATAGGTAAATTCAGAAGTGGAACAGATTTTGCAGGGAAGAGGAGTAGTTTATTTTAGAAATGCTAAATTTGAAGTATCAGCAGACTATGTCTCTGAAGATATATAAAAAGAGGTAGGAAATGCATGATGAGCTATAGGGGGAACTTGAGGAAGGAGTTACATTTTTACAAGTAATTGATATACAGGTGATCTTTGAGACCATGGTATAGAAGAGATTGTCAATAAATATAACGTGAAGGCAGAAGATGGGACCAAATTAAAAAATCCCGGTGAATACACGTTTAAGTGGTGGAATAGGAGGATGTGGATATAGGCAAAGAGATAGAAAAAGGAATAGTTACAGATAGAAGTTACAGAGATGGAAGAGAGGAACATGGGAGTGCAGGGTTACAGAAATTAAGAGAAGAAAATATATCAAAAAGTGATAGGGGGCAGCTAGGTGGTGCAGTGAATAGAGCACCGGCCCTGGAGTCAGGAGGACCTGAGTTCAAATCTAGCCTCAGACACTTAACACAAAAAACTAGCCACATGACCTTGGGCAAGTCAGTCACTTTACCCCAATTACCCTACCTTCCCCTCTCCAAAAAAAAAAAAGTGATAGAAAGAAAATTCTAGTCATTCACCATAGGCCCTTCATTTCTTTCTCTAGTCTGGCCACTCTTTGCTAGTCTACTCTCCAGAATCATGATCCTTTTCCTACCCTGGATCTATCTAAATAGTGCAGTGGAAAGAGTACTGGGCCTTAACTCAGGAAGATCTGATTTCAGATTCTGATTCAGTCACTTACTAGCTATGTGACCTTTGACAAGTCACTTAATTTGTTTGCCTCAGTTTACTCAATTGTAAAATGGGCAAATAATATTACCTATGTTGTAGGTAGGGTTACTGTGGGGATCAAATGAAAGATGCTACTCAGCACAGTGCTTCATGCATGGTAGGTGCTAAATAAATGCTTATTCCTTTTCCTGCTTGGCAACTCTTTGGCCATGGGAACCCATGGGGAAAAATGGCAAGAGTAGTGAATACCAAAGGAAAATCCATTCTCTGGACCCTGAAGGCCATCTATTAAAAAAAAAATTCTCCTAAAGCTGGCAACTAGCTTTTACAGTAGATAGTGGGCTGAATTTTGAGTCAGGAAGATCTGAGTTCATATCCTGACTCAAACACTTATTGCATGACCCAAGGAAAATCACTTGACCTCTGTTAGCTTCAGTTTCCTCACAAGACTGCTATTAGGATCAAATGAAATAACACATGTCAACCTTTCTGCAAAACGTTAAAGCTCTACATAAATGCTAGCTATGGTTCAGCTAAATGAAAGTACAAACCATAGTCAAGAGCCCAAGGCCATGCTTATAACGCACTTTAGAGGTCAAGTAGTTCTTGTTCACCTCCAGCACAAATGGTCATCTGTTGGAGAACTGAGTCAGAAAAGTGAAGGCAAGCTGAATAGTGGAAGTCAGTGGGGAAAAAAGAGAAAAAAAGTACTCCAGTTGAGGATTACAACTACAGGAATAAAAGGCATTAAAATTGCAATGAGAAAGTTAAAAACCTTGAAGCATTAAGAGGATAAACACTCAGCTACCATGGAGATGAAACAAGGGAGAAGGAGGGAATTTGCAAATGCAGTATATTTTGAGCTTTGGACCATGGAAGAATACACATTAAAACATGCTGAATCTGTAACCTCTAGTAAACTGACAGCCGGCTAACTGAGAAACATGCTCCATTTCCGCAGAAATCCTTTTTCTGGGAAGCTAACTAATGGGATGAGGTTTTCACAGAATCTTGAAGGAGGAGGCAATTAAGAGTTCAGCTAGTCCAAATAAAAGACCCCCTAAGACCGAGTTCTCATGGCCAAATTCTCCTAGTTTTTCTTACCCCTCAGTTCTGGTCTCTTTCCAACATGATATGTTACGTTGTTGGCCTAGAAGATTTTTTTTTAAAGCCACTAATGATCTTTTACTTAAATAATTACATTAGACTACTAAATATAACTAGGTGGTATAGCAGATAGAGTACTGGGCCTGGAGTCAGGAAGACCTGAGTTCAGATTTAGACTCAGACCCTCCCTAGCTGTGACAAGTCATTTAACCTTTATCTGCCTCAGTTTCCCACACTGTAAAATGGGGATAATAATAGTAACTACCACAAGGTTGTTGAGAGGATCAAATGAGACAACTGTGGTAAAGCATGGAGCACAGTGTCCAGCACATAGTAGGCACCTAATAAATCCTTGCTCCCTTCCCTCTTCTTTACGCCCATTGTCTCTAAGTTAAAATATGAAATCCTCAGCCTGGCATTTTAATCCCTTCAAAATCTATTAGCCTCTTACTACCTTTCTGGTCTTATTTCATATTATTCTCTTTCATTCATCCCATGTTCTAGTTATATCAGTCTTTTAACCATTCCCTGCACATGGCACTCCATCTTTCTCCTTCCTGACTTTCCAAAAGCAAAAAGAAAAAATTCCATGTCTCTTCTCTTATCTCAGATGCCCCCTCTAAGAGGAGATTTTTCCTTGTCCTCCCTCCTCTCCCTCCCCAACTTATTAGCATTCTCTCCTTCTTGTAATTATTTTGCATATCCTTCATATTTACTTATTTGCCTAAATGTTATATCCCTTCCCATTGCATACATTTACCTAGATGGTGAAAATTATTTCATTTTTGTCTTTTTATTCATAGTAGAAGCACCATGCCTTATATTTATTAGGTACTTTTTTAATCTTTGTAAAATGAATTGGTGTATAGTTGTATGATATCAAATGGCCAAACCAAAAATTGAAAAATTCAGTCAATCATTAAGACGTTTCTATAAAATTGGAAATATTTTAGCTGCGGTATATAGATTTAGGTTTCACAGGATCATAGATTTAGAGCTGAAAGGCAACTCAGAAGTTTGATAGTAAACCTCTTCATTTTACTAATAAATTATAACTAGCTTTTATACAGCACTTTAATCTTTGCAGAATACTTCACATAATTTTATCCTCAAAGCAACTGTGGGAGATAGGTTATGTAATTATCCCTATTACACACATAAGGAAACTAAGGCAAACAGAGGTTAAGGGATTTGCCCAGGTTCATATAGAGAACAAATGTCGCAGGCAGGATTTGACCTCAGGTTTCCTTGAGCTCAGCACTCTATCCATCACCCTACCTCACTATCATCTGAGGAAACTGACCTAAAAGGATAAACTTCTCTAATCTCTCACAGGTAGAAATACAGAGCTAGATTTGAACCGAGATCTTTCTTCTGAAGCAAATTCAGAAGCCTTCCTCTTGTACCATCCAGGTTCTGAGTTGTTATTAAGACATTTTGCATTAAGCAGACTGACTTTTGCTTGACAAAGTTAACACAATTCTTTCCCCACCTCCTTCACTCAAAAAAAAAAATAAAAAAACCTCCAAACAGGGCCATGGCAAATGAAACAGTTCAGCCTTTCAAAGGAAAATGAACTCTTAAAGTTCTATTTTTTCTTGACTATGAGTCCTTTAAAATAGGAAACTTACTAAGTGATTTGGACTTATGGTGGTAAGTCATCCTGAGTCTGGATAATAAAGCAGAACAAGCATTGTTCTCAGACAGAAGACTTAGATTTAAGTCAGTCTGCTTTTTGTTGTATGATCTCAAGGAATTCACTTTTTCATCCAAAGCCTGTATCTTCATATGTTTGATTTTTTCCAGTCTTCTCTTTTTCAGTGCCTGACTCTTTGTAATCCCATTTAGAGTTTTCTTGGCAAAGATCCCAAAGTGGTTTTCTATTTCCTTCTGATGAGGAAACTGAGGCAAAGAGTTAAATGACTTGTTCATGGTCAGAGAACTAGTAAGTCTCTGAGGCCAGATCTGAATTCAGGAAGATGAGCCTTCCTGACTCCAGGCCCAGCACTCTATTTGCCATGCCACATAGCTGCCCTATCTCTGTATGGAATCATGACAATAAATAAGATGGGCTGAATCTGAAAGTAAATATGAAGTATAATGGGATAAATGAAAAGACCTATGTTCAAATTTAAAATAATAGTAATGATAATCAACTACAGCATTCCAGGCTAGGGTAGACCTGATCAGAACATGATTGAGAACAAAAGATCCAAGGATATTATTGGACAATAGTCATATTAGTCAAGAGTATAAAATAGTCCCCAGTAAAGCTAATGTAAATTTGTTGCTGTTCAGTCACGTCTGATTCTTTGTGACCTCATTTGTTTTTGTTTTGTTTTGTTTCTTGGCAAAGATACTAGAGTTGTTTGCCATTTCCTGCTCCAGCTCATTTTACCGATGAGGAAACAAAAGCAAACAGGGTTAAGTGACCTGCTCAGGGTCACACAACTAGAAGTGACTGAGGTCAAATCTGAATGCAGGAAGATGACTCTTCTTAACTCCTGACCTGGAACTCTACCCACTATGCCACTTAGCGATCAACGGAAATTTAGGTTGTGATTTAGAGAGGTAATGTGAATGTCCCACTCTGATTTTGTCCTCATTAAGCCACATCTGCAATGTTCTCTTTGGTTCTGGATAGCGAATTTTAGGAAGATGATAATATTATATCAGTCAGTCAACACGTATTTATTAAGGGCCTACTATGTCTCAGGCATTATGCTAAGCACTGGGGATACAAACAAAGACAAAAATATGGTCCATGCTCCCACAAGCTCACATTCTAATACAGGAGAAAATATACACCCAACTCTATACTGATACAGTTTATATAGGAGGTAATCTTAGGGGAAAGATACAAACATTGGGGGAGACAAGGAAAGACCTACTGGCTTTTTAAAGTGGGAACTTAAACTGAGTCTTAAAGGAAGTTAGGAAGAGTGAGAAGGAAACACATTCCAGGCCCAGAGAGCAGAGAGGAGCCAGAGATAAGATTTAGGGTTGAGAGATAAAAGCTTGTGATCTTTGTGCATGTCCAAGGAACAGCAAGAAGGGCAGCCAGATGCTGGGTCATGGCGTGGATGGAAAAGAGCAAAGTATAAGAAGATTGGAAAGAAAGAAAAGGGCCAGATTAAGGAGGGTTTTAGAAGCTAAACAGAGGATTTTATATCTGACCCTGGAGATAATAGGGAGTTCCTACCTAAGAAGGTAACCAGTATTGTGCAAGGTCTAGAGCTTATGGCATCTAAAGACCAAATGAAGGGGCTGAGGATGTTTAACAAGAAAAAAGAAGAGACAATTTAGTATTTATTTGACAACCTGTCACACAGAAGGGAGATTAGATCTATTGTTGATGGTTTTCAGAGCAGAGAGCTAGGAGTAATATCTGGACATTGCAGAGATACATATACAGATGGAAAGAAAGACCTCAGCAATTAGAGTCTGGAGTCCATGGAACCCCTCCCCCCCCCCCCCCCCCAAGAAGGAATCTGTGGATAGATTTCATGAGGTCTAGAAGATTATTTGGGAAAAAAAATTCATTAAGTTCTAATAGAAATTTAGCATTTCCTTCAATCGTCAAAAAAAACAAACAACAACCAACATTATTCTGATAAAGGGAAAATAGGCTTCACCACACCGCCTGAGGGTTCCAAGACACAAAAACAATTAAGAATACCTAAATTGGAATAATCTGAAAAACTGAATTGTTTCCCTCAAGGGGTGGTGAGTGTCATCTTATTTGGCCTTTAAGCAAAAACTGAGTAACCTTTGGTTGGGTATATTGAAGACAAGAGCCTAGTTCAGGCAGGATTGGATGGACTCTTAGGTCCCTTCTGACTCTGAGATTCTGTGATATATGTAAAGTATTATATAAATGTAAAGTAGTAGTAATCATGATGAGAATGCTGACAAAGTGTGTCACACAACTGGTTCTACTGTATGACTTGTGGAGCTGAGTCTCACAAAGCTATTTTAGCGCCATGAGATTTTTAAAATATAATTTACTATTTTATGCAATTATAATATGCTATCAGAAAAACTGCCATGTTTAATTTCTTTAATCACATAGTGACTGAAGCAATGATACAGTTTAATAACTATTTAATACATGTTGAGAAATTGCATTGTGCTTTATATAATAATGACAATCCTTTTGGCATTATCCTCTTTTACTTTTCTTGAGAATTGCAGGAATTAATTTTAATCTCTAGGATCAAAACCTTGGTCTGATAGTCACTGAAAAGAATTGTAAAGACCTTTGTTGGCAGGAGGTTTACAGATCAGATGAAAGTAAATATTACAATAGTTTTGTTGAGTGCATTTAGCTTTCTAAATTCATTGCTTTTGAAGGATGCTACTAACTCCCAAGCTTTAGCACTGGAAGCATAAATAATTTTTTTTAAACAGAGGCCCTTTTCTCTTAAAGTGATGGCAAAACAAAAGATAATAACACCTTAAGGATGAATAATAAGAGTCGCTGGTGTTATCAGAATATGAGATAAAGAAAATAGACATGACTTATCCAAGAATTAAAAAAAAACAGAAACAAAACCAGCTAACTCATTTTTCTGAAAGTCACAACGATCATGCTGAAGGACACAGGGATCACTGATGTAGAGCTGGAGCGGACTTTAAAAGGTAAGTCCAATCCTCTCATTTCATAGGTAAGAGAATTGAGGCACAGAAGAAGGTTAAGTGAGTTGTCCAAAACTACATAGGTAGTAAGAGGCAGATCTAAGAGCTAATTATGATTTTCTGATTTCAGAATCAGTACTCTTTCTATCACACAAATTACAACTGTGTTAAAAAAATTAAATTGACATAAAAAGATGATAAGAATAACAAAACCTTCTTAGTAAACAAAACATGCGCACAATAAATACAGTGCTGGTGAGTCTTACTTAAAAATAATATATACTAAGGATTTGTACCTTTCATCAGATTGCTTCTTATAGTCACACATAAGTAAAGTACAGTTTGTAAGATTATGTATTTTAAGAATGCAAGAAGAAACATATATTGTATTATCTTTTTCATTTTTTAATTCAAAATATTGCATAGTTAGAATCATGTTATTCTCTTTATTAGACACATTTTGAGAAATCATCAAAATTTCAATGACTTAGGAATATAAAGTTGAAAAATGTGGTATAAATGATGGTGATGATGGTGGTGGTGGTGTCCCTCTTGAAGCAATTACTATGACTTAGTTGGAAAGAGAAAAGCAATCTGGGAATCATTCACTTTATCAATAAATACAAAGATAGATGAAGAGGGTTCTAACTTCTTTTGGCAGATGGTTAAGGTCTTTTATAAGTAGTTTTGCTGAGAATTGAGTCTTGTTAAAAAATACTCCTCCAGAGCGAAATGAAGCCAAGACAGGTTTCCTACATACTTTTTGATGAGGGTGCTTTCCTTATGAAATTTACGTTCCATTTGTCCTGTGTGTGTTTATGTGCATACGTACATACTCTATACAGACGTACACTATATATGCGCATACATATAAATATGCATTTATATAAAGCAAATACAATGATTTGCATTTTTTGCTCTCCCATTGGAATGGGAGCTCCATAAGGACAGGAACTGTGTTTTTTGTCTTTCTTTGGATGCTCAGTGCTTAGCAAAGTGCCTGGTACATAGAAAGTACGTAAATGTCCGTTGACTGATGATTGATACCACAGTGGCATCCATACTGTAGATTCCATACACTTTGATACCAAAGCCTCAAATTTGGATCCTTGAATTTCCAAAGAACAAGTATTGATGATATTTTAATGTTACTTTGACTGTTTTATGATATATACATATCTGTGTATACATATTTGTATATATATATGTCTGAATATAGGTAAAGAAATAGAAATCAATGTATATAAATATACTATAGTCAAATCTTGTCAAAATCCATCTCAGACCCTTCAAACTTCAAGTTTTATGATAAGTTTAATATCAACCCGCTAAATCTGAACAATCTTTCTCTACCTTCAATCAAGCAGTAAAATGAATACATCATTAAAAAGGAAAATATTTGCAATCATTAACAAAACTAGAAGGAGAGGGGCAGAGTAGTTGATGATCTGCTTAAGGTGGAAGAGAGAGCCATCCAGACAGAGTAGATACCTGACTTCTCAGACTTTTAAGATTCTGGGCAACAGGCCACGTGCTTCTTTCTCATCCATTTTACACAAAAGTTTGGCCTAGCATGGCAAAGCTCTGTTTAATGCTGAACCATGTGGGGTCAACTGCTTTCCAAATATATATGTCAAATTCCTACTTACAGAGTGCAATATCATTCAAATATTTTTTTAAGGAGCATTCAGATCCTGTCCTCCAGCTTCCTGATAGACCAGCAGAAAAATACGATGAGAAAGTAGAAATGGTGACCAGGGCTGCATAAGACTGCAACCAGAAGCAAGAAAATCGTTGGCAGTTCAAATTATGACCTGTTCCTGCACCCACTCCTCACTCTTCCAGAAAAAGTATTCTAAAGAATCCTGCCTCCTCAGCCGCTAATGATAGTTTCTATGACAATGTGGAACAACTGCCTGGGGGCATTGCTGAGAATTCAGGGTTGCCAGGACAGATCTATGCCCCCCTCCCTTCTACCTGCTTCCTCTGAAAGCCAAGTATGACTTATTTCCTCAAATATTGAGCATAGAAACACTAGTATATATCAAGTGTGGGCCTGGTCTATGCAAAACCAACTGGAAATTTTTATTAAATGAAAATGCTCACGAACCTCACAGCCTGGAAATGAATATACAAAAGCAGGGCTGTGACCAGTTTTGTCTTCCTGTGAATCAGACTCTTTAGAGAAATGACAAATGTAAGTATACTCTACTGTGTTTGAAATAAGGAGAATATTTAATTCAAGTTCCTTATAGGACCATCGGATGCCTAATTTCAATATTTTACTCAACAAAAATTAATTGCAAATTCTCTATAAGGAGGAAAACATCTCACATAATATATAAGATCTAAAACAACACCTTTAATAAACCCCAAATAATCTTGTAACTGATGAACTATTAATTAATACTTCCTGAATACTTTTTAAAAAAGTACCCTAGTGAAATCATGTATTACTTACGAATCCACATGGTTTTCAAAAGACAGGAGGATTGGGTACGGTGATGTCTTAAATGCACACTCAGCAATGGCTTCTATCACCTCCTAAAAAGTGAAAACGCGTATATTCAACATTCCCACATTTTTAAGATCTGCATTTAATCTTCAGCGTTGCACATAATAACACGAATCCTCTTCTAGACAGGCCTGAAGAGAGGAAATACTCATAAAACCACAAAGTAAGAGGATAAACTGCATTTTCATCTGAGACACAGATCCCTTCACCTTTTGTTAAGGAACATTTACTTTTCATCTGAGATCAACAGGGGAGGAGAGAGGACCGTGATAGGAAGCCTCTGACCAGAAGTAGGAAGGGATTTGTATAATAGTGAGTGACAAGTCCCTTCTTTGAAGGATACTTGATTAGTCCCCAGCATACCTTACACAGGGGAGAACTGTGGCAGAATTTAGACAAGAAATCTGCCAGGTAAAGCTGTGAGATTTCCTAGAAGGTTCTGATCTCCCAATTAGGAAGCCCTCCTGAATTACCAGAAACCAGAGGGCCAGTCATTGGGCTGGAGCAGGTGATTAAGGCTAACCTATGCTGAGGGCTACACATGGAGAGAAGGAGTAAAAGTGGGAGAACTGCTGTGATTGTTCTACCCTTCCATGCTTCTTTTAAAAGTTGCTTCTGCAGCCTCCACTTTCCCATCTACCACCACCCAGGAACAATATGAGGCCAGTCTTTGCTATTACAGCAGTGATCCAGTGCTTCCTGGGTAGGAGAAAAACAGCTGGTTCCCCAGTGCCAAATGTTACTAAAGTCCTTTAATCAATGATTTTTTTAGACTATTTGCAAGAACCTGTGTAATTTCACAAATTGTATCTCTATGCAGCTAGCTTAACTTTTAGACTGTTAATTAAAATTAGCCATTAATTTTAAAACAAAACAATGTATTTTTTTTCAATTATTTGAATGACTTTTTGATTGATTTGTTCATCATATAGTAGAAATACTTATGTGGGTGTGTCTACACATATCTATGTTCTCTAGGCCTCACAGCCAGATTGAATAGACAGCTGTTGATATAGCAGAATATGAAGAGGTCTATTGGACAATATCAGAATTACCGCTTATCATTCTATTCTTGTCCTTTCATTCCTTTTGAAATGCTCTTCAGGATTGAACAGCCTAATGTAGATAGAAGTATTTCATGATTCAAAAACTGTACAAATGTAAGGTGTTTATTATTAGCAATAATAACTACAAATATTACTAGTAGTATTTTCATGAGTGACCTATTAATAACAAAAGCTAACCTGTATATAGCACTTAAATATTTAAAAAGTGTTTTGCATACATTACTCATTTGATCCTCACAATGATCCCATGTGATAGATGGCATTTATTATCCCAATTTTACATGGGGAGAAACTGAGGCTGGAAGGGGGCAGCAGGGATAAGTGACTTGTCCAGGGTCAGGTAGTAAGTGCATAAGTCAAAATGTGAAATCAGGTCTTTCTGACTTCAAATCCAACATTATCCACTGTCACTTAGCACCCATTAAAATGCAAATGCCCTTTAAAATTTCTAGTTTATTAGTCAGTACATTAGGTGTAGGACATCTTAGTTCACAGCCAATGTTGAAAAAGCCATACTGCATGAATGGGCAGAAAAGGGAAAGGAGGGAGGAGAGGACATCTTCCGTAACTTCACAGCTCTGTCGAGGGCAGAGCCTTGGTCACAGCTAAAGACCAAGCTTCAGATCACTTCCATTTCAGTTGGAATAACCTCAAAACTCAGGATTTTTTTTTAAAGAAAGTTTTTTCCTCCCATCTCTTTTTTATTTACTTTAGAATTCACCAAAATTATATTCATGGCCAAAAATGACATCTCACTCCAGAAGGGTTTCATAAGTGTTTCACAAATTCATCCTTAAATATGTAACTATAACTTTCTCTGCCTAAAGCTATGCCTTTCATTAATATTCTCCATAATTAGAACAATCATGTACTATTTAAAAAGCAGTTATATTTTCTAAATTTATTTTCTATAAACTAAAATTACTGGCACAGGCACATTAGTAGCTCTCTGCACGTTATGGGGAAATTATTTCAGGCCAAAATGATTGTAGTAGAGACTTCTGTAGCTGAAATTAATAATTGTTAAAACATATGGAGCAGTTTCTAAAATCTCGCTGGGGGAAAAACTGCCCTTTAAATTCTTCATTCTTGACTGACTATAGCAGAGCATATTTGAATATCCATTTCGTACATTTGTGTTCATGTTGGTATGAAATAATATTTTGAATTAATTATCAGTATTTCTCTTGAGGAAAGAGGTATTATTTCCAGATATGCTCAATTTAACTACCCAATTAAATTGGATACATTTTCAGGATACTTAAAAAAAAAACATTTCATCTAGTTTTCCATCTTGAGCAATTTCTACCTATAGGAAAGCATATGAACCACATGGGACAGGATAGAAAATTCTATGAAGAAAGAGGCCAGAGAAGATTTAAATAGAAAGAAAATCAAATAGCTAGAAATAGACATTCAAGACTAGAAGTATTCCAGAATAATCAAATGAAGACTTTTGTCTGGCAGTCTATCATACTGGCTTTGTTTATTCTGTTGCTATAGAACTCAAGTCCTTCCCTGGGTGGAGGCAACCCTTATGTGCCCCCTTCAGAGGGTGCAAAACATTGGCACAACGTTTTTCAGATCCTAACACTTTTCATACCCCCATACATTGTGGTACATATTGGATATCTGGTACAGAAACTGAGGAAGATAAAAAGCATTTTCTTTTATAGCCCAAGACAAACTCGGCAATAGTGTGTTCCAGTAGTCCCATTGCACTGGCTCTGTGCCCTCCCAAGTGTCTAGCAGGAAATATCTTCTCTGTGTCTCTCTTCACCCATTTTCCTTCAGCCACACTGCAAATAGATTTTTATGGGCGGTAGAAGTGACTGTTATCTTTGTTGTTGTTCAGTTGTGTCCAACTCTTTGTGACACCATTTGGGGACTCCTTGGCAGAGATACTGGAGTGGTTTGCCATTTCCTTCTTCAGTTCATTTGACAGGTGAGGAAACTGAGACAAACAGCATTAAGTGACTTGCCCAAGGTCACACAGCTAGTGTCTTTCAAACTATTTGAACTCAGGTCTTCCTGACTCCAAGCCCAGCTCTCTACCCACTGATCCACCTGGCTGAATATTATATTGCTTCCCAATTCCTGCACCTGGTTCTGCCCATAATGTATACCAGCCCCACATCTTTTCAAAACTGTGGTTTAAGACATGAACTCTAATGCATGACTAGGGGTGAGGAGAAGCCCTGAACAAATTGTTTGGATAGAGATTTCCTGAATGAATGAGAGTCTATGACTTCAATTCCTATGCTCAGGATTTTATTGAGAAGAGAAGAAATCAAACTTTTCCTTAGCATGTGGTAGCTTGTTCTGGAATCTAGTCACCGAGTATGAACTGGAAATGTAATTATGAAGTGGAACTTCCGGAAACCAACAAATAGAAACTCAATCAGGGTGTGACTCAGCCATGATTGAAGAACTACTCCTACGGCTGAGTGGAGGAGAAGAATCACTCCAATTTAATGGGATGGTAATAGTAGAGAAGCAAATGCGACACAGGAAAAAAAATGCTAAAAGTAATGTCTTTGAAAGGACTCAAAGAATTCAAGGACTTTGAACTTTAAAATTTTCATGTAAATAACTTTCACATCATAACTGAAATTTAGGTTATAGGAAGCATAGTCTAGGAAGGATGTCTCCACAGTCACATCTGGAAGAGTAGAAACAAAGGGCAAGTCCCTTGGTTTCCCAGTTCGGCAGTCTGTCCGTTATTATCTTCTTATTTCCTCACCATTTTCATCTACTCAAATTATTCAACAGAATTGTGGGCAACAGTAGTGCCAAGGCTACGCAAATGCATGTTTTTGCTGGCATTTCCTGGAAATCCCCATTAGTTCCAAGAGCGCTTTAGAAGAATTCACTGAATGAATGGGTTATGAAAGCAAAGAGAGAAAAAGAGGGGAAAGAAACAAATATGTACTGACTTTCTTTAAAAGACAATCCAAAGAATAAAGTGTTGCTGTGTTCTGGTGGGAGACAGGCACATCTACAATCTTGGATCAGAGGATCACTAGACTGTGATAAAGCGTTGTCAGACTTTTGCGGAGGGATGGAAGGGAAGTGGTGGTGCTGAATTATAGAAACAGTTACAAATGACTGACGAGTCTATTTAGTGCTACCAATGATTGCCAAAGAAAATTTTATTTTATTTTATTCATCAACTCCCATGTGCATCCTTGTCTAGCTTACTCACACTTGGTATATACTTTTTTTTAAGTGTTTGTTTTTATTAATTTTATTGTTTATTTTTAGTTTACAAGATTCAGTTCCACAATCCCTTGAGTTTCAAATTCCCTCCCCCCTCCATGGCCGCATGCAATCAAGTACAGGATCTGCAAATACTTTCACATTAGACATTAGTTCGGTTATAAAGAAGGATTGTAATGGATGGAATGAACAATGGGAAAGAGGAAACAAAACCAAACATGAAAAAGAAAGAGAGCATATACCCGGTATATTGTAAGGTGCTTGGGATCTGCTGATTCTAGATTGTGCCTTCTGTAAGAGGCACAAGCTCCCTTTATCTTCCTGAGTATATAACAGTGTAAGCCCTTGTTGATCACTTGGTCAGTTGTGTCCAACTCGTTAAGATCCTGTGGACCATAGAATGGCAACAGAGTGCATATGGTTTTCTTGGCAGAACTACTGGAATGGGTTGCCATTTCCTTTTCCATCTCATTTTACAGATGAGGAAACTGAGGCAAAAGAGTTAAGTGACTTGTTTACGGTCATACAGTTGGTAAGTGTCTGAGGCCTTACTTGAACTCAGGTCTTCCTGATTCCAAGCCCAGAGCTCTATCTACTGAGCCACCTAACTGTCTCCAAGGCAAAGAGAGATTAAGTGACTGTGCTCAGTCACACAGCTAATAAATGCTTGAGGCTAGATTTGAACTACAGTCTTTCTGACTCCAAGGCCCACTGCTCTTTCCACAGAGGCATCTGATTAACTTTCTTCTAACTGGATCCCAAAGGAGTTTTGGCACATCCTGAAGGAATATAAAAGAAATTCCCCAGTAACTTTTATCTGATTAATACATTTCTTCTCTTTATCCTATATTCCAACATCAATAAATTATATTTGTGCAAGAACCCATATGGAAACATTATATATAATCAGTAAATGATATTTTTTCACTAATCATTTTTGTGTAGTTGCTTTTCACACAGTTTTGAAAAATGAAATTCCTTAGGCTTAGCAGTATTATATTTCTTTTTATTATTGCTAAGTAACTTTCAGGGAGGGAAAAGCTCAAAAAATGAACTTACAAAATACCGAATTATTATCTGAGAATGGATTACTTGCATTCGAGTTCTCTTCAGCCACTACAAACTTTGTCTGAGCTGGATGTTCTTCTTAGCCAAAGTGTTCTCCTATTCCAGTGTTATTTTGGGGGTTATCTTTCTGTTTCCCAGACAGCAGTCAAGCCAAATTACAAGCATACAAATATGGAACTGTGATTTCATATGCACATGGAATTCCTCTTTGATGAAACTCCCTTTACCATTGAAGACAACTTACATTCTTAAGAGAGTTGCCCAGAGTATTGAGAGATTAAGTGACTTAGCCAGGGCCACACAGACAGCATATATCAGAAGCGAGATTTTAACCTAGGTCTTAGTAGCCTTAAGGTCAGTTTTCGCTATCCACTAGGCTACACTGTTTGTCTCTCTCACACACAGACAATATTCTATTATATACATACATATTCACATACAGAACTGGACATGTCTTGCGCAGAGCTATTCTACCTGCTTCTACCTAACCATCTGTGTTAGTTTAGTGCTTGCACGTTTTGGGAATGATTAACTCCGTGGCTGCTTGTGGCAGTGCTAAGGACTCAGATACTTTGGGACTGATGAAACAGTCGCCTCGTTGGCTAATAATCAGGAACAGTTAATGAATCAGTGGACTTTGGAAACCTCCTATTTTCCTTCCATCCTCCAAGGGGCATTAAACAATACTGGAATTTCCTGTGAGGGGTGTGGATGGGCTGGTCCTCCACCAACACCCTGGCAGGATACTATTGCTACGTGGCAGCTAGAACAGGAGGGCTCAGTTAGATGAGCTTGATGCTGGGTCTCTGGCCTCCTTTTCTACTTTGTAGTTCTTGGCCTGACTGTAGGTAACTGAACACTGATCTCAAGGTGGACATGATCAGGCTTGCAGGTGACCATGTGAGTTGAAGTGACTTGCCAGAAAACATTCACCTCAAAAATATACAGAACAGAGCCAAGGTTAGAGAGGAAAATGTGTATTCCACACTCCTGGCAAGTGCTTAATGATTTGATGTTTTAAGTATCAATTTGTAATAGTGTAATAGTAATTACTTCTGCTTATTTAGCTTATTCATTTTTTTTATCAATATTCTTTTATGAAAGCCTTTTGTGTTAAGGGTTTTTTAACATTCAAGAAGTAAATACCTCTCTCCCATGTGACCTACACTGTAAAATGAGTACCTTTGGGGACATCTTAGACATAAGACAAAATGAAACTTTTTTATAATTTTTGCACAGGGTGATGGGAAAAAAGTATAAAAATAGTTTGGCCTTTTTTTCTAGGCAGTTAATTCCTGTGGGATTGAACCTGTTCCACCATGTCCCTGGGTCCAGAGCTAAGAGAATCACCTTAGTGAAAATCAAGAGGGTATAGTGCCCCAAGCCTTTGGACCTGGAAGAGGTTCTAATTGCTAGCTAGTAGTCAACTAGGATCCATCATTTGTGTCACTTGCTGTTTCATGGTGGCCATCTCAGCCATTCTGGATTCAGGGATCTGAACCTAACTTCCTTTTGAACCATCAAAGGTAATGGAAGCCAACACTCAACCCTTTAGAATGACACATCTATCTCACAGAACTAACTGACACATGTTTACCTGTTTTGGATCTGCCCTTTTTCACAAAGAAAAAAGAGTTCTTCCTAAGAATAATACTAGCTTCTCCAGAATGATCAGGAAATTATCTTGTCTGTAAAGGATGACTTTGGAGACCATACCATGAACCTTCTGGCAAATGGTATCATCACAGAGCCTAACAGCCCATATACGTCAGCTGAAGTGGTGGTTCCAAAGAAGAATAGAAAGATTTTATATATGTGTAGATTATTGAACCTTGAACAAAAAAATAAAGTGGATCATGATGTATATTGCACCAAGAGTTAAAGATGCCCCGGACTGAGAGGCAGCCAGTGGTTCTCCACATTGGACTTGTACATTGGCTGCTACCAGATTGCTATGAGAGAGGAAAATAAGAAGCCTAAATCTTCCCAGCTGGATTTTTGCCAATGTTAGCATATGCCCTAAAGCATCATTGTGGGGTGCTATCTACACGTCAACAAATAATGTAGAAAGTAGCTGGAGACATGAACAAGTGTTTGTGAACTTTAGCAACATTGCTATCTTTGAAAAGATTCTAGAAAAATATTAGGAGAGTCTGGTGAAAATAAGGGATGAGCTAAGCAGGGGATCTTGAAACCCTTTATCATACTTTTTAAGGCATAAAATAAAATGTGCAGGGTTATTGCTGAATCATAGAGTCCCAGCCCCTCTGCTCGTTCATTTTAGCCTCTTGCTAGAAGGGTATTCTTATGGTTAAGCCACTGCCCTGCTCTACATTCCTCAGTCCTTATTATGTAATTTAGAAAATACCACCTCTTTACTGCTCCTTTAGATAACAATGCACTTGGTTCTTTGTCTCATATGATATATAAGACTGGACCCACAGTCAGAGTATGGAAGCCCTCACTGTGCACTGCACACACCAAGCATGGAGGTCACAATTGAGACTATACTTGCTAAACACCTATTTTCTCCCTCACCTTGTGAGTTTGCTACACTACATTACAAAAGAACAAAAGGTTAGTAAAAATAAAAATTCTATTTTTTCCCATTTAACTTCATGGACTTGAGATCTATCTATGGACATCCAAGGGGTCTGTGGACTCCAGATTAAGAACCCCAGAGATTGAGATAAATGCCCTTAAGTTTTCAATTGACAAGTGCCACTTCTGCAGAGTGTCTGTTAAATATGTGAATGGAATAGCATCAAAAGAAGTATGAGTACCATTCCAGAGGAAATACAAGTGGTGTTGACTTGGCCATGTCAATAGGGCCTTTGAGATACAGGGGCTTTTCTGGAATTTTCTGATTAATGTGATTTTTTTCAAGGACTATTATGCTATTATCAAGTTACTGAATGAATGACCACTCAGGTACAGAGGTACAAAAACAGAATGGACAAATATGAGAAGTCATCTAAAAACCCTCAAAGCACTTTGAAGATGAATAGATGGACATATGTGGATAAACTTTCCAAGATTTGATCAACTGCTTCATACACGTGCCAGTGTTGGCCTATGCAAATACAATGAAAACTTTTTGTTTTGCATACAGATGCTGATTTGGAAGTCTTAGGAGCTGCCTTATGCTGAAAGGGTGATGGTCACCAGACCAGCTGCATTTGCCAGTAAAGACCTCACTGACATCAAGAGTCATTACTCCCAGGGGGTGGAGCCAAGATGGCAGTGTAGCAGCAGCAACACATCGCAGCTCTCACATAGCCACCCCAAAATACCCATAAAATAGGACTCTAAACCAATCCTGGAACTCCAAAATGCACACAAAGATACTTCCCACTAAAGTC
>CM053581.1:147065111-147106353 GCA_028627135.1 Pseudochirops cupreus | reverse complement strand
GGAGATCCATCCTGCCCTACCAAAAAGTGACATGGGAGAGAATAGACTGGGGGAGGGGGGAAACACTGGGATGGCTGTTTTGGGGTGGTGGGAGGGGGAAAGATGGGGAGAAAATATGTAACTCAAAAAAAATTTAATAAAAAAAAAAGAGTCATTACTCCCATTTACAAGCTGGAGTTCTTGATTTTGAAGTGGTTTGTTGCTGAGGGGTTCAAAGACTTTGTTTATGCAGGAAATTTGCAATAACAGACTGACAACAATCCACTGACATATTCTGACCAGGGCCAAGTTAGATGCTGCTTACCAGGCATATTTGTCATCACTAGCCAATTACAAATTCAGCAAATAGCATTAAACAGGATGGAGGAGAGTGGAAAATGCAGATGCCCCATCCTGAAAGCCACAAATTACCAAAACTGGAGTTAGATCTGAGAAAATACTGAGTCAAGGTCATTTGTAACAAAGAATTGGATTACAAGCAAATGGTAGGACAACTGAAAGTCTGAACATTCATCAGATAACACGTCAGTAGACTCTATGCGCCAATCTTTTTTGCTCAGAAACTGAGAAGCATGAGCTGAAATAAAACTGAAAGAACAAATACAAGCCAAGAAGGCCGTGATGCCTAAAGACTCAATTCACAGTCCCTTGAAACAGTGGTATACCTAGCTTGTCATATAATTTTTAATACTCTTTCCATTCATCACAATTATCTTCAGTAATAATCATGATATGAAATTAATTATGACCAGAAAGAAAAAAACTGAAAAATTTTCTTGTTTTGTCTTAAGACATAAAATCATGCCAGTAAGTAAAATAAAAAAAACTATCACAGTACAATAATACATACATAATGCATATATACATATATGTGTGTTTATAAGTATATATGTATATATATACATATGTACACATACTGTGGTACAAAGATGAAAGGAAGTGATGGATTAATATTCTTAATTACATCTGTTTCTCCTAATATAGATATTCCTCTAAATTTGTGGATTATTGCCCATCATCAGTTTGCAAGAATTTCTGAGGCTAGATTTTAGGGATATAGATTTTGGGGAGTTTCTGCTATCTCCCTCCTACCAGTTTTGAGAGATTCTGGTTCTCATTTCAGCTGAAATCTAGCTGTAACTCCCAGGTCAGAGGCATATTGTGTCTGTCTTCACACCCTGATAAGCCCACGGGCTGTATCTACCCCGATCTTGGCTATCCATTCCTGCTGCTTTCCTTTAACAATTGTTGGGAAGGCAATTTCTTCTCCATGGACTCTCTTCTCTCATTAGAATTGCCTTCCCCAATTTACCTTATTAGTACCTACACCCCAGATAGAGTAACATCTTTAGGTTGCCCTTGGCATGCCATTGCCTTGAGGCTACCCTGATGTCTAGAAAATCGTAAAAATTGGACCAGAAATCGAATACTATAACAGATTGTCACTGAACACACAGATGGTATCAGGAAGCAGATGGAGCTACCCAGTTCATATTGCTACATGGCCCTGAAAGATATACGGGATGACTTTGGACATATGGGTCAAGAAAGGACCTTAGGGTTAATAAGAAACAGACTCTGATGATCCAAGATGAATGCAGATGTAACCAAGAAGTGTTAGATGTTCACAATATGTGCAAAGAAAAGTATAAGGAAATTATGCTAGATATTTGATTAATAGAAATGCCAGCAGACCCTTAGCATACTCTCTCTAAAAATAATAGGAAGAACATAAGCTATGGCTTATCAGCAGTAAATGACCATTCCATAAGGCATATCCAACCAAAAACCTGAAAGGTCCCATGGTTGCCAAAGTGTTGAAAGAGAAATTTTTCTCAGTATATGACTTTCTACAAGACTATTCAGACCAAGACAGAAATTTGAAAACACAAAACTCAAGGAGATAGTAGCTATGGCTGGCGTCAAGACATCTTGAATTATATCTAACTACCCCCAAGGGAACTCACAATAGTATATTTCAACTACAAATGCTAGGATTCTGAGACCAGAACAAAAACTGCAGCAGAAACAACATGGAGCTTTTCTATACACATGCAACTCTACCATGATTAACACCAGTCTCTATGATGTTTGGGCATGGGTTATCCATATTTATTTTAAATTTTATTTGTACTTTTTATTGACTTTGGTGACTGCAAGGATAGAAGGACTGCCTACACACTATGACAGTCCATCCCTTAGCTAAGAGAGAAAATGAAACAAGTTTACTTTCTAGCTACAACTTCAGCTCAGAAGAGTAATGAAAGAAACAAATCATAGTAAATTCATTGTCAATATTTTCGATGATGTAACTGAGTTTTGCTTGAGAAATCCTGGTATTCAGAAGACATACAAGAGTTAGTGGATCAATTGAAAGCTATTCCAAGCTGAGCTATAAAGAGACCAGGCAGCCTGCCTGTTTAGAGAATTGCCCTTGGGACCAACATATGCCCTTAAAAGACAATGCAGGATAACCACTTATTGTCAATAGGTAGTAAGTTGGTTAGATTCTCTGATGGGTAGGAAGAGACTGATAAGTACTTATTTTGAAAAGTATTTTGAGAAGGAATTTTTCCTAGGGTTAAAACACTTGTTCATACTGATTATCCTTATTTCCTCTTGTTTAATAAGAATTTCCTTGCCTCATATAATTACTGTTGTTGTATGGCTGACCAGCCAGCTGGTAATTACTTACTAGGCAGACATATCACTCGGCAGAAGGTACTCCTTTTTTTTCTTTTGGTCTGTGATGGTGTTAAAAGCTCTAGAATAAGCTTCATGATAGCATATAGAATTGCCAGACATCAAGAGTTACAAGGAATAGTACATGTCATATAGTCTTAAATGTGCAGAGGGCTAAGGACTCAAAGTATGGTAGATCCAAGAGATCATAAGGAACCAACATAGGTTCATCAAAAGCAAGTCAGATGAAAGTAACCTTGTTTCTATTTTTGGACAGAATTACTAGATAGGTAGACCAAGAGAATGTGACAGTCATAAAATACGGCATACAAATATACATGCATACCATATGATTAAATGAGAAAACACATTCAGTCCTCTGTGAAACTCAAGCGCTACCTGAATTCTGATAAGCAACTTATATATCTAATTTTAATGAGGCATTGCAAAAAGTTGCTCAGAATATCACTATGGATAAGATCTAGAACTGTGGCATATAATATATGCAAGTTAGGTAGATTTAAAAAGATTGAACCTAAAGAAAGACAATTCATGTAACAACTTCATCCTGAAGGAAGTTCTCTACTATGCTTCAAATGATTTGTTTTTAGCCCTATGCTTATTAAATCTTTGAAAGGTGAGATAGGTGGCTATCAAGTTACAAAAAATGTCCTGACAAGCTAGAATGATAGGCCTTATCTAACATACGAAATTCAGTCATTATAAATCTAAAGCCTCTGTTGAGCTAAAAATATCAATTTTTTACTAATATAGGATAGATAAGATCTAGTTAGAAAACGTGTGAGTATAGGGGACAATAAACTTAAAATGAGTCAACAGAGTGTAATGACAACCAAAAAAAGCAAATTTCATTTTGGGCCACTTTAATAGCTGCATGGTACCTAGAATGAGAGACTTGAGAATTCTTCTGTAGTTTGCCCTAATCAGACCATATCTGTAGTACTGTGTTTAGTTCAGTATGTTGCATTACAGTAAAGATGCTCACAAAATACAGAGCATCCAGGGAATGGTAATCAAGATGATGAGGGGATTCAAAACCATACTATGCAAAGACAGACCAAAATAATCTAGGCTATTTGTCCTAGAGGACAAAAAAGATCTAAAGAGGACAACAGCAGTCTTTAATTTTTGAAGCCCTGTTATGAAGGTGAGATAAGTTTTGCTTGGTCCCAGAGGGTAGAACTAGGGCTGATGCTCAGAGGAATGTGCAAAATTAGTTCTCCTCTCTTCTTCTCTCCTTCCTCCTACTCCTCCTCCTCCTTGTCTGCCTCTGCCTCTTCTCCTTCTCCTTCTCCTTCTCCTTCTCCTTCTCCTTCTCCTTCTCCTTCTCCTTCTCCTCCTCCTCCTCCTCCTCCTCCTCCTCCTCCTCCTCCTCCTCCTTCTTCTTCTTCTCCTTCTCCTTCTCCTTCTTCTTCTTCTTCTTCTTCTTCTTCTTCTTCTTCTTCTTCTTCTTCTTCCTCTTCTTCTTCCTCTTCTTCTTCTTCTCCTCTCTCTCTGTCTCTCTCTCTCTCTGTCTCTCTGTCTCTGCCTCTCTCTGTCTCTCTCTGTCTCTCTCTCTCTGTCTCTCTATCTCTCTGTCTATCTCTCTGTCTCTCTCTCTCTCTCTCTCTCTCTCTCTCTGTGTGTGTCTCTCTCTCTCTCTTTTTCAGAATTTGAGCTGTCACAATTTATAATGGGTTTCCTTGGGGAGGGGAAGAATTGTTAACCACTGGAAATCATCAAATGAAGGCTGAATAAGTAGTTCTTAGGGATCATATAAAACCAGTTCCTGTTCACATGTGGATTGGACTTTGGTGACCTCCAAAGTCTCTTACATTTTGTTACCCTGATCTAGGACAAGGAATGATTAAGGTAAAAGAAAAGGAAGGATAGGAAACTTTATTAAAAATGAATCTATCCATTTATTTTGCATCTTACTATTTTGATAGAAACTTTTTAGCAGGTGATTTGGAAATTTATAAGTTATCACTAATGAAATTAAAGTGACTCACCCTAAGGGGTGACTCAGGTAGTACAATTATAGAACCAATGGCTTATCAGGAAAATATAAATTCCTTGGGTGAGGGTGGGGGTGGGAGAGCAGGAACTATCTTAAGACTTCTTGCCAGAAAGAGAGTATTTTATGTGAGAAACAGCAGTAGTTTAGTTAATCATTGGAGAAGTATACTACTCCCCATACCCTTCATACTGTAAATTAGCAAACTGACCTGTTTTGTAAGTCAGTTTCTAATGAATTTGATTAACACAATTAAAGTAGTTGATTGTAGGACCTGAGAACTGATAAAAATCTTGTTTTATCACCTGAAAAACTGAGAATCAGGACCTAAACCTATGCTGATCCTTTGCTGAAGTTTGAAATGTAGACTTTTAGAACTAGCAAATAACACAGACATCATCAAATTCAAAATTGTCTCTTTAAGAATGAGATTCCACTGTCCTACCCATAGAGATAGGCTTTCCCATCAATTAAACTATTCATCATACCTTAAAAGAGATTTCCGTCGTCATGGTGAAACCGTGGGTAATGACGGGTTCTTCTTCTGCTGTTCGTCCCTTCCAGCAGTCCAGCTCCACACAGCGACAGCCAGACAAGAGTACTTGGCGATACATCTCTACTGAGGAGTTGCCAGCTAGCTGGCCAGCTGTGGAAGAACAAGACTGTGAGGCCAGGGCAGTCAATAAAAGGAAACAAGCAAACCAAAGGTAGCACAGACAAGGTCTTTTAACACTATGTGAAAAGATACTTCTCAAAATTTTCCCAAAAGACTATTTCAATGAATGATAAAGAGAACCTCGACACTTCAATTTTATCTCCCCTCTTCATGAATTCCTGAACTCTATCAAGGGATTCCACCATCCTTCAAATCACTTGGTTTAAAACTTCAATTATCTCCTCTTTCTTTTCCCTCACTCCCACTATGCAATCAATTGGCAAATCTTGTCAATTCTCCCTGTGTAATATCTACTACATTTCTCTTTCTCTGAATTCATTCCTCCTTTCTCTGAATTAGGGGTATCATCCTAATTTAGGATCTGATTACTTCTTGCTTGAACTATTACCATGGGCTCCTAATTGGTTACTCTGATCCCAGTGTCTCCACTCTACAATCCATCTTCCACTCAGTTGCCAAACTTTATTTATTTATTTTCCTTTTTTTATTTTTTATTTTTTGGAGGGGGGAGGGCAGGGCAATTGGGGTTAAATGACTTGCCCAAGGTCACATGGCTAGTAAGTGATAAGTGTCTGAGGCCAGATTTGAACTCAAGTCCTCCTGACTCTAGGGCCAGTGCTCTATTCACTGTGCCACTTAGCCACCCCGCCAAATTAAAATTCCTAAAGTAGAGTTATCCTTTGATGGACATTTTAAGTCTTTTCCAATCTGGTTCCAGTTTAGCTTTCCAGAATTACTGCCCATTTATCTGTTTCACATACTCTATGTTCCAGCCAAACTGGCCTATTTGCTCTTGTGCCATGTATTTTAAAATCCCTAGCTCCCCACATGACTCAGCTAAAGACTCCCTTATATAGAGTCTCTTTTGACCTTTGCTACCACATTAACTTTGTGTTTATTTTGTATATGTTGTTTCTCCCAAGAGAATATGACTAGAGATTATTTGACTTCTGTCATGATTGCCCCATAGCAGGTGTTTAATTAAATGCTTGTTGAGTGAATTTGTCTCTCCGTTCACTGCTAATTTTTAAAATTTATTTAATTTTTATAATTGTTTATTGACATGCTTTATTTTTACATCACCTTTACTTCTGAATATAGTCTTCTTTCTTCCCCTACCCATATAAATCATCTATTGTAATAGTCATTTAAAACAACAATAACTTACATTGACATCAAGCTTTATAGGATGCTTCACAGGATCTTATATCAATAGATCCATGCTTAATCAATATCCTTCACGCTAACATGTTAACATTTTGGGACTTAAAAGTAGCATTCTTTCCTCTACCTCCCAAGGATCAGCAGATGGAAGAAAGAACTTTGATAATTGCAGAGAATGATAACTTGGAAGACACTGAGCTGGGTCCAAGAAAAACAAAACAAAACAAACCTTTACCATGTACAGCTGCTTGCTAAACTATATTCTTCTCCTATCTCACCTCCCATACTTCTCCTCAATCCCACTGGAAAGCCAAACAAAACAACTATAATAAATATACACAGTCAAAACCAAATTCCCATGTTATCCATGTAAAAAATGTGTCTCATTTTGCATATTCGTTTATCACATCTTTGGCAGAAGATAGGTAACATTTTTTATCCTTGATCTTCTGGAATCATTGTTAGACATTGCATTGATCAGGCAGAATTTTCCAATCTTTCAAAATTATGCATTTTAAATGTTGTTATGGTACAAATTGTTCTCCTGGTTTTACTTACTTCAACCTGGATCATTTCATATAAGCCTTCCCAAATTTCTCTGAAAACATCTTTTTCATCCTTTTCGTAATTTCTTGTAGTACAATACTATCCCATGCTATTATTCATTTGATATAATTTGTTCAACTATTTTCCTTTTGATAGGTTTGTCCTTCATTTCAAATATTTGACACCACAACAAGAACTGCTAAAATATTTTTGTAGTCCACTACCCATTTTAACTATCAAATGGATCTTCATAATGTACAGGTGTGACTTATGTCACCTCCATGTTTAACAAACTTCCCTAGTTTCCTATTACCTCTAGGAACAAAGATAAACTGGTTTTTAAAGTCTTTTATCACTTGGTCCATCCTTATCTTTCCAATATTCTTAAACATTACTCACCCCTTCCTATGTACTCTGCAATTCAGTGATATTGGCTTCCTTCTTATACCTGACATTTCATTTTCCAACTCTGGGCGTTTTCATTAGCTGTCCCTTATGCCTGAATTTCTCTTCCTTTTTGTCTCTGCCTCCTAATTTCCCTTCCATTCCTAGGAATATCAGCTAAAATTCAACCTTTTTCATGAAGCTTTTCTAGATTACGCTTAATGCCAGTGCCTTGTCCCAAGATTATCCCCAACTTATCCTGCATATATCTTGTTTATACATAGTCGTTTCTATGTTGTCTTCCCATTAGACTGTGAGAGTTTTGAGAGAAAGCATTATTTTTGCATTTCTTTATATTCTCAACATTAATCACAGAGCCTGTCACAGAGTAGTTGCTTGACAGAGTTTTTTTAACTTGACTACATTAGTACTGCCCCATTTTTCTTTGATCTCTTCGGGACATAGGGATAATATTGGTATTATTCGGTCAAGGATTATGCACAGTTTAGTGATTTGGGGGGCATAGTTCTACATTGTTTTCCAGAGTGACTGGATCAGTTCATAGTTCTACTAATAATGCATCAGTATGCTTTAAGCCACATTTCTAAAGTAAAAAGGAAGATGAGTTTTTAAGATAATTTTTAATTTGAGTGTATCTATATCATTGGGCTTTGCTATTACAAGGAACACTAATGAGTGGATGTGATCATTTGCTCCTAGAGTTAAGCTATATGGAATGGTAATGATTTTCTTAATCACTTTTATAACAAACAGATTTTTATTGAGATTATATTGTTAATATATCCTCACTATAGTTCAACATATACAATGTTAAGAGATTGTGTGCGTGCGTGTGTGTGTGTGCGTGTGTGTGTGTGTTAAAAAAGGCTACTTATACCATCTTGGAAATTCTCATATAAAGTTCTAAATGAACAGTGGAAAATGTTGGGTATTTCAAAAATTATTATTCAAAAATTATCCTCAACCTACAAAGTTAATATTAGTACCATACAGATAAGCCTGGCACTATATTTCCCACTTCTATTTTCATTCCTTCTGTATCAAACTTACAAGAAAGTAAAAAGCATTTATCTATAGGAAATTCAGGTAGAATTACTATGCTCCACCAATAAATATAGGGATCCAGGACACACACACACACACATACACACACACACACACACACACACACACACACACACACACACACACACACACACACACACACACACACACACCATGGAACAATGAGCAGAGATAGAGTATATTGGAGTTTTATTAGCTTGAATATAAGACGCAGTTATGTGTTTCCACAATGATTTATTTTCAGACCTAGCCACTTGTGCCAGTGTTTATCTTGAGATAGTAAAAAATAGTCAAAATTAAAATTAACCCTTCTCTCTCTAAAAATAATCCATGAAACACACTGCCTTTTTCAACAGGACTGCTCAAGAGGCCTGTTATAATATTTAGAGAAAATGCAGGATAATTTATTGTGGAATAATACCAAAAGAATTACCTACTAGTAACTAGGTGATCATAGAACCCAAGGACTAGAAGGAATTTCTGAGATAATCTAATCTAATTCACTTTTTCAAAATAGATGAACAAATTGAAGCCTAAAGAGATAAAATGATGGACCCATTGCAAGTTCCACTATTCTGCTATATTCATTGTAATAAGAAGTATAAGAATAAGACAGGCTTTCACCTTGCTCTTGCAGGGAAGCTAAAATATTTCTGGTTATTTTCTTTGAACTACGAGTCTTTCAAATACAGGATACTCTACCCAAAGAAGGCTAATTCTAGAGATCATACAAATATGCAGTATATGTACCCTAGACAGAGTTACACTTTCTCTCTTGAACTCTCCCCTTTTTCAGTGATTTTTAAATTCTTCTAATTATTTCAGTGAAGATGTTCTAAAAGGTTTTCTGTATTAAACAATAAAAAATGATAAACTGCAACCCAGAGATGATCTCTCCGTTATCTGAACTTTCACCTCATACTGTGCCTTCTTTTTCCTAATTCTAATTCATTCTCCCCCCGGATGCCAAAGCATAGGTCTGACCATACCATGACTAATCAATAAACTCCAGTGATTCCCTATTACCATTGCTATTGTTCAATCATTTTTTTAGTCATAACCCTATTTGGGGTTTTCTTGGCAAATATACTGAAATGATCTGCCTTTTTCTTTCCCTATCACCACTAGGATTTAATCTATATTCCACTGGAATATAAATTCTTCACAATCTGGTTCATTCCTAATTTTCCAGTCTTCTTACACTTTGCGCACACTATTGGTCAACCCATCATTCTTTACATGTTAGGCTCTATCCCCATCACTATTCCTTTGCACTTGCTATTCTCCTATGGGCAAACACTACCTTCACAGGGCCCCTTTTCCTATACCCCTTACCTCCTCTCCAGCTGTGCCTTCCCCGCTAAGATTTCCTTCCATTTACATTATATGCACTTTATCTTCTACCACCTATTTACTTACATGCTATCTCAACCACTAGAATGTAACCTTAAGGGCAGATTCCCATGCTCCCCCATGCCCCCATCTTTATTTTCTCATTGTTTTGCCCAGTTTCTGGCACATACTAAGCACTTAATATACGTTTATCGATTGGCTTATGTGCTTAGACTCCCAATCAGGAACTGGGAACTGGAAGAGACCTTTGAGACTATCAAGCCTAAACTGCTTTCAGCTGCGCTGCATTTTAATTTTATTTGTTTGTGTGTGATTTTTTTTTTATTTTCCTCTTTAGACTATAAGACCCTTGAGAGAAAATGTAATGAATTTTTCAGCTTAAAAAAATACATTCAGAGTCCCTTATGGGGTTGGGGAGGGAAATAACAGTCTCAGATGTTACTTAAAAATCATAGCCAATTTTCAGATATATGGTGAGCAGCAGAACTGTGTTAAAACTGGAAATATTAGTCAATAGGTTTTTACCACCATACATCTCTGATTGGCTGACTAGAAGTTATAGTTTGAATGATTTCATAATATTTCTGCCTTTGAGCCTGTGGCTGTTTGTCCTAAAAAGTAGATTTCGTTGTTGTTCAGGCATTTCAATTGTGTCTGACTCTTTGTGACCCCATTTGGGGTTTTCTTGGCAAAGATACTATAGTGGTTGTCATTTCCTTCTCCAGCTCATTTTATAGATGAGGAACTGAGGTAAACAGTGTTCAGTGATTTGCCAAAGGTCACATAGCAATTAAGTGTCTGAGGCCAGATTTGAATTCAGGAAAATGAGTCCTCCTTACTCAAAATCCAGCACTCAATATTTACCACTTACCTTCCCCAAAGAAGTAGATAAATACTAACCATAGAATTATGGATTTAGATTTGGAAAGCACCTTAGAAGTCATATAGTTTAAGTGGTTAATTTCAGGCACCTGGATGGTCCAGTGAATAGAGTGCTTGATGTGGAGTCAAAAAGACATGAGTTCAGATCTAGCCTCAGACACTTAATAGTCATTTTACCTCTTTCTGCCTAAATTTCCTCATCAGCAAAAATAGTACCTGTCTCCAAAGGTTGTTGTGAGGACCAAATGAGATATCTCTAAAGTGCTTTGCAAATCCTTTAAATCCTATAAAATGCTAGCTATTGCTGTTATTTTACAAATGTAGAAACCGAGGCTTAGAGACATTAAGTGGCATGACTCAAGTCATACAGATTTTAAATTATAGGGGCATAATTTGAATCTGGGTCCTCTGAGACCAAAGGTAGTCTTTTTTTTCTATAGCATGATGTTGGAGTTCCATAGTTTGTTGTGTTTAAAATAAGATTTTAAAAAAATTCTTTACTCCACACCTCTAACACATTGTTATTTAATGATTAGCATCATTCAATTCTAAAACCTTTCATTAAAAAACCATTCTTCAACTAAAAGCTATCCTAAGAAGTTGTATAAAACAATTTCAGAAAATCTGCACTCCACATTTTTACCCAGTAGATATTGCAAGGATAAAAATTAGATATTAAATATAGGTTTCTATGTAAGTAAGCTATTCATCTTTCTCCATAGTATTTAGTTCTAGATAAAAAACATTTTGGAAAGTAAAAAAAAAAATGAAACAAAATAAACAAAATATCCTTCTCAGGAGCCCTTAATTTTCCATATGAAAAGTTCCTTTCTAATACATCAATGGCCAATGAAAAATAAGAGATACCAATGAAAGTTGAAAAAATGACTTTGCAATACATAATTCCTTCCATGGAAAGCATGTAGGGCAAAGAATATAGGATTAGAACCACTTTATTCTACCCTTTTAACATAATCTTTATATACAAGTCACAAAATATGTCTTTCAGTATAACCAAAAGTATGTCATTCTTGACTGCTACAGGGTCATAATGCAGGTAATGAGAAGCTAAGGAAGTTGTGAATGATCACTTTTATTTTCCAGAAGAGCACGACCTCTGTGACACACACACTTCCAAATGCAGAACACATCGATGATGAAATCATCTGGACAAATTACCTGTGGAATTCCATCTATTATCCCTTCAATAACCAACTGGCCATCTATTACCATACTGATAAATAATAAAGACTAGTACAAGCTCCCATCTTGTCATTTACAAATAAAATTTCACAGCAAAAAGTATGGTTATCATTTTGAATAATGACTATTTTAGTGGCAGAGTTACCTTATTGAAGTGGAGAGCTGAAAAAAAAAATTATCCAGAACCTTTTAAATCAAAATTCCTGTTTCCATGCCAATTGTACAGCTACTTTAGACTAAAGTAGATTTTTTCCCTGGTATCACTTAGGTTATAATTTTAGTTCTTTATTTCACATTGCAAATGGATTCTTGGTTTTCTCTCCTACTTAATTACTGGCTCTAATTCACAAATCTCTTGCAGGCTGGTGGTAATCTTAACACCAGTTTTGGACCCCTTTGTTAAGTTCATTGAATGTGTAACGAAAATTTGTGAATAGAATGTGCTCTTTTAGGTAAGTGATTATACTCAGTTGGAGTCAGAGTCTTAAGAAGTAACCGATAGACGGCACTGTCATAAAAGAACTCTTAGAAACAATTTGTGGAAGCATCTTTTATAGATGTAAAGATAAATTCTGTTTGCAAAAAGTTACTGGGAGGTGAATAGCATCTAAAATGAGCTACATTTTTAGAGCCTAGAAATTCCACGTTTAGTCTGGTACATGGGGTTAGGTAGAGCACAGATGACAAAAATTTCTTAGAAACTCTGTGTGTGTGTATTTTGATACCTCTGCTCCCTGCAGTAGTACAGAGCTGAACTAGAATCTTCTAATAACACGGAAAATAGCTCATTCCTTAAATCCAATTGTTTCTGACAATTTCCCCATCAGAAAAAAATTAAACTGGACCTAAGATTCTACTGCAAATCCTCAGAAAACTAAATGATATTCCTTACAAAAGGAAGGTTCATATCAGAGAACACATAATGGCAGATAATATTCTTTGTTGAATGAATATTTACTTTCCAGTAGGTTTTCTTTCATTTATAGCAATTTTTAGCCACAAAGAGTTGAGATGTGGACTGAGGAGTGCTGAAGGCCTTGGAGCACACGAGCACACACACCCACACACACACACACACACCCACACCCACACCCACACACACACACACACACCCACACACACATTTTAAAATTGAGATGTTTAACCACCACTTCCCTTTACTTTCCTCATTCTCTCTCTCCAAGTCTCTTTCTCTTTCTTTTCTATTTGAGTATAGGCAGCACACAGTACAGCTGCTAAGGCTAGAGGCCAGCCGTGAGTTGGTGTTAATGATGTTCTATGAATCACTCAGCACTTGGTGCTTTGGATGCTAGCAAGCTGCTATCATCTCTCATGAGCAAATTCCAAATATAAGAATGAACTGGGGAGCTGAAGTGACATCTCCCATTAACCCATAATATTGCCTCCAAGCCACAATATGCGATGTCTCACTGTGTTGCATTTATCCTTAGTGACTGATATATCTGCTGAGTCCCGCCACATAGGACCTGAGGCATCCTTGGGTGGCAGAGGCTAGAATAAGAGACTATAGACTGAAACAAAACCTTTAAAGTCAATGGCTTCTGATAATTTATCTAAGTCAGAAAAATTAGCCAGAGCTAGGAAGTATTCTATCTAAGAACATAAAAGATTGAGTCTAATGATTCAATTGTTTTGTCTCCTTCCCTCCCCAGACCATGTCCCCAACCCCTGAAAGAGAAGGAACGTTGTTAACCTTATCATCAGTATATACTTACTGTTATTCCTTTGTGATATTCCTATCTGAAAAAGGTTTCTAGTACATTACAAAAGAAATGGTTAAATGTTCACCAATAAAAACTCTGTGTGTGGAGGTGAGGATCAGGGCCATAGACAGGGATGATTTCTTTGCTGCCACTAAAAGAACAGCTCCCATGTGGTCACAGAGGGTACATCAATGTTGGAATCACAGCTGAAGGGAATTGTTCAGATCCAGAAGTACTAGCTGCCCTAATTGTTCTTCTGTGCAGTATGGCTACACTAATCAGTCTGACCTTTTCACTCATTTTATTAGAGTACAAATAGTAATATGGAGAAAATTCAGGGGTTTGATCCCTATGTGGGTAGTTAATAATTATAATTCCTGAGAGTAAAATGTAACACTACTTTACAGTTTACAAATTGCTTTCATATATACAGTACATCATTTGATCCTTGCAACTCTGGGCTGCAGGGTGAAAATAGTCCCATTTTATAGCCAAGGGAAAAGGACGGTTTATGTGACTTGTCTGATGTCACCTGTAGAAAGACTTTAATATAATGTCTCAGAGGTCTCCTGAAGGTAACAAGTTTCTAGGGGTATTTTCCATTCCCACACCTGCTCTCCATACCTCACTTTATTTCTCATCCAAAGTTTCGGGGTTTTACCTACCCCATCCTCTATGGTTCTAGTACAGCGGTTCTCAACCTGTGGGTCTTTAGGAAGGTTGAGAACCACTGTTCTAGTAAACTATATAGTCTGGGATCTTTCTAGCCAGATCTTCTAAAGAAAAAGATATAGGTTTCTAACTAGTTCCCTACACAAATTCTCTTAGAAGAGCCCCAAGTGTTTTCTTTAGCTTTTGTGAAGATTCTTAAAGGGAAACACACTTTCCAACTGCAATGGGTCTGCAATATCACTGATGTGGACATTTGCCTCCATGGATGCAGCTCATAGCCCACCCACATTTCTACATCCCATATTAATTTGCATCTCTTTCAAAAAAGACTCAAAAGAGGATCTGCTGAAAGTTCTATGGGCCTAGGTAGGAAGAAATAGGGGGAAACCTCATCTCCAATCCTTTACCAGCTGTGAGTCTGTTGGTGAATCACTTAATTTCTTTGAGTCTCATCTTTTAAATGGAGTCAGATTTACAATACTCACCCCAAAGGACTGCTATAAGGCTCAAGTGAGATAATGCACATTAAGCATTTTGGAAAATTTACAATACTATATAACTGTCAGGTATTATGCTCTCATGCAACTCTTAGAGGTTTATTCATTTTTCTCTAACTCTCACAATGTGCTTAGTCAACCAGTTTTTCTGAACATATATTTTCTGTGCATCATTATCATCATCATCATATTTATATGGCAATTTAAAGTTTGCAAGGCACTTTATAAATATTATCCCATTTTGTCCTCACAACTCTGGAAGGTAGGTGCTATTATTCTCATTTTACAATATAAGAAAACCAAGGCAGACAGAGGTTAGGTGACTTGCCCAAGGTCACACAGCTAGTAAATATCTGAGTCCAGATTTGAACTCAGATCTTCATGACTCCAAGACCAGCGCTTTATCCACTGAGCCACCTAGTTAAGTCTGTCTTCAACTTCCTCACATAGTCTAATAGAGGCTAAGGTGTTGTGGTTCAAATCTAGAAGTTCCTCTATCCTCAATTATTAAAATTTGTTTCTTGTTCTTTCAGTATCCTCCACAAATATTTTATATCTCAGTTTAGAATTACACCAAGTTTTCTGGAACTTGTGTTCACGATCACTTCTTTTCATTGTTTTATGTAGCAGTACTGCTCACCATCTTCCCTCATCTTCCTTGGTATTTCTGTAAATGAGCCCTAGCTGCTACTTCTCTCTGTTTATCAAGGAGAAGAAATGCTTTTTCCTCACTATTGCAGTGTCTGGGCTCTTTGGAATGCTTTGTTTTGGTATCTACATTACTTTGGTTTACTTTGGTTAAACTTTTGCAGGAAAGCTAATATCAAAGTCTTTTCCCATTTCCAATATTTCATCTCTGATTATTTGAACAGATTAAATGGAAACATTTGTTTTTGTTTACAGTGCCTTATCATCTTTATTCTAACTTAATGTTGATTTTGATTTTTGTTTTCACTAGTCAATCATCTAAGCGGTATTTCCCAACAAACTTTTTGCTCTTCATGGCTGTTCTTTCCTTCACTTCAAGTATCAGAGTACACATTGACCTGATAGGATGAGTTTGCCAAATTGTTCATTGAATTTCTCTACTTCTTTTTCCTATATCACAGTTTTTGGTATCCAAGCTGAAATGAACTTCATGGAGGGTTTTGTTTTGTCCTTTGTTTTGACTTATGCTCATTTATCACACACAAAAAAGAACAAGATAACCAAGGGTCCCATGAAATGATGTGTCTTTGGGTGAATGATTAAATGAACTCTGCCAGATCCTTTGTTTGGCCTTCCATGGAGGCAAATCTGTGAGTCATCCTTCCTTTTAGATACAACTTTCTTTTTTCCCATGGTCTCATTTAGTGTGAGAATACTGATATTAATATAGTTCAATTCTTCCAATGGTATGCCTACTCATTGTTCAGTGGGCAAAGATCATATATTTAGGATGTGAGTCACTGATTATAGAGAGTCTTGTAAATAGCTTGGTAAATCTCCATAATTTCTAATAGAAACATTTGGGGAAAGAGAAATGTTTAGAAGTTCAAGGTAAGAAACAAAAATGGAAAGTTACAAACTTCTAAGAGGTCTTAAATGTATATTGGAATACACATCATCTAGTTTTCAACAAAAAATTTAAATGGAGAAGGCTCCTTATTATGAACTATTCCTAGTTCTATTTTGATTAGATACTAGAGTTTACCACCCAGACTAAATTAAAATTTGCAAAGACCTGGATTTGATTCCTAACTGCTACCTCCTAGTTAGGAGAACAAAGACAAATCATTTAACCTCTTTAAACTCTAACTTTGAAGATGTTTTCATTGGTAAATGAAGGAAAATTATGACCATAAGTCAAGATCTAGAGAATTTAAACCCTCCTTCCCCTGGAAAATCTCAGTCTGAGGCCATGCCATCCTGATTGATGGTGACTTCAAACATGCCCCTCTTCTAGGCCTTGCTCCAACCATGCTTTTACTCTGGCTATCTTCTCTCTAAATGCCTTATCTCACTTCCCTATATTTCCATTCACTTTTCCTATAACTTTTCAAACCAAAACATCTCTCCTTGGCCATCTCCCTATATAAATGTTAGCATTCATTATTTTTTTTTTAAATTTATTGACTCCCTATCCATGATTCTGGTCTCCTTTTTAGCTAATCCTCTTAGTTCTTCAAACAGATTTCCTGCTAACCTGCTTTGGTTTAAGATTCCTAGCTTAACTTTACTCCCCCCCCCCCCCATTCCAGTTGGCTTCATTAGATATCTACCCAGTTTCCCCTGATCAAACAGATTTCCTTCCTCTCTTTACATTGCTTCCTTATATCAGTCTCTTCTGTATTAGCTACTTCTAGGCTGGTCATCTTCAGTCCATAGGCAAACACTCTTTTGGAATGCCTTAAGAGAATTTTTAGTTGGGAGATATTGTAAAGGGGATTATGCATTGCACTATTCGGCTTTTGTGGTTTCTTCTAACTAATCATTTCCTTTGACTCAGCTTGACCACTACAAAGCCTATAGTCCAAAAAGGTAGAAGAAGTAGTAAGGAACTCTCAAACTAAAACTACAGAGGTGTCTATTGCAGAATGGCTAAAAATTATGGTAATGGAATATTATCATGCCATAAGAAATGACAATATGGACAATTTCAGATGAAACTGGGAAACTGGGTAAACCACTATGAATGTCAAGTGAAGTGAGTAGAACCAAGAGAGCAATTTGTACCATGACAACAATATTATAGAGAAAAATAACTTTAAAATACTTTAATACTTTGATCTCCGCAGTTACAACTCATGAGTCCTGAGGACTAAAGACAAAATGCAACATTCTGTCAGAGAGATAATGGACTTAAAATGCAGAATAAGACATAGATTTTTGGACATAGTCAATATGGGGATTTATTTTGCTGGATTATGTTGTTCAGTCCTTTCAGTCATATACAGCTCTTTGTGACCCCATTTGGGCTTTTCTTAGCAAAGACATTGGAGTGGTTTGCTGTTTTCTTCTCCAGCTCATTTTCTCATATGAAGGACTGAGGAAAAGAAGGTTAGCTAGTAAGTGTCTAAGGCCAGATTTGAACTCACAAAATGAGTCCTCCTGGCTTCAGGCCCAGCACTCTATCCACTGGGTCACCTAGCTGCCCCAATGCTAGACTCTGCATATTTTTAATGAGTTTTATTTTTCATTTTAAGGAGAGAAGTAGGAGAATGAGATAATAAAGGCATGTAAAATAAATGAACAGCTAGCATATATATGTATATATAGTATACATATGTTTATATATGTGATGTTTTAAAGTTATAAAGTGCTTTACATATGTTAACTCATTTGATCCTCACAACAAACCTGTTAGAAAGATGCTATTGTTATCCCCATTTTACAGAAAAGGAAACTAAGGAAGTCAGAGGTAAAACAATTTCCCTAGGGTCATTCAATTCATAAGTGACTAAGACAGGATTCAAATTGACTTTAAGTCCTGCAGTAGGTGGTGAAATGAATGGAGAACTGAGAGTGAGAGAGACCCGAGTTCAAATCTGGTCTCAAACATTGTCTCAAACTCCCAGGTTTATTAGGAAGATCAAATGACTTAAGATATTAAAGCACTTAGCATAATGCCTGGCACAAAGTTGGAGCTTAATAAATCAGTGTTTTCTTCCTTCATCTAATCACTGTATCACTTAGCAATACACAAACAAATTTTAAATATAATTTTAAAAAAGAATTAAATCAAGTTGTTTTCTTAAATTCAAATTCACTAATAAAGACTGAGGGAGACATGGTTAAATAAGAATCCATATGACAAAGAACTGGGATGGCAGGAGGTTAATAGATTGTAATGTGTATCAATGGTATGAGAAAATGGTCAAAAAGTTAATATGATCTTAGGCAACATGAACAGAAAAATGGCATTTAGAATGAGAGATATGAGTGTTCTGCTGTAATTTACCCTGGTCAGAATGTCTAAGTATTCTATGTCCTGAGTTTCACATTTAAGAAAAACATTGATTAACAGGATTATTCCAGAGAAGGGCACCCAAATTAGGATGTTTATTCTGGACAGACAAGGGAAGATTAGGGGCAGATATGCAAAATGTCTCCAAGTATTTGAAGTATTGTCCCATAAACAAGGACAAAGTTTGTTTTTCATAATTGCAAAGGGTGAAACTAGACACAATGAGTAAAAATTGCAAAGAAGCAACTGTTGATTTGTGTAAAAAAATAGGAGGAAGAGGGAAAAAATCCTTAGATTTAAATTAGAATTGTCTAAGAGTAGAATGGCTATCTCTCGTGATAGCATGTTCCCCTCCAAATAGAGGTTGGATAACCACTTGTCAGAGAGGATTCCTGCTAAGGTGTACTAGGTGACCTCTATGGTCCTTTCCAACTCTAAGCTTCTGTGACAACAGAATCAAGATAATATTGTTATTATTGCTAGAATAAGCCTTGGAACTAGTCTGATGCCAAGAACATACACTGTCTACAAGAAGAGAGTTGAGCAATTATCTGATGAATCCAATCAGATAAATGAATTCATCATATAATTAGATAATTGAGGCCTTATACTAAGTTTTTTTCTGAAAATAATGAGCATCTTGATTATCCAGAGACTTATAACTTCACTTTGCTTATTCTGATGAAGGTTTTGATTTACAAATGCTTTGGAGGTGATAGTGATAATGGGAAGAAGGTGGGAAATGTCATTACAGGGTTAAGAAAACATAGGTTGGAAGTTTTGTACATTATCCCTAGCAAGTGGGATTTTATATTTATTAAAAAATAGTGGACTAGTTATAAACAACCAAAATTTTAAATGAATAATCATTTCTTGATCTACTGCCAACAAATTTTGCTGAAACTGTAGGAAAATGATCATTACTATTAGAAATCAATTCATGATATGCATATGCTTCTATTAATTCTTTTATTTATTTTTCCTTCAGGGTGTCTTTTTCTGAATTTAAAAAGCCACAAAATGGCAGTAATTGGCATAAAATAAAGGATAGTAGGATTACATTGCAAGTTGATAGGTAAGTTTACCCCATGATTGGTATATGCTGGTCTTTTATTTTTGTAATGAAAAAGAATATGTATAATATTGAAATCTTTCAAGGAATTCAACATCTTTGCAAACTTCCAAACATTTATCTGAAAATAAAAGTAACACTGAGCCCCATGGTGTGGCTCTCAAATACCAGATAGTATGAATGAATTTTATCTATTCCCATAATTAAATCAATTTCTTTATGTTTTCATCGTGTATTCTCAAAAATAAATCTAATGATAGGAGAGAAAGAAATAATCCTATGCACTCTTATCTCTACAGAACAAATCAGAACCACCCCTCACCTAGAAAAGACAGAAGCTAAGATGAATTTTCTATACAGAACCCTTGTAAGGATTTGATTCAGTAGCTCCACATAGACACAATCAGAAAGAACGCAAACTTTTTCCAGGTGTTTTGCTCTGATATGGTGCATGTTATAATCAATCTTGTCATTTTCAGCGTAATTCCCAACTCCACTCATATTGCCTTCCATTTTTATTCAGGGCCTATATTTTCCCTTAATCACATAGAAAAAGTATGACTGAGGTCATAAAATAGACTAGGAAAGCAAGGAGCATTTCCAATTGAACTCATATTAACTTATAGCTCTTTGGTGTTAAATAGTATTTTCTTACCATATAGAACATCTACTATTTCTACATAGAAGAGATATTCATGATATCTGAAGGAAGCTAGGTGCAATAGTGGATAAATGAAGGTTTGACTTTAAATGTTGTCTCAGACACTGACCAGTTGTGTGAAGCCGGAATTTCCTCTTGTGTGTAATGAGGCTGTTGGACTTGATGGCACCTAAGATCCCTTCTAGCTATAAATCTATGATCCTATTCATGATTCAGAGTAGATAGGTAAGAAGAGTGGTTGGTAGTGGTCATGACTCTTCCTCTAATTAGCAGTGGGCAAGTCATTTAACCTATTTTAGCCTCTGTTTCCTCATTTGTAACATTAGTGAGTTTGACTAGAATACCACTGGAGGTCCAATTTAGCTTTAAAATTATTTGATTTATGAGTTACATAATCTTAATGGAAAATTTTCTGATCCATAAATATATAATGTATAGATTAGAAAGCACCCAAAAACTATTAATATTCCAGAAATATTTTATATTGTTTTTATATTTTATTTATTTTATTTTTTATATTTTGTTTATTCATATTATTTTTTATATTTTATATATCAGTTTCTGACCTCAAAGTTAGGATAAGAAAGACTATGCATAGAATGGTGAGGAAATGTAAGGGGTGGAAAGTCTTCTGAATTCTATCACATCATTGATTATTTAAACAAAAGCAACAAAATCATGAATAAAATTAAATTACTGGTTATGCAGAAAGGATATTTTATAACAATTGCTTATACATACATACACACACATAATCTTTTTTTCCTTTCTTGAACATATTGTACTTACTTTCCATTCTGAAAATATCTTGATTGATTTTTTTAAAGCTTTACTATCATATCCTAATTATACCACCAACTAAAACCTCACTTTAAGAAATAATAATAATGTTAGCATTTATATATTGCTTTGAAGTTTGCAAAGTACTTTACAATTTTATCGCATTTGATTCTCATAGTAATCCTCTAAAAAAAATCCTATTATTGTCACCATTAAGCAGGTTGCTGGGAGTGGACAGAAGTCAGGGCCTAGAATCAGGGAGATCCAAGATCAAATATGGTCTCACTAGCTGTGTCACCCTATGCAAGTCACTTAATCTGTTAGCTTCAGTTTCTTCATCCATAAAACAGGAATAATTATAGTACCTACCACCCAGAGTTATTGTGAGGATCAAATGAGGTAAAATTGTAAAATGCTTAGCACCATGCCTGGCACATAGTAAATGCTATATAAATGTTGGCTATTATTACACAGATAAGGAAACTAAGTCTCAGAGAGGTAACTTGTCCAGAGTCACAGAGCTAGTAAGTGTCTGGGACATGAATTGAAATCAGGTCTTCCTGCCAACAAGTCCAGCACCCTAGCCCAATAAATGCAGCTAACTAAAACAAACATATTAACCCTGTCTGACATTATATATTTCTTTTGACACCAATATCTAACCACTTTTCTACACAGAGGAGAAAAGACAAGTCCAAGTTCTAATGTGTGAATTTATGCATGTCTCCTTTTTAAAAAAGAAATAGAAAAATAATTTGAAAAATTTAAAGTACATATTGAGAACGGGCAAATTAAATTATAATGGACGTTGAATTTCTCTATATAAAGGATTTGTCCAAGGGTATGGGCCCCATTAGTGGAAGAGCTGAGTCTAGCACCCACTTATCCTAGTTCCTAGTATACCACCTTTTCCCTTTCTCCTCAGTTAGAGTTTGGGAAATATTAAGATTTGAATGTACTGATGGATGTCATATTTAATTGAATATAGATTTTTAACAAATCACCATTTTAGTACAATTCTGACTTACCCCTTTTTAAAAGCTTCTGGCTTTGCTTTATATGACAATTAAATTTTAAGTGACATTCTTTAGAATGCATAATATGGCCATAAACATCAGTAGAGGCCATTACCACCCGATACTAATTGTATCATTTCAAGTTTAAGAAAAATCAGATCTCCAAGAAATGTGTTCTATTGTACTGGGCATGGTAACTTGTGAAGATGCAGCCATCATTGTATGTTTTTTCCCCATCCTTTTATTTTTTTGGAGGGGGGAAGGCAAGGCAATTGGGGTTAAGTGACTTGCCCAAGGTCACATAGCTAGTAAGTGTGTCAAGTGTCTGAGGTTGGATTTGAATTCAGGTCCTCCTGACTCCAGGGCTGGTATTCTACTCATTGTGCCACCTAGCTGCCCATCCCATTCTTGATTGTACAAACTAGCAATCAGTCTAGAAATATTTATTCGATGTCTGTTTGTTTTCATTTTTCTGGAGGGATGGTGGGATTCTTCAAAAGAATTCTCTGTGGGAGGAAAAGGCTAAGTCTAACAGCCAAAACATTTGGAGAATTTAATGAAAACTTAATTGGAGGGAAGGGTGGTGTAGTGTAATAAAACACTCTTAAGTTGAATCTGCCAAGCTGGTTGAAGCTATGGACTTCACACAGTGGAAGGACACGCTACCCCTCAGGCCTTTCTCTCTCAATGGATGGTTGCTTTCATAACCTCCATTTTAAGAAGACCATGTAGGTCACCGATGTTTTCATTCCTCTACAAGGTATATTCTCAACTCTCCTGCCAGACTTTCTTTAAAATGCCTCTGTACTGGGTAATTTCATCACTTTTCCTCCCCCTACTTTTCTTTCAGTTTCCCTCTACGTGTAATCTTCTTTGATTAGAATAGAAGCTCCTGAGGGCAGGGACTGTCCGCTTGTATTTGGATCCCTAGTGTTTAGCTGGGTACATGGTACTGAGTAAACCCTTAATCAATGTTTGTTGACTCTTATTATAGAGGCTGTAGAAATTCTTCATATACTTTCTGATGAAGTCAGTTAGTTTTACAAGACTTATTGCCAAGTTTGACTTATTGCCTACTCAGGTTCAAAAGGAGGTAAATGGTATTGGGAAATGACTGTCATATAAAAAGGAGTATCAGTAGAACATGAAAATCAAGCAAGACTATAATGGGGCTAAAAAATAGGGCAACCATGATGAATCTCAGACAGATACAAACAAAATTTGAAGAGATACCATTTTGATCTCTCTTGTTTTCTTTCTCATTGTTTTCTATGCTGATTTTAAAGTCCCTGAAAGTATAAATATGTCTTAGGGAGCAAGGATATAACCTAGCTTTGGAACCATGGGAACTGGGTTCAAATTCTAATTCTGCCATGCAACACCTCTGTGTTCTTGGGCAAAGAATCAGTACCCTTTTCTTTAAAATGAGGGAGTGGGCTTAGATGATCCTAGAATCATTTCCAAACTTAAATCCATGATCATACAATTCTCTTCCCACAGGATGACTTAAGTCTTACTGGTTGGTTGTTTCAAAACTCCAGTTGTTTATGTTCATGGGCAAGGTCAGTCTAGTGCATATTGTTAGCCTGGGGATGTCAATTTAGAGACTGGCCTGACTTAGATGTATTGAAAAATATATTGGACTTGTAGAATCTTCTGTATGATTTTTTTGTTTTTTCTATTTTTCCAGACTAAATGTAAAGTTGGTGAAAAGACAAGGATTCTAAGTAGAAAGTCTATGAAAAAAATATTCTTCTGGGTCCAGAGATTAAAGGGTTATTATGATTTTGTTCTAGTTGAAAATTTCTCTAGATTTTTAAAAAGATGTTTGACTTCCTTTAAATTTTTTTTTAAATCAAAATGTATGTTTTCATTACATTGGATAGTATACTCATCATGTTAGTTCTTTTAAAGGTGTAATAAAAACTGGGAAAAGGCTATTAAAAGAAATCTGGTTAAGTTTGGCAAGCCTGCATACCCATTTGGGACCCAATTAAAAATGAATTGCCATTTCTCCTTCCTTATTACCTACCACACTATATAATCTCTGCAGTGGAGTATAAACTAGGGAATCAATCTGGTCAGTTAGTTCATAGCTAAAACCTTTCTCAGCCTAAAACAGACAATACCTTATTATCTGGACAATATTTTTGTATTACTAGGGCCTATAGCGCACAGCTGGATATCCAGTGAGGACAGTACATTGTTTGAAGGTCATCTGAGAAATCTACTCAGTTACAGAGAAAGATGCTTGGCATTAATATCATTGTCATGAGTCAAAAGACTTTGAGAAGATGTAAAAATAAAAAAGAGGGAAATAAACTCAGAGAGAAGTAATATTTATGTTGCTTGGGGCATTTAGAATTTCACAGCAATGTCTGCATGACTGATTTGGATATATAGTGACCTTGTTTATCTAGAAAGCTAGAAACCAAGAGTCTTCTGCCTTATAACTAATAGGATAAAATAGAAACTCCTCAGCTAGGCACTAAAAACCATTTGTAAAATAGCTTCAGTCAGTGTTATGAAGGTTTTTCTAAAATATCTTCCTTCACACACTCTACATTCCTGACAAATAGGTCTCCTTTTTGTTCCCTAAATTCAGCATTCTATTGCCCATCTTGGTACCTTCACACAAACTATCTCCTATGCTGGATACATATTTCCTTCTCTTCCCTTAGAATCACTAATTTTCTCCAGGATTTAGCTCATGCACCATCTCCTTTCAAAAGCCATATTTGATCTACCTACTCCATCTCTACTCTCCCAAATGTCCTCATGAACAAAAGGTCAGCCATGATGCACAGAAAGAGTGATTCACTAGATTTGGAATCAATTACTTTACTTTTCTGGGTCTCATTCTCCACAACTGTAGAATGAGAGTTGAGCTAAATGACTTTGAAAGTCCCCTCAATCTGATTCAGTGATCCCATGATTGTTAATTCTTTGGTTGTAAGGAATGCTTTGTTTTTATCTTTTGATTCCCATCACCTAGCACACTTAATAAATGGAATGGATTGGAAACTTCACTTAAAACATATAAAGTTGTAAATGTACTTCAGCTTTTTAGCAGTGGCAAGCATAGATCAATAAATCTGATAAACATAGAATCAGATGCACATCAAAAGAGCTACACATGAAGTACCTGTGAGGTAGGTATTGTGTGAAGAATTAATGAAATAGTGAGAGAGTGGCTGAGACATGTCTTCATTCAAATCCAGTTTTTCAGGTGGAACAACTCCATTTTCTTCTCCACTCAGATAGCGCATGAATCCATCCACTGAGATCTGTCCTAAAGGAAACAACAAAAAAAAATTTTGGAAGGATCTGTATTTATTCACTGTCTAGGATGCAGTCCATCATATTGCATTTATTTGTAGGAAACTCTTTGGCTATCCAAAGGATACAAGGGCAAGTCCACAGAAATTTTGGAAATAGACCATTTTAGATTTATGCCATTTTTAGTTCTCGTAATTACCTCCAAACTCTACAAATAATGAACAAAGCCTCATCATCTGACCCCTTCCTGACTTCCATATGATTTAATGAGTAAATTCTGATCTCTGGTTTATCAAACAGAAGAATCATTATTGAGAGAAACAGACAGAAAAAAGAGAGAGATAGAGAAGAGAGGGAAAGAGGGGGAGAGGGAGAAAGGAAGAGAGGGAGATGGAGAGGGAGAGGGAGAAAAAGAGGGAGAGGGAAAGGGAGAAAAAGAGGGAGAGGAAGAGAGAGAAAGAGAGAGGTAGAGGGAAAGGAAGAAAGGAAGAGAGAGAGAGAGAGATTGAGGAAGGAAGGAGAGAAAGGAATGTCAGTCTATGGGACAATTCCCCCTACTCCTTTAATCCATTTGGTTTTGTTATTGTTTCTGCAGAATAGGATCAGTCCATTTCACTTTCTAAGTTAAAATGAAACTAGGGGTCTTTTTTCCACATGATATTTTAGCCTTATGCTAAGCAAATTAAAATTGCACCAGCCAGTTCCATTTGAGGAGAGGGCAGGTTAAGAAGCAGATAGTTCACATAAGTGAGGAGCTTTAGTATACATCTTCAGGATGATGGTAGCATAAATGCAAGGAACATACACACAATAGCCAATAAACACTCCAATTTAAAGGTTCTTCCTCTGTGGTTATTTTGAGGTACCTGGATGGTAAAGTACCAACTTCCTAAGAATTAAAATGTATATACCATATTTCATCAGAGAAGAAATCACAAAAAGAGATCATAATTAGCCCATTATGACAAAGTCCTTTTCCACCCTTCCCCAACTATCTCTGAGATAGTATAAGTGGTATCATTGACAATTTTCTATAAATACATTCCATACAATGGGTAGAAAGCATTGTTTATTCTTGAGCATTAAAACAAGGATCATCAGAGACCAGAGGAGCTGTTGTTGTCTTTAGCAGTACAAATTTTTTCATATGATAGACAAGCATGAAATTGCTCAAAATGACTGATAAGTGCTTTTCTCAGTTTTCAAAGATGAATTGCAATGCATTTTAGGCCATTATCAGGAAAAACAAAAAGAATTACAGTTATTGGCTCTTTTAGTAAGAATAGGTTATATTTTTATCTGAGTTTTGGAAAAAATTCATAAACATTTAAAAAGAATCATTATTCACTCTAAGAATTTTTTTTAATCTTGAAAAATTCAAAAATGAGCTAAGCTATACAAAAGTGAAATGGACTGCAGTGATGTCAGTTCTTCCTTGAAAGTCTTTAAACATAGTGTGGTGAATAATCACTTGTTTGGTATTTTATAGTGAAAATTCCTCTCATAAATTGGTTGAGCTAGATGAGTATTGAGGTCCCTGCCCATTCACAGATTCTTTGATTTTCTAAGTATCCTGGACAGTCAAATTAGTGATATGAGGGGGACAAAAAAATACTGTGATTAATATTTTTAATAAAACATTTTGTTGAAAATTTCTTTCTCAACAATAGCCACCAAAATTAGCACCTTCAAAACAAATGCATCTCCTTCAAATTGTCCCTTGTGAGACTATGCCTCTTTTTAAAAGCTCGTGTTTATTAATTATTATTTAAATCTTATATTTATTAATTACCTATGTTCATTAATTAATAATACTTTTTGGTTTTACATAATTTTTTTCTGAATATTATTTCCCTACCTAGTGGGCCATTCCTTTGTCAAACATTAAAAAAAACAAACAAACAATCACACAAAACCAGCCAACATAATCAGCTTGATGCAGTGAAAAGAGTGATGAACATGGTGTCATAGAAACTGAATACAGTTCTTGGTTCTGCTACTTATTACCCATGTGACCTTGAGGATGTCAGTCATTCCCTGGACTTTAGTTTGCTCATCTTTTAAATGACGGCATCGAATTAGATGATCTCTAAGGTCCCTCATACTCTAAATGTATGACCTATCAACCATGTCTGTCAATATACCAATATTCTATGTCTATACCATCCCTTTCCCCCCAACCATACCTGTGTAGAGAGAGTCACATAGTACATTTTCTAAACTTCTCTCCAGGGCATAGCTTGGACATTATAATTTCATATCATTCACTTTGTTGTTCATTCTATTCACATTGTTAGAGTCATTGCACATAATGGTTGTGCTTATTTTGCCATACTTCAGTTCATATAAGTCTTCCCATACTTATCTAAACACTTCCTATTTGTCATTTTTTTAGAGCACAGTAATATTTCATTATATCTATATAACACAATTTGGCCATTTCCCAATGAATGGGCATATCTGTTACTTCCATTTCTTTCCTTCCATACAAGGAGGTAGTAAAAATATGTTTGTATATGGTATGTTTATTTCCCCCTTTGACATTCTTAGATTAAACTAGTTCCAGGATCTCTGAGTCAAAGAGTATGGCCATTTTAGTGACTTTTTTGCATAATTTTAAATTATTTCCATAATGAGCAATGCCTATCTCTAATAGTTTATAAGTATACCTATCTGCTTTTACCATTACGAAGGACAACATAAAAAAAGGTCAATTAGCTGAGTGTGAGGTGACACGTAAAGATTTTATATACTTTATATTTGGTCAATACTTATTACGTGTGCAAGGCACTGTGGTAGGCAGTAAGGTAACAAAGATAAAAATAAAACAATCTTTGTTCTCAAAGAGCTTGCATGTGGAGGTAGAAACACTCATGGAAGAAAATAAAAGATAATTTAAGAAAGGAGAGAGCGCTAACAGCTAGGGACATCAGAGAAGGCTGCACAGAGGAGGTAGTACTAATCTTAGCCTTGAAGGAAGAGAAGAATTCTGAAAGGCAGAGATGAGAAGGAAGTATACACTCTACATAAAAAAAGTTCATGGAGGAAAGGATATGATAAGTTCTAGGAATGGCTGGCAGTTTATTTTGGGTAGAATGTAGGATGCATCAAGGAGAGAAATGTGAAAATAAAGCAAGAAAAGTAGGTGGAAATGAGACCATTGAGGACCTTAAAAGTCAGGACAAGTAGCTTGTATTTTATGCAATACGGAAATTCTGACTGTTTCTGAGCAATTCTGACATGGCAAGAGTTAGCATTCTGTAACAGGAGCACTGAACCTAAAGCAAATACACCTGATGTTTGCGTGAGTCCTAATTCTGCCACATATTAACTTTGTCAATTCAAGCAGGTTGCAGCATGTTTCTGAGCCTCAGTTTCCTTTTCTGTAAACTAGAGATAATAATATCTGTATTAGGGTATTTTAAAAGGTTGTAGTGAGAATTTTTTAATTGGGTTCTAGCTCCATGATGTTCTTTCTAGTGATCACCATACAGCTTAAATAGTAGATAGTAAGTAGGTGCTTAAAATCTGTTGAATTGGATGATGATGATTGTGATGATGCTAGTATATCCCTCAGTAAACTTAAGCTCCTAGAACGCAGAGATTGCTTTTGTTTTTCTTTTTATCCTCAGTATCTGGCAGTAAGAATGGGCTTAACATTCAACGATGGATACATTAACTGATCATAATGACAAAATACACAAAATTTAGAGCAAAAAGCAAATTGTGAATGTACAATAAGGGCACTTATTTTCTTGTACTCTTCTGTACTGAGACCCCTCCATATACAGAAGCTTTTTATTTTGTTAAAATGATTTTAAATAAAGATGTGGGAAATTACAAGCAGAAGAAGCAGGAGACCTGAATTGTATGAATTACAGAATATCAGGGTTCGAAATGACTTCTTAAACCCTTTCCCTACAATAGTCACTTCATGCCCCTCCTAGTTTTTGCTTGGAAATTTCTAGAGAGAGAAAAAAAAAACTCCAACCAACCTATTATTCATTTGACTTTGAGATAGATTTAATTGTTGTGAAGTTGGTTTTTTTTCTTTATGTCAAACTTAAATATCTGTAACTTCTGCTTAGTTTTCTTTGATATGCTCCCTTGGGCCAGTCAACAAAAGTCTAAAGTTTCTTCCATAGGAGAGCCTTTCAAATGCTTGAAGACCATTGACATGTCTTTCCTGTCTCTCCTTGTCCAGGCCAAATACCCCCATTTTATTTCACATCTTTTTAAACACAAGTGGAGGACTTTACATTTATTTATATCATATTTTATCTTATTGGTTTTCTATTGATGCTCTAGCTATTGTTATCTTTAAAAATTCTACTTCTATTATTAATAATGAAGTAAATTGAAAAAAAAAGTTATCCCTTCAGGCTTTGCAGCATTAGCTAATTTGAAAAAATACAGCATAGATAAGGTGAATTTGTAGTTGTCTGAGTCAATATCCTCACCCCACCCCCAAAACACACTCCTATTTGAGTATGACATCATTGCTCTATATCACAGAAAATGTTAATTTGTAGTTTTCTAAGTCAGTAGACTGGGCAGCTAAGTAGCACAATTCATAGAGTACTTGGCCTGGAGTCAGGAAAACTCATTTTCCTAAGTTCAAATCTGGTTTCAGACATTTACTAGCTATGCAACCCCAGGCAAATCACTTAACCCTATTTGCCTCAGTTTTCTCATCTGTAAAATGAGCTAGAGAACGACATGGAAAAATCACTCTATTATTTTTGCCAAGAAAACCCCAAACGGGATCATAGAGTCAGACATGACTAAAAATACCTGAACAACAACAAGAAGTCAACATACTATCACTGCTCTGTACTATCTCTCCTGGCAATTTCATCAGGCCTCATGAGTCCAGTTATCATCTTTTTTGCAGATGATTGCCAGTTTATGTATCCAGCCAGAGATACTGTGCTGGAGTCGGTTCATGATGCCTGGTGAGAGCAGAATGTTAAATTTTCAGCACTATCATTTACACATTAGAAATAGGTAAATACTACAGATCCAGGCTCAATTTATTGTTTTGTTCATTGTCTAGACTTTAAAAAGTGATGGAGAAAATGTTAACTATGCAAATTAAAATTACAAACATAACATGTGTACATACCCCCCAAGAGAGTGAGTTATTAAAACATTTACCAGCACATTCCAGCTCTAATCTCTTTTCTGAGCCCCACTTTTGCTGCATCTCTGCCTTTTTGTTTTCTTAAACTTGTCCTGTAGGCATCTCAAATTCAATGTTTGAGAACAGAACTCATTATCTTTTCCCCTAAACTCTCTTCCCAACTTTCTTATTACTCTTAGTAGTACCACCATTCTTCAGCTCACATAGGTTACAACCTCAGCGTCATCTCTCTTTGCTCAAACCTAAGTCTTCTGTAATCTTACTATTTTTATCTTTACAATACCTTCTGCATATGTCTCCTTCACCATACTCACATAGCCACCATTATGGGATTGTCCCTCATCACATTATGATCAGACTAATAACCTTCTGTTCAGCCCCCCTTCCTCAAGTCTCTCTCTCCCCACCTCAATCTATCTTGCACTCAGCTTCCACAATGTTTTTCCTACGGTCAGGTCTGATCACATCACCCCATATGCAGTAAACTGATGGGATGGCTCACTGATACTTCCAGGATCAAATATAAATGTTCCATTTGGCACTTAAAACACCTCCCACCTTTTCAATGTCTTTATATATTATTTATCTCCTTATACATTCCATTTTCTCTGTTTTTATATTTCATGTACATATTTATTTGCATGTTGTCTCCCAGAATAGAAAGTGATCTCTCTATAGGCAAGGGCTATGTTTTGCTGTTTTTTTCATCCCAACCATTTATCATACTGCCAAACTTAAGTTATATTACGTTATGCTATGTTATGTTGTATTATATTATATTAATAAAATTTTGTTGATTGATTGAATAATAGGCATTCATCAGCTCCTTGTTTTTTCTTATGTGGTTAGATCAAATTCTTTTGATTGCTTATGAATTTCTTTTAGAAGATTCTGTAATGTTCCACTATTTAATGCAATCATTACAATGTTATCTCAGTGACATCACAAATTGGAATGATTAGAGAACCATGCAATCTATAAGGAGTCCATCCTTGGTGTGAACTCTGTGCTGGATAGCATCTGTCACGGTAGGGCAAGCACATTTGGCAAGTAAGTGTCTCTTTTTATAACTCACTTTATATTAATAATCAGAGTATTATGGAGCATCCTTTACTATATATTTCAAAGATTTTTTTATGACTAAAATATGCAAGGGAGATTTTTTCTTAGAAAGAGTTTTTAAGGAGGCATTCTATTCTACCAAATCAAAGTGTTGTTTTTTTAAATAGTCCTCCCACAGTACATATGGTAGGATCTTGTATTCACTGTCTTTTGCACATGAATTATTGAATTTTTCTCATCTTGTACTTTTGATGTCAATCTTTTGAATTATAAACTTTTATATTTGTTCACATGTATTTCTGTCCTTTAAGACTCCATTTAATATTTCATTTTGTCAAAGTCTTTTTTAGATTTCAATTCTACCATTTCATTAGGATAACAAGAACACCTGCAGAACCTGTATGTTCTTCTGAGGTTCAAATGCAATGATGAATGTCACATGTTTCACAGATACTAAATTAAAGCACCATATGAATACCTGTAATTACCATTGTTACTGCTGTTCTATTTATTTATTCTAACTTGGCTCCACTGAAGTTATTGATTCCAATGCTAAATAGCACAGACACCCGTTAGAAATTTCCTTTCAGTTAGACAGCTAATGCATTAATGACTACTCTCTGCATCAAGTAATTTGACCAATCCATTGCACTAACATTTGGTCCACATATTTCCATCTTGTCCGTAAGACTAACCTGAGATGCTTGCTAAAATGTAGGCAAACTTTTTACCTGATCTATCTGTCTAATAAACACATGAGTAAAGGAAATTGAGTAAAACCAACATGACCATTCTGGATGTAGTCATGCAGCCTCTTTATGATCGTCATTTCCTTTTACAGGTATTCTGACCACTGTATCTTTAATATCATCTTTTAGAATTTCATGAATAATCAAAGCCTAACTCATTGGTCTATAGTTTTCAGATTCCATTCTCTTCTTATTTTTGATAATTGGGAAATTTGCCCCTCTCCTGCCCTTCAGCAAATCTGTTCCCCAGCATCTTTAGAAATTACTAACAGTGATGTAGGAATGCTCTTTACCAGTTCTTTCCACCATTTCTTGTCACATGCTGAGATTTGTTTTTTCTTTGCCTAGTGACTTGGGTTCACCAAAATCTCCTCATGGATCTTGGATTTCGATTCCTTATTAACTATTTTGTTCAGTTTTTTTCCCCCTATTATTGATTTTTGGCAGAGGAAACAGAAAAAAATAAAAGATTACGAATTCTGCCTTCTTTCTATCACCTGGTACCATGATCTTATCCACCAAGAACAGTATTCTTACGCCTTTGTTGGTTCCCTTTCCCCAGCTTTAGCACTCCACACACAGCTCCTACGGGACTGTACAACACTTTTATATTAATCCTCTAATACTCACTCTGTGTTCCCTCTTTGGTATAATTCTTTATAAAAAATCTATTGGGTGACAAGTTCTCTGTGTGACCACATGAATGTCTTAAAGATCATTATCGCTTTTTTTTCTTCTTGAAATACTTTCTCTAAATCTTTAAAATTTCATTTCTCAGAGCTTTCCATTCTTTTCTGGATGGTTTCTTTTGTACGTGGAATGATGGTAGAAATCATGATATACACCATAGTAGCCCCAGTGACTATGGCCATACCTCTGTGAAACTGCATACAGCTTCAGTGATACTATGTGCTTAGAAACCATTAGAAGCCATGGAACAGGATTATAGGTTTGGAGCTTGAAGGTACCTTAGAATTCGTCTAGTTCAAACCACTAATTTTAAAGATGAAAAATGAAGGACAACAGGGATTAAGTAACTTGCTCAGTGTCAGAGGGTAAGTTTCTGAAGCAGCATTTGAATTTGAATGTGAATTAGACTTGGCCTTTCTGATTCCAAGTCTAACACTCTAACAAGTGTGATACCCCTATCTAATGAATTAACTCTAAATTAAATTCTCCAGGTGCCTGGAGAACAGTTTCTTGATGGTATAAGCTGATATTTAACATGGGTTCTGTTTGTTTCCTTTGATATACAATAAAACATTTGCTTTCCTGCATTTATGAATTGTGTCCTTGTAAAGGCTAGAGTCTTATAATTAACTTTCATTTTTTGGATGAGGGCAATAAGCCAGTTATGTGAAAAATTTCCAAAGGGTTCCCTAGTGTTCCATGTCATATGAGAGCCTGTGACATAAGGGTTACATAAGGTTGCATTTCCTCTTCTGGAAACCAAAATGCATTGAAACATATGAATCACAAACTCTCTCTTTGTCTTTTTAAGTATAGTCAACTAATTAAAAAAAAAAAATAATCGGTACCTAGAGGTATCTTCCCAATCCTATACTTTTGCTATCAGTTTTTGGAACCTAATAGCAAAATGTTACATTTTGTTCTTAAATTCTATCTTGCAAATGGTAAGCATGACAAAGTGGTTAGAATGCTGGCTTTTGCACTGGGGAGATATAAGTTCAAGTCTTTAATTTTGATGAATGTGTGAGCACCTAGTGCCTGCAGCCAGATGTTTAAAACTCTAAGGCAGATTCTCTATCTGTGAATGGAATTCGCATAAGGAAAGATCCCCACCCTGATCATATTACAGAACTTTCTTTCCCCCCTCCCAAAATAAGCATTTTGTTCCAATCTGTTCAAATCTTTTTTTGGATTTCAATTTTAAAATGTAATTGTTACTTCTTCCAAATTTGTGTCACCTATAAATTTTATAAAAATGCCTTTTTGTCACTTAAACTTCCTGATCCTCAGTTTCCTCTTCTATAAAATTTAAATAATTAAATAAATTAAATATTTGTACTACCTCCCTCACACAATCTACCTGTGGCCCATTGGTATAAGGAATTCCCAGATGAGAAGATTCCCCATCCCTGTGGCCAATACCAATGCAGGTAAACATATATGTCACTAAGCCCCATCTCAACAAGGCTAGCACTTTGTCGAATTTTGTATGTGCTATTGAAATAACAATGAAATTAGGCAATACTGTAAAGCAGATACTGTGCAGGACCTAGACTCAAGATGTGGGTTTAAATTCTACTTTTTTACACTTACCAGTTATGTGATCATAGGCAAGTCATTTACAGTTTCTGAGCCTCATTATCTTCATCAATAAAAGGAGTATAATAATCTATGGAGTACTTATGGAGTTGTTGTGAAGCTCAAATGTTTTAAATGTGTAACACTTTTTCCAAGTCCTATTCAGGGTGTCCCTAAAGTCTTAGTGCAGGTTTAAATCTGCACCAAGACTTTTGGGAACACCTGATACAAATGTTATTTATTGGAAGAAATTTGAGTTTTATTATAAAAATATTTCTTTAACAAAATTTTTCTTGGAAGTTTTTCATGCCTTTTGAATCTAAATCCTTTTTTTCAAGAGACTTTGTAGGAAATGTCAATTTTATTAAGATTTTATTTTTCACTTTGAGGGGTTTTTTTTTGGTTGTCTCTTTTTACTTCTTTTCCTATAATGAAAACAGCATTTTCTTTCTAAGTGGAAACATTCAGATATTAGAAAATTCAAGCATCTTATTAACAATTGTGGCAAGTGACAGTTAAAAGAAGGACAAAGGAAATTTTGGGAAAGAAAATTTTGATTCTGGCCCATTCTCATTGTACTAATCTTAACTAATATTTTATTTTGAGTTATCCAAGATGACATCTTGTCTGTTTAAATAATTTTGTGGGTGATTTTTATTTCCTACACAATGTCAAGAAAACAGATTGATGAAATATGTTTACTTAAATTCAGATTGTTTTTTTTTCCCCCTTAAGAATCAATCCTGTCATCTATGCCGTGGTTAAAATCAAGAATGAAAAAAATATCCCCAACAAATAATGGATAGTTCAATAAAGGCTTGCAAAGCATATTTATAAACATATTAAGAAATCATCTAACCAAATGTCTCTAAGGGAGAAAATCCATCACATTAGAATAAGAGCAGTGGCTTCATATGATGAATTAAAAAATAAGAATAAAAGAAAGAACGAGGACATAATACAGTTTAAGAAAGTGGCTGCATGTGGGTATACACTGCAGATCAGTCCTTTACCACAAAATGAGCAAGTAAAGGAAACGTTCCACAGAAAACATGAATAAATCAAACACCACATGAAAAGCCCAAAAACAATCAATGGAAAAACCAGTGAGTGCCAGAAGTCTCCAGCTTGTACTTTATCAGATGTAAGATGACCGGTCAGGCACCCATTAACAAAAAGACACTGTGACTTCATGTTAATGAAACCTCTTGAAATAGAACTCTTACTGCTAGAGGACAAGAGAGCACAAGAAGCTTCCAATGAATCAATTTCATTTGACCCATGTGTCTCTACAGCTAGATATATTGCTCGTATAATTGATTAAAATGTATTGTTCTATCTCCAGCAGCTACTGGGCCTTCTAAACTGATTACAAAGTGGTTTCTAATTTAAACTGTGTAGTTTATACAGTTTGGAATGCATTAAGTTCTATACCCAACAGGAAATTAGTAGGAAATTCATTTTGCAAACTAATAGAAAAATAACTCATATTCATATTATGAAGCCCAAGAAAGAATGAATGAATAAGAAAAAAGATTTTCGGGGTTTACTATACACTGAGTAGTGTACTAAGGACTAGAGACAGAAAATACAGACAGTCCCTACCCTGAAGGGATAAAATTACATCTTAATGGTAGACACAACACACATAAGAGTGGTGACAAGGTGTGAATGTCTGGGAAGTCATAACAATGATAAGCAGAACAACAAGACAGGCTATTAAATGCTCATTTAAGAGGCAATGAAAATATTGATTAGTTAACTTTTTTTTCAGAAAATGTAGAAAAGGGGGAAGGAAAAGTCATGTATTTCATAGTAGAACGAAAAATGTTTTGGATGAATATGGAAGCCCATTGTCTCAGGGATTATTAAGTCAGTGACCATGATCCTCATTGAATAGAGTCAAGTTAAGGAGTAATGCAAGAGTTATGATAATTAGGCAGCAGATAATGAAGTCTAGAGAAAACTAGATTAATTCAGAAGGCAAAGGTTCTAATAGACACTGACAATTACCATTTATGTGATCTTCGGCAAGTCACTTACTTTCTCTGTGCTTCAGTTTCCTAAAATGTAAAATGTGGGAAGGGGGAATCAGTGGTTTCTAAGGTTTTTAATGATATTCCTCAAATTGTTAGCTCATGTTATAAAATCAATAGAGACTTGAAATTATCAGTGAAAATCTTAGCAGGATGGTGATAATGGAAACAGAGAAGGGGAGAGATAAGAAAGGTAATCTGGAGGTAAAATATGTAGGATTTTGTAACTGATTGGTTATGAACGTGAGGGAGAAAGGAAAGTCAAAGACTGTGAGAATGATGTTACCATTGACAAGAAGTAGTTGTTAGAAGAGGAACAGATTTTGGAGATTAATCAGAGAGATTTTATTGTTGGAGAATGGTCCTGGACAGTACAGGAGGGCATGGGAACAAGAACACAGGTGGAAGGATAGTTTTTAATTGAAGTGTAAGAATGCTATTTCTCTACCACCACCAAGAAGAGAGTGTGTGGATTTCAGAAGTTTAGAGGAACGAAGAAGGAGAATCATAGGAATTAACATTCCATGTCCATAGTCCTAAAGTTCAGAAAAGAAGTAATGTCAATAAAGAAAATCATTTGCCATAAGTGAAGAGGGTGAGGAACAATAAAGAGAGAAAAGACGATTTGGACCGGTGTTGGAATATAAGATCAGCAATCAAGAAAAGCAGAATAAAAAAAGCACTGTTTTCTTGAGCAACACTGGGGACAGTGTATTCATGAGATATGGAAGAATCAGGTACCTTGTGAGTGTGGACTGCCTCATTCTTTATATTCCTTGTGCCTAACACAGGACCTGGTATGTAAAAAGTCCTTAATAAATATTTCTTGGCTGATTGCATCCTAATCAAGCAGTCACCATCAGTACATACGGCAGCAGCATAATAATGCCCAATGTCTCTAAGTTTTGGTAGGCATGTTTTTTACATAAATGTTCTCTGTGCTTGACTGTAATGATGATGGGAATTTGAAGATCTTCTCTGCTTTGAAAATATTCTCTACTCCCTAATAGGTTGAATGTAATCACATGGAGCCTGTGGTGGGAGAAGTTTGCTGAAGTGTGAAACAGACAGCACAGGAAGTTGGAAGTCAGAGTCAGATGGTTGGGAGGAGAGCACACTAAGGCAAGGAGATAGATGGGCTAATGAGTAAATATTGGTCTTATATTGATTTGTGGGAAAGCTAAAGGATGCTGTAGCTCTCTGTGCTGTTGTGGTTTATTAACTTCTTTGCTGCTATGCTGGAATTGGCTTACTGGTTTTGGGATTTGGTTTTCTGGTGTCTGGATAAATGTGTTGCTTCTGTCCTCTATATGGAAAGTCTGTTATATTTTGCAATTGAGTGCCATGCAGATATATTTATAGTGATCGTGGGTGCTGTGAATATTGCATTGGCACTACATTGATCCATATACTAACACATATAATGCTGACATTTTAGAGCAGTTTGCTGACAGACCATCCACCTACCAGTAAGAGGAGATCAGAGCTAAGATGTAGACCACACACTTTTTTTTAACATTTTTTTAAAATAAACAAAAGATTGAATTGAGTATACTTTCTCTTCATAAATCTCATGAAAAATCTTGATTTGCAACTAATCGTGTGTTCTTAGAGAAGTCACAGCTTTCCCTGAGTCTGACTTTTCTTCTTTGTAAAGACCAGATGTGTGGTCACAATTCACAGTTTAAGAAGTGCTGAAGGGGTCTCAAATGGCAAAAGTTTAAGAAGCTCTGGGTTAGATTAAAATGGACACAGTAATATTTCCATTTCTTGTTTTCCTGTGTTCTTGTGGAGAACACATTTTTTAAACATTAAAGAATTATATAAATGTAAGTCATTACTCTAATTTTTATAATTAGATATTTTATAAAATCTCTTCCTTTTCTAAAAGTTGATGGTTTTTTAGTGGTCTTATATATTTTAGAATACAAGAAGCAAAATTAAACAAATCTGAATCCCTAGCATTAAATGGTGAAACATCAAATTGCGGTTAAAAGTGTCACTCCATTTTCTAGGATAAAATCAAAAGCAACAGAAGCTAAGTTCAAAAGTAGAAAGCCAGCTGACAGGGACTAAAAATATAGTCTCTTTTCCATGTGTTATTAATAAAAGATTAGTATGCACCCAATTGGAGATGTCACTCACATAGTGAGATACAAAGATCTTTAAAAAATACATATTATTTCAGTCACTTAGAGCTAAAGTAAGAAAAATATTATAAGAAGGCCCATGGGGAATGGGGGAAGCACCACATTATTAAGCTTTTCTGGTCAAGAACATGCACTCATATTTCATCAAAAATAAACTGTTATTACAAAAAAAATCCAATCTTTTCTTGTATGGGAAGAACTCTCTTTTACAATACCATAAAACTGACAATGTGAGGTTGAGCAAGGGCTCCAATGAGTATTTAAATGTCCTGGCATTCTTTTGTGATATCTTCACCTCAATGAATTTTTCAAATGTCACACTGATTTGCAAAAAAAAAAAGAAAAAAATGACACAACCTTCTTTCTATCTCTGAAGCCTACTGTCTCTCTCTTCCTCCTTGCTCAGCATAAAAATGAATTTACATACTGTTCTGAAGCCATGGTGAAGATATTATGATCATAAGGCTCTGAAATCAAGGAGTGGCATAATGAGGTCTTGCTACCTCACCATTTTTTTACTGCAAAATGGATACAGAAAAGAAAGTTGGATATGTGGTTGATACCTACAAATTCCCATCCTACTACTAACACCCCCTACCCCCACCCCAACCCACACTCTCTTTTGGTATGGGCATGATCCTCCACTTAATCTCTAACAGGATAGAAATCACAATTGTCCTGGAGACTGGATAGGTCAAATTCCAGATCAGGTATCTACCCAAGTCAGAGGTGAGTCAGTCAACATTTCAAATGGCTCTTTCTGTCTCTGTCTATCTGTCTGTCTATCTGTCTGTCTTTCTGTGTATAATATAAATGTGTGTATACATGCATGTGTTTTTTATAAGCATTATGTCTTTATGTACATTGAGATTTTTTGAACAATTTGAAGTGTGGAATTTATCTATGACCTGTATTTACAGACTTTCGTAAGGGAAGCAAGTGGAGTAAATTGGTCGGGGTTTAATACACTAAGTTGCTAGGTCCAATTCCATCATTAAAAAGCTTTGTGTTGGAGTGACTAGGTGGCGCATTGAATAGAGAGTACCAGCCCCAAAGTCAGAAGTGCCTGAGTTCAAATGTGGCCTCAGACACTTGACACACTAGCTGTGGGCAAGTCACTTAACCCCAATTTCCCTGCCTTCCCTCCTACCCCCCACAAAAAAAGCAAAAAAGCTTTGTGCCTGAGGAAATCACTTAACCTCTGAAAGGTTCAGTTCTGCAAAAAGGAGTTGGAACTGGTAATTTTTATATTATATTTTACAGTCCTAAAATACTCTGACTTTATGACTTAAAAGCATAATTTTATTGCCTTAAAAGAAACACAGAGGATTAAAGTTACTCTACCTGACTCTTTGGTGACACATTGCAGGTTAGAGCTATGATTTATTTGATGCCAAGGCTCTGCTCAGGATATGATTCCTGATTTTAATAACATTATTATTATGGAAAAATATTGGCAAATTTATGACAGTATACTTTAGTTACTGCATGTATATAATATTAAAACAGGTCATCAGTTAAATACAGCAACAAATAAATGTCATATATATATATATTTTTAAATAAACTTATTTATTTTCTTGTTTACATTATTCATTTCCACAAGATTTTGAGTTACAAATTTTCTCCCCATCTTTCCCCTACCCACCACCCCAAAACAGCCATCCCACTGTATAACACCTCCTCCAATCTGCTTTCTCCCATATCCTCTCACTCACCCCTCTGACTTTCTAGTAGGGCAGGATGGATCTCCCTACCACAGTGCCTGTGTATCTTAATTCCCAGAGTTGCATGTAGTTAAAAATAATCATATATATACCTATATATTTTTAACATTTGACTACATAACTAAATTCTAGATTTTTTTCCCTTACTCCCTTGTCACCCACCCCCATTGGAAGGACAAGCAACTAAATACAGGCTGTACATGTGTAATTACGCAGAACCTCTCCACAGTGGACATATTGTGAGAGACTGATTATATGTCCCTCCTTCCTATCCTGCTCCCCCCTTGTTCTATTCTCTACCCTGTCCCTTTACAGAAGTGTGTGCTTCCAGCAACTCTCCCCCCCATCCTACCCTCCCCTCCATCATCCCACCTCTCATCCCCATCCCCCCCCACTCTCCTGTGTGGCAAGATACCCAATTTAGAGTTTATGTCATTCCTTCCCTAAGCCAAATTCAATGAGAGTAA